>CM038221.1:49341158-49941158 GCA_021442155.1 Cymbidium sinense
AAATATTTTTTTAATTTAGAAGATGAGATCATTCAGATATCACGAGTTTAAAGTTTGAGCATATTGGAAGCTTCAGAATACCTTTTAATAAATTTTTTTTTACTTTATTAGAATAAAGTTAAAAAATGAAATTTTGGGTATAAAATTAATCAATTCCGTCATTTGATTGATGTATAATTTGTGAGAAAAAAATTATATTTTCAACATAGATCAGTTTAAAGTCATTTGATTTTGGGCATTATGAAAGTTTTTTTTAAAAAAAAAACTTAATGCAATATATTATGACTTTATTTCGTATAAGTATAGAATTTAATATTTTACGACTTTGTTTCGTCTGAAAGATTAACAAAAAATGGAATAATAAAGGCTAACATTAAAGGAATTGATTATTCGAATTGATTGATTAATGAGAAATTCGTGAATGTAGTCTATGATCCGTTTGATTTTGGCTTATTAATAAGACAATAAATTCGCGATTTTATTTGAGCATTAATTTAGTTATTATGACTTCATTAAAATAAGAATAAAAATAAATTTGAAAATAAATTCAGATTAAATTAAATCTCACTGTTCTTGATTAATGATAAAATAGAGAAATAAAAAATTTCTTAACAGTTTAGAATTCATTTGATTTTGGAAGTATTTGAAAATTTAAAACAATTAATGTAATAACCTACGAGTTTATTTGGTATAAAAGACTTTCTGAAAAAAAAATAAATATTAAAAATAAAAATTATAATATCTCACTTATTTGTTTGATAGAAAATTTTATGAATGCGTTTTATTTTTAATTTGAATGATGGATACAAGCAGTTATCAATAGCTGATTTTTGGCTTATTAAAAGTTAAAAAAGAACGATATATAGTTTAATGAATCTTTTAAAATTTTAATATTCCCAATAAAAATAAAAGAATAAATGTACCTAAAGTAGCTTATATTAGCAAATTAACAATTTTTTTATTATTTTCTGATTATAAAACAAGTTAAAAAAAAAAAGTCATAGTTTAATACGTTGTGAACTTGTTTCTTATATTTTCTTTATTTTATGACATTGTTTGGTGTAAAAAAATAATAATAATAAATACATTGTCTCGTGTAAAGAGGCATTCTTTTATTTGATTTTAGTCTTATAAGGAAGTTTAAATCTCACAGTTATTTGATTGATGATAAAAAATAGAGAAAATAAATTATATTCTTAATTTGAATAATAAGATATTAGCAGTTTATAATTCATTTCATATTGAGCGTTTTAGAAAAAAAAAAAATTTAATGCACAATAAACTATGTGTTTATTTGGAATAAGGGACTTTCTGAAAAAAAAAAAGGAAAAAGAAATATAAAAAAAACAAATAATTACATCTCAGCTATTTGTTCCATGAGAAAATTTGCGAATGAATTTTTTTATTTTTAATTTGAATGATTGGATTTTCAGCAGTTATCATTAAGCTTGACTTTTGTCTTGTAAAATTCTTATGTAAAAAATTCCAATATTGTAAGGACAAAAAGTAATAAGATTTAGAAATAAAGAAATGAATAAAAAATATAATAGAATTCATGCATGATAAAATAAAGGCTAAAATTAAAAACTAATAAAAAAAATAATTATAATAAAATAATAATAAATAATTAAATTCTTAACAATAACTTAAAGAAAATCTAATCATCAATAATATTTTAAAATATTACATAAAAAATAAGTTAATTGAAACAATTTGAATTATTAAATTCAAAACACAATTATACATGTAGTAAATATTCATTAAATTTAATTTAACATATAAAACATTAAGTTTCGAAGATTTTATTTAAATTAAAATTTTCTTTTCAAAAAAATATAATATTTCCAAAAAAATTATAATATTATTAGGTGAACTAAAATTCTTTCCAAATAAAATTGGACAAAATTAAAGGAGACATTATTGATATATATATATTGGTTGTATAAAACATCTTAATATAGTGGTATTGGTAGAAAGATTTGATTTTTTAATTAAGAAGTCTTGACTTAAGTTTTTTATATATTATGTATGAGTTTATGAATAAATTTTCAAATATTTTAAAATAATATATATATATATATATATATATATATATATATATATATATATATATATATATATATTAGAGTGATTAGGTGTACGATGCTCAGGTGCTTTTGCTTTTGGCAATTAAACATCATCCTTTGCCACTGTTCCATCATCCACGTCCCAAAACTAGCGGTGAAGAAATACAACGCTCACCTCACTACTTAGTTCCGCCAAACCTTGGGCCAACTCGCTGGCAGTGGCGTACCCGCGTGCAGTAGGGAAGGACGAGACCACTATTGCTGACGATTTTTCTTAAGGAACCTGTCGCCATTGAAGCTCAGTTCTGTACCCACCGTCTCTGAGCTTCGGTTGATGGGTGGCGGCGGGAATCCCAGCGGCGTTGATTTCTTTTCAGGCGGGCGCCTCTTGAGGGATATTAAGGGCCGTGTATGTATGGTGATGAATGTGATATATGTCTCGAGAGATTAAATCGTAATCGTCGCAAATAGGTGAGATATTAGATGGATACCTTTGTAAAAAAAGCTCAGTTCTGCACCACCAGAGCGTGAGCAGTGCAACCGTTAGGTACTAATCTTCTTAACTTGAACGTGACAAGCAACCAAAAGATGTCCGCCATTTGATGCCATACTTTAATTTCTTTTTCATTTATAAACACAATTACTTGATAGTTCAATTTCGGTTTCGACTCTGTTGCGAGTTTGGAAATTTAGTTTGGATTGCGATTTTGCTAAAACGTTAATAATATATATTTTAAATATCAATTATGATACACGAATAAAACAAAATATTGCATACATTACATACTACTGATGCAAGCATAATTTAGTAAATGAATTTTTTATCATGTAAAAAAATTAACTAGATCCTCCATCTTACATATTTTTTAGAGTTATTGATTTTAATATTATTTTTGTCGTTTTGCTGAGCACTTTGATAATTTGATCGAAACACAAATCTAATTTTGAAATAATTTTGGCACCAAACCACGAATAAATTTTTGAATGGTAGAATCTGAAGCGGTTCCATTTCAAACTCGACATTTGTTTACATCTAAATGATAATATAAATCAAGCATCCACTCCCAACTAATTTTCCCCAGTTTTACCTATAAATAAATGACCTATGTTTTACATTATATTATTCGTCATCAAAACTTGCATTACTAACATTCTCGTAATTGAAGAATTTGTATTTATCAATTTGGCATTCAACTACAATTTAAATTAGTATTATCAAATTGCACCCTTCATACGAACACCCTTATACCAAGTATAAAAAGAATAAGATGAGAGGCAATACTTTCTCCTCGACTAATTGAGACTTATAAAACTTTGTTTTCCTGAAAGTTGCATTTGTATTAGTAAGTGAAAGAGCTTACATAAGGTACAAAAGTATAAGTCAAATTAAAAAGCTAACTAAGTACAACATGTTTTTATCATCTATCATCCTCTAAAATAACAAAAAAAAACTCTAGAGGAATAGTATCACTATATGTATCATGTCAACAAAATCTATTTGCCTTTTGTGCACAAAATCAAATCTATGCTATGCTCTGCTAATATGGGAGAAAAGCACTTAATGGAATTCGTTGAGGAAGCTAAGGGAGATGGCGGCCTACATCTCAAATATCTTGTTTCATGCTCACTTGATAATTCACCACATTGCAGTTATCCCCTTCAACAACAAACCTTTTGAGTTCATACATCCATGGCTCAATGATGTTCTCGATGGCTAGCATGACTTGTAACTCTAGATAAGTACTATCCCAATATTATAGGTGGATCCCGTAGCTTTCATAAGAGCACCCATATCATCTCTCTGACCAACCCAATACTTGTAGAGGGTAGTGCATCATCCACATTTGGTTTTAGCCATCCGGAGAGGGGGGCGGTGGGAGTCCAAGATAAAGATAGAGGACCCATGATGAGAGCTCCCATTGCTCATAGAAGGAGGAAGGTAGTGCAATGAGTGAAATAAAACTTTGTTTTTTAGATAAACTTTAAAGATAATATCTCCTTATAGTCAACAATCTACGTTAAAGACTCAAAATATTTGCTATTTTAAAATATTGTTGATCTACTTATGTGCAATTAGTCGTTCAGCAGCATATACTCAAACCTAGAAGGACCAACCTCAACTTAACTCTTGTAGACATATAAATACCAAGAATAATAGAGGAAGTGCATCGTGCTAAATAGCTCGTTAACCATTTTTTTATTTTGCATTAGAATGTTGGCTCACATAAAAGTTCTATATTAAAACTTCCATATAAAAAACCAGAATAACGTCGGATGAGCATCGTTTATCGTCAAATAAGCTCAACCATTTTTTATACGCATTAGAATGTTGGCTCACATAAGAGTCTATATTAAAACTTCCCAAATGTTGGCTCACATAAAAGTTCTATATTAAAACTTCCACCAGTATTCACATTTGAAATAGAAAAAATACTATATTTTTAAGTTCCTCACCATATTTATCGTCTAATATTTCTTCAAATAAAGCAATTTGCAAATCAAAACCAACTACTTTGGAAGACAAAGATCAAAATAGCTTTTTTTGGAGTCATCAAGATGGGAGTTTCAATCGTTAACTTTCTTTTTGTCCTCTTCTTTTCTAAAGCACTATCTTCATATCGAAGGGATCAACAATGAGGTTTTCTTGAAAAAATATTGATTTTATTTTTTGAAACTTCCATCTCTTTCATATGAATGAAATCAAATGAGTTAAAGGCGACGGGAAAAGCATTCAGAAATAAAGCTATTAAACTATTTCTATTTCTAACGAGTAGCGATAAGAGCTATAAAATTTTACCTTTTATGTCAATATCTGATGTCATCTGATCATATGTCACGAACTATACAAGATATAATGAAGCAATATGAAAAACTATTTTATAGTCACAAATTCAAAATTCACACATTATAATGCTAAAATCGATTATAACAAGAAAATAGACAATATCTCATTTCATTAAATAGAGTAGCAAAATAACATCTAATATCAAGATGTAATATTATCTAACAGTAAAATAAGCAAACATTCAAATAGAATACTAATAGAAACATAACAAGAAAATAATTATCCCCAAACCAAACAATATAAATACAAAAAACTAGTGAATCAGCTCAAAAATATTCAATGCATTATTACTAACAATAAGTTGGCTCCTGTGGTGAAGATCCTTTCAATACACGGTAATACCTATTATCAAAAAAGTTATAATGAATGAGTTCTATAAATCAAATTAGATAAATAATCACTATTTATTAAAACATAAATAATAAATGATTGGGGTATTTAGTTTGAATAATTAAAAGGAACAGTGATAACAACAAATAAAAAAATTGATATCATCAAATTATTAATTTTAAAGTACCAGAGAATCATTAAAAAATTTTTACAATATATACTAATATAATTATGCTCTTGTACATGAGATATTTACCAGCAACAATTTAAGTCTTATATATATTGTAAAATTTACAAATCCTTCAGTCTATTTTAAAGGCAAATTTTAAATAATAATAGAGATTTAAATCGAATTAAATTGGAAAGATTAGACTTTGAGTAGAATAAATAAAGAATATTGGGTATGTTAAATAAAGTAAATCTTAAATCATATAAATATGATAGTCAACACTAATATTAATTAAATTAACTTGGTTTGAGTATAAGTAATGAAATTATGATAAGTGTAAGAATTCAGAATTCAATTAAAAATTTTACTCATAACAAAATGAGGAAATAAAAAAATATAAAGTATATTGGTGAAGACATCCTAATACAATAAACAAAATTATACTTTTAAATGTTGATCAAGTTAATGATCTTATTCATAGATACTCAAGTAAAGAGAAAATTTTCAAAGAAAACTCAAGAAGCTTCACAAATGGGAAGCTATATAATCTCATTATAGCAATTAAATTCTTTTTTCAAACTAGATGTATTTAACTATAAGTAAATGTGATTAAAGAGATTTTTTTATAATTTATTGATGCATTTAATTCTCTCTAACATTAAAATAGATAATATTTTTTATAATGATTGCACACATTTCTTGTTCATATATTTTCAAATGTCTTGAAATCTATATGAGCAATCTCATGAATTAGATGAGGCTGGGTTTGGTTGTGGTTGGCGGAGAGGCTGGCCGTGAAGTATGGCAGCTTCTTGAAACATTTGGTTTGAAATTCAAAATCATTTTACAAATGACAATTCTAATGTATTTCAAATACACTAAAATGCATTAAAATTTTACTTTGCACAACATCAAATACTGAAAAAAATTAAATTCTATATTTTGTTTACTTTACACTCTAAAGCAAACAACCAAACAATCCTATGTTTTTTTCCCTCGCCTGAATTTCTGTTCACATTAATTAGCACATTTTCACTATTATTTAAAGCTATTTTTCCTCAACGAATCCTGCTGATATTCCCCATTGTTGTATGTTTTAATACATGTTCCTCGTCAGTCATTTTGGCTCATTGTCTTATGTAATCTTCAAATTCACTTATAGGCTCCACACTGTTAAGAATACCAAGAAACCTATTATTATAAGCTCCACTTTGTAACAAAGAATATACCAACGAAACCTATTATTATACTCTAGATGTTGAGCTCATTGAAGTTGTCGATTTATGGAAATATATCGGTGAGGTAATTTATTTGCAGGCGGCCTTTCTTTACGGAGTAGATGCCTTAAAGAAGATATGGCATTGTCATAATAGAGAGGACATCTCTCTGCCTAGAATGATGGTTTATATTTCTTATAATTATTTTAAAGGATCAATATTACAGTTGTAGCTTTGAGTTTGGCCTCAACCGCAGGCACGTGGAAGCTATTTGAAGGACTTAGTGCGGATTTTTCCTTTTCATTAGAGCCTGGTTCTGTTTTTCTCCTTTTTATTATTCCTGCCTTTTCTCGCTTTCTCCAGCTTCTCTATTGCTCTCCTCTTATTCTCTGATCTAGTAGAGCGAGCTTCAGCAGTTTTAGAAGAAGGTTGTCAAAAGTGGAAGATCAGAGTGAAATTGCATCTCTTCGTGACAAGCATGGAACAAAATTGATTGTTTTAATTGGATCCTTGGCTGCATGAAAATAACAATCATTTTAAGTAATCAAATTAATAACTGCCAAGAGGAAAGCTTAAATACAAAATTTAAAACTATTGATTCTTAAAGGAACATTCTACAAGGGTATACATTTTTCTTTAAACCATATGATCAGAGCTAAGAATAAAGAACACTACACTATGTCAAATTTTCTTTAAAACTGGAATGAAATCATATATACATATAATTGCAAGTTGTTTCTCATCATAAATAAACCCTACAAGCATTAAGTCAAAAATAATTTTTTTATTCAATCCACTCTAATATAGATCAAGAAAGATGGCTCTAAACTAGTGTCAGTTGTACAAGGTATACAATAAATGAGCAATATTTTTTTTTCAAATAATTTCATTGAAGTAAGATGTTAACATAACTAGCTTAAGCTTCTTTAAGGAGATTTTTCTTAAAGCGACACTCAACAACCTGAATCATGATTCAAATCTTAATGATCTAAGCACAAAGTGAGAACAAGCCTTTATAACATTACAATACATGCATGCATAGATACAAATTCCATGCAAACTTATATAATTTGGTTAATTGGCAGATCTATTATATCCTATAGGAAACTAACTTATAATCAAGAAATATGTTTTTCTATTCAACACATTAGCTTATTGCCTTGGGTGGTTTCCTTCAATCAAAACAAAGAAAAAAAATATCATCCAGTGGCATTATACACCATAAATAATCCAATGGTTTGTTACTAAAGCTTCACTTGGTAAGTCTACAATCATAGGAACCACCTAAGTGACTTTCTTATTTATCGATACATCAAATTATTATTGGATGTTGGTATATCCATTAAGAAGAAACATCTTGTTTGAAAATAGAACATGCTTTCGTAAATTCATGGTAGTGTGATTAGTCATTGTTTCACAAAGTAAGATAAAAAAAACATAATAAGAGGGAAGAGTGGAGAATATTATTAAGCTTTCGGACTATAGTTGGGGAATGAGGAGAGTCAAAGCTACCCGTGTTAACTAGAGTGAGAATGTGGGGTACCCTAATCGGATAAGCTCTACTATAGTTTTATTAGCTTAGAAATCAGTCATCTATCTCTTTGGCGGTAGCCTATAGTTAAAGGCTTTAGCGTGCCTTGGGTCCATAGCAAAATTATCAAAGAATCTATCTTATCACATCCAACCACCATTATGCATTCAAACCTTTCACTTAGGATGAAATTGTAATCCTTAGTTGAGCATCGTGAGCCTTATCATTAAGTTGTTTGTTGTTGTATTTCATGACCAGCAAGACAAAGTTCAACCTAAGCGTCTAAACATATTCCTTGAAGCAGTAGGTTACATCAAAAAAAGTACTCTTCAACAATCAACTTCCACATCTAACTAGATAAGGTCAATCCAAGGATAAACTCAAGTTTCATAAAATTTATACACGCCTATTATATGTCAAAAAAAAATAATGTTGAGGAATAGAATAATATACTCAAAGACCCATCATGGTACCATGGAGCTCATACTTATTCATAACCATCAAGCAATCCATCTAATCATGACAATTTATCATTATGATACCAAAACCCATCCAATGAGGATGCAATTATAATTTCCAAGTGAGTGACAATCTTTATCATCAAGTTTGTGGTAACTACCTAAAAGTTATCTTGAGCATGCCAACTAAGATGGAGTTCAACTACTTTTGAACACATTCCTTGTAACTATCTATAAAGTGGAATAGGCTGCATGGAATGATAAGGTACTCTTTGACAATTAACTTCTATACTAGATCAAATTAATCCAAAGATGTACTCAATATCCATATATTTTATCCCCACACTACTTTATCTCAATAAAACAAAATAATATACTTAGTAGACCCATCATGATACTTTGGAACTTCATATGTTAAATGTAAGTGTAATTTAGAAATCAAACCCTTTTAGATTCTAACTCAATGAAATAAGTGTAATTGACTAGTTAAATCATTTGACTTGCTCTATAATTAGTAATTTTGGTAGACAACATATTACTAAATACCGGTATTGAATATCACATACTTAGATGAGTTGTCAAAGATAGATGAGCAAAATTGTAAGTTAACTAGTAGGCTAGCAATAGTAGATCGATGTACTTAGAGGTGCAATGATTTGTGTCAAGCAAAGAATCCTCACATGAAAAGCTGAGCCATGTCGACAAGAAACTTCATTCATTTGATCATTTGATCAAACAACAATTCTACAAAGTGCTTTTGCTTTAGCTTTTGATCTTTAGTATCTTGAGTCATAAATAGTTTTGTGTTGTTGGTAAATTTTTCTATGACTAATCAACAATGATATCATTGTGATATATTAATAAATACTTAAGGTAATAATTTTGTTTTGAGATAATGCTTATAAATATAAAATGATATAAATTACTAAAACACTTTGAGTGTGACTTTGAGTGTGACCAGATGATGGCTTGGCACTTGAAAGTGTCCAGAATGACAGACGGACATATATACATACATACATACATACATACATACTTGGCTTAGCAGTGTGTCGGACATACATACATACAAACATACATACATATATTTTGTAGGGACAAAGTCATTAATTTTTTTATAAATGCACCTTTTTTAGAGTCTAAAATATTGTTATTAACTTGTGGGATTCCAAAAAAATGAAGAAAATAAATAAAATGAATCCCAAAAGAATGAATCTTTATAGTCTTGAACCTAAAAAAATAGATGAAGAATAAGTAGAAGCTAGAAGATCCAGATCCACAGAATACGTCAAAGAGGTCTAAGTTGGATGCATAAGACAAAGCTCAATTGCTACTCTCTTTTTTCTTTTCAAGTGATTATATTTCATGGACCCAACTACATCAAACTTTCTTTTATTATTTTATAATTTGTTTATAATTGTTTGTTTGTTTTATTTGATGATTATTTATTTTCCACTCTGGATGAAATAAAAGTTTATTTATGATATATTATTTTTTGACTTATCATATTTGATGCTGGATGAATCACCTTAGGATTATAAAAGAAATTGTTCTATTATAAACAAAATTTATTAGACGATTAAAATAAAATAGAAACACATAAGCTATGTTACCATAAATGCATTCATTCATGTACTTCTTTGCCCTTGTGAGGGCTCTCTATCTCCATTGCAGAATAGGAGCCACTTGATCTTTTGAGGATAACATCTACCTAAAGGAGATAAAACAACACTAAGGTAGGGCCAAACTAAGACATGGCATTGTAACCATACTAAAGTTGTGTCTTAATTAACAAATAAATTAAAATAAAATTTTGATGCATTTAGTCTAGGATTGCATACCCACATATTTAAACTTAATGGCTATGTGGACTAGGATTCTTCCTAGAAAAACAATCTTACATATCTTATGCATGTGACTAGACATCATGATTTTAAGCGACTTAATGAGTTAATTGTCGACCCCTAGACAAGATTGTAAGTCCAGACTATCATGGGGCTTATTTCAACTTTAAGTGAAGTTGAAAACTATAAGTCTTATTGCATATCATTAGATTCGTCAGTGACTACTTAATAATAGTTCTCATTTTTAGTCTAAGTTTTGAGACTAATAATTTCCCTTAGGCTACATCATAAGTCTTCACCTTAAACATATTCACAATTTTATGTTAATGAATTATAAATTCCAACATACAGTTCAAAACTAAATAAATTCAAATGCCAAAATATAAAGTCCAAACTTGGATAGTTTTGAGTTTTCTATATCGATTGCACTCTTTATTTTTTTCCTCCTTTAGTTCTTAAAATAATTGTTCTTAAATTTAAAACATATCTTTTTAAGTTTCTAAAATCAACAAATCTTTGAATTTAAAGTTTGAATTAATCATAAAATCGTTCATCACTACTTTAATAAAAAAATTTCTTGAGAATTCACACTCTTAAAATGTAATTAACTATATGTAAACACTTATAGAAACATGTGCCTCAAAATTTAAATAAAATTTAAATAAAATTTAAATTCAAATAATTAGAAATACAAATCAAACAAACTTTGAAACCCATCTTGTTTATATCCATAGTAAATAGTAATTCAATCTCACGAGATAGTATATCATTCATACATAGCATTTAGATATAATAATAATGATAACAAGTAAATTCTCTTTATTTTAGTTTTAAATCCACTACAAAATAGTAGCTCTCTCTTGAGACAATAAATTATTCTCAATGTTGCATTTAGATCACTAGAAAATTAAGTTCAGTTTGAGTTTCCCTTCTTAAATAAATTTTCCCACAAATTATATTGGCGACTCCACTAAAGATTTAAATTTTCCAACAACAACAACAAGCAAGTTCAAAGTTGCCTATATCATTTTATAAGGAGTTAAGTAGATTAGATGCCTATTGTTGATAAATTTATTCTTACACTCAAGAGAGGTGAGAGGATTATTATTCTAGCTAGGAAGTGTCAGGTTATATATATATATGAAGAGTTGTTAGTTCTCCCCTTTTTTACAATCACCAAATTATCTACTATATCAAAATAGACAACATTTTCCCACCACAACCCTATCTAAAGATGTTGTTTCAACTATTAGGTGAATATCACAACCCTCATTATTAAACTATTATAATCACCCATGTCATAACCATTGAAAACAATTCTTATAACCATCATTACCACTTGGGACATCATGGTGTAAACACCTTCACAAATCACTAGCATTTGACTAGGAAAAAATACATTGATGGGTAAAAGCTAATATGTTGGCATATAAAATGGTGATGGATTTTCCTGTCCCTTCAACTTTTATTATTGTAACATGTTTGTTTGTTCATCCTGTGAAATAAAAGTCTCTTTCTAAATGTACTTTTGTATGGTTCAACATTAATCACTCTATGTGAAACTTCAAACTTAATCTTTATGATAAAATATTAAAGAGGAAAAATAACTAACAAAATAAAAGTTTGACTTATATTATTTAATAAATTTAAAATTAATTTTTCATTAAAAAAATAGTGGATTGTTCAATCCACTAACAATAAAACCTAGATCTTTCCTTTCTAATAAATAGCATAACAAAGTTAAAGAATAATAAATATACACTAAATTGGCATGCATCATTACATTGCATATGCATGAGTTCATTATGAAATGAATAGAATACATTAATAATCTCTATTGTGTACACTTCAAAATTAAAATTGTTTGTAAATAAGGTTGGTAGATGTTTGTATAACAAGCATTGTCATTACAAACCTTCTTACTTTTAATAAATTACTAAGAACATTTTCTTGAAATAAAAAAAAAATCCTTTGTTGGCATCACAATTTGAAAAATATTAAACTTCATACTTGGGTCTAGTTAGCTCAAGTTACTTTCTAACTCTCTAATTGAGTCTATCACTTTCAATTTAGCTGGCAGCACTTTACTAAACAATAACCTTACTAATCCTCTAGTTTAGACTAGAGGTGAACTAACCAGTTCAAAATTCTTCTAATGAGTTCAATTATGCTCCATGATAACTTCATGGGTTAAGTCCTTAACATAGTTAGAATCTAACACATAATTAGCTACAATCATGATTTCATGCCCTAGACTTTAGACACAAAAATTTCCCTATCAAGGCGCCATTTACATAAATAGCATAGTTCGACCCAATTCGTCAAAATAATTCAAACGGACCCATATGAGTCAAATATCAATTTGTATGCATTTGCCTCAAATGCATGTTGATAATCCCACTTAAATAAGAAAATTTAATCAATTATATTGAATTAAATTAAAATACCTTAACTAATTGAAATAAATTAAAAATCAAATCAAATCAAATATCATACTTTAATCTACTACCACCTAACTCTCTTTATCAATTTCAAAATTTTAACATTCATTACACTATCCCAATATTAAGATACTATAGCAAATATTAATTAATATTAATCCATTTATTCCATACCATAGGATAAGCAATGCTTGAAGTTAAAAAACAATAAGATTTATGAGAAATTAAAGTTGTCATTTTTGCTATTTGATAAAATTCAAGTTAAAATAGAGTTAATTTTGTTCAAACATTTAGATTAAATGACTCAATTTAAAGCAAAACAAAGAAGGATTTAAGATCTTATAGAATCTAGAGTTTCATTTTTTGATGTTTAGCAAAATCATGCTTAAACATTGTCCAAAATTATATTTAAATCTTGTCTAAATGGTGCCCAAATCTTGCTAAATTGTGTCCAAATTCTATTTAATATTGTTCAAAGTTTGCTTAAATAATGCTTGAATTATGTTCAAATTCTGTTTTAAATCTTGCTTAAATCCTATTCAAATATTCTCAAAATCATTTCTTAAATCTTGCTCAATTTTATTCAAAACTACATTTGAATTTGTTTAAATTTGAATCAAATCTTGCCACCAAGGAACATCTTAAGACAGCGATCTCCCACAATTTGTGTGCATGCTTCTCACACATGTTTGCTTGATACCCCAAACCTAGATTCCGTGTACATTTCACATGCATGATCTTTGACATGTAGAACTACCTTGATTTAGATGAGTGCTTCTCATGCATAAATTTTAGAACATTTCACTAACCGTCATTTTTTTCTATGCACATTCACATTTGTCGACACCTATTATTTCATCCTTTGCACACAAACATATGCCTTTTAATTGGTGCTTACAACTAAACTAATTTTGATGCATTTTATATGCCTCATCTATATTTAATCCAAGGATTGCACACACTCTTACAAAACAAACATTTAGTTGTATACCCATATGGTGGTTTTGTAGTAAGAGCATGTGGTTTGGTGGTCTTGTCTTTGGGTGCAATCGTTAGGAAAGCTTAAATATAAACAATGATTATTGATTTCACATGTGTAATCTTAGTTATATGATCTTTGATTAGTAGACCCAAATTGATTTTAATGCAAAGCTACAAGATTCATTATTTACCATTGCTCACTATTATTAACCTAACATATTATAGTTTATTTATATTGTATTAATGCACCCAAATACCCACTAAGGCATCGAAAGCAAGTAGTGGGCACTTAAAAGTTAGTTAAGTTTCTATGCATGCATTGCATATCATACATCTAGAATTGTAATAGCTAACTTCATTTGATTGTCAATGACATTTTTATTACATCTTGGTCATTGTATTGTTTTGGCATTTAAACTTGATCTAGGGTTATAACACATACTATACTTGAGGCTTCTCATTTGATTAATCACTTGAATTCAATAGGTTTGACTTGACTTGCATGGGTCAAGGTTCATGCTATATCTCTAAAAGCATATCTTGTCAAATTGTTCGAACTATCTCAAATTCAAGTAACCTTCCAGGGATTATAGGCTATCTACCCCTAGCTCATTCTAGCACCTCTTTATGACATGATTATCATTTCAATTAAATTTATATCTAATATTTTGATTAGACAATGACATGAATGCATTATCATCATCCATTAGTGTCTTATTTGATCATATCTTGGACCCTCAATTGATAACTTTTTCTAGTCGGTCATGCTCTTTGAGACTTTTCTTGAGCATGTCAACCTCAGTATGAAGGAAGCTAAATAAGCCCATAGAGCATTAAGCAAGTATTGATGATGGATAAACACATAATTGAGAGACTTTAAATCATACTTTTTAAGAAAGCCTATATCGGTTGAAACAATGGCTAACAAAGAATAGACCCATGGTGGAGACTCAAGCTCATTTACATGAAGGAAGGTGAAGGAATTTAAGCAAAAACCACCAGGTTATGGCTTGAGTATCTTCTTCAAAGTTTATTGGAGATTTCAAATCCTTGTCTCATTCCATCCACTCAAAATGAGAACATACAAATAGCTCTAAAAGTGGAAGTGAATTTTTTAAATATTGCAGATTGAAAGGTCAAACTTCATTTCTATAAAATCAGGAATCGTATGATTAAAAGTTCAATGATTTGTACATAATAGATCACTTATCTTGGCTAGAAATTGTCTATTTCATAGGAGTAATATCTCCCAAAGACACAAATGCTTGAAGTTCTACTAGTTGTTAGAAAAAATCTCAATGAAATTAAAAGTTTTATTAAAAAATAACCATTAATTAGATTCTACTTAGTTAAATAAAAACTATATTTAGTCAAATTAGATAAAAATATCTTCTATAAAATAATGTCTTCATTAATCAAATTTAATTATAACTACAACTAATTAAACAACAACAACAACAACAAGCCTTTTACTTTGTGGAGTACATGAATCCTTATTCTACATTGTCTTATTGTGTGTCAAATTCTCATTTAAGTCTAATAAACTAATGTTATTTTTTATCATCTTAATCAAGTCTTTTTTAGGTCTACCTCGGTAACATAAACATATTTAGTACATATTGCTCTCATCATAACCGGACGTGATGCTTTATGTGGCAATACCATTTCATCGACTCTCTCTAATCTGTCATATCCACTAGAGCTACTCCAACCTTTTCCCAGAACATACTCATTTAGCATTTTATCTCTTAAGAGTAAGTCACTCATCCACACAGGTCATCTCAACACTTAGGCATATGCTTCTCTTTTCTTGCCAATATTTTTGCATAAAAATTGGTACTTTTCTATCCTCCAGATGCACTCCTAAATTGCATTGATAATCTTACTTACTAACAATCTTTAAAGTTATAATTATATCTTCAATCTGATAATATTTATAACATTATCCTTCAAAATTTTATCTATAATCACACATACATCATTTCTAATTCGACTCACATTTCAACATTTAAAACCTAAACTATCAATCTCCTTGGTCTTCTCCCCAACTCATTTAATTTTTTTAAATATATATAAAATTTATCTTCCTATGAACCATAATATCTATTAATTTCATTAATTTACTATTAAATTCCTAACATAATTATAGTTTCATAGACTTTTTTCACATTCATCCATAATGTGAGAGCCCTTGTTTAAATTTTATACGAGATGCAGCGGTCTTTTTTGTTTTCCTTGTCTTTAGGACATAACAGAGCGAACTAGCATTAACAAAATATTTTAAAGATTGATGTCATCATTATTTAGACAAATTTTGCACTTGTTATCTGTCATCCCAATCATCCACTTTTCACATCAGGGACTTGGGAAAAGTTTATTAAAATCATAAATGCTACAGTTATAATTTTTAATAAATTAATATTAATTATTAAAATTAAATTACATCTCCATCAATTAATATACATTATTATCAAATATTCAAAATATATCACAATTTATAACAAAATATAAAAGCTCTCCTTCGTTCCAGAAGCCCTCCTTCCTCACATTGGCTACGAATAAGATAGCGAGAAGATGCGGCGAGAGGAGACAACATTGGGGGACCGTCAGAAGAAGCATAAATTGGAAATAACTCTCCGCTGCCGTCAGTTTACAAAATCGATATCAAAAGAAAAATGGAGGAGAAATGAAGATTTTATAGGATTTGAACTTCACATTTTGTTGTTGGTGGGATTTAGGTTAGATCTACTTAAATCGATCAAATCTTGCTACCAAACAGCCTGATCCAAATTCCCAACAACATCAAACTACTTAAACTCCCTCTAATTTCATATTTCTAACAACATGCAAAAGATATATATGAGTGAAGGCGTTGCTAGATAATCAAGATAAGAAAAGCGATGAAGATGCAAAGGATATTAGATACATGTACCTCTTCCTTGGTGAATCTAACCCCGCCTGAACTCGATGTTCCTCCAACACGGTGAAGGGCGACAGATGATGCTCGAGAGGAACTTAAGTCATTTTAGATTTTCGATCCACTGGTGTCGGCTTTCTTGTGTAATCACGATAGTGTGAATTACGGGCGAGGTTTAGTTATAAAATAGGAGTTACATACATAAGTATTCTTATTTATTTTAATATCTAAAATTTTAATATTACATACATGACATCTAAAATCTCTAATATATCAAATCTACCACCAATCAATCCATTAGCCTTCCGGTGTCTAAAGTAATCACTTATCCTTATTTATACCATTCCTTGACAATCATCAAGATGTCAAATTTCGATCATCGACCTTTGAAACCAAATTATATGTGGCGTAGTCTTACCCTCCCTCTTTGGCTCAGTTTGTGTGCCACTCTATTACTCAGGATTGATTTATCACTTGATTAGAAGGAATTCTACTACAATGGCTCTCATTTTTATTTCAATTCCTTTATTAAAGGTTTTGAGGTAATTAAAATATTGTGATATTCATTTGCATTGTTGTTAAGTTTGTGTAGTTTTAAGGATTTTTTTTGATGTTATATTTTCAAATCTAAACTAAATCATCTATATAAGCTTAGCCTTGTGCTCTAGTTATATAGCGATTTTATAAGTTTTGTTCTTCATATACCATTCTTAAGATTTTGAAATTTAGTTATTTGGATTATTAGGTTTTGCATGCATATTGGCTTGAGATGTGTGATTTGTTCTATGGAGTTTATGTTTGAAAGAACAGCGTTGTGGCATTAAGCTAGATACAGGTTATAATGGCCAGGATGACCATGATAGAGCAAAAGGAGATGGTTGGCATAGCCAATATTAGAACAAGGTCCTCCCTCGCCATAATGGGAAGATTTAGCGGTGTTAATGCTTCTAGTAGGATTTACTTTACGTTGGGTGGTATTCTGTTATATTTGAAGGTTCAAAGTGTTGATAAATAAATATAAAGTTTAGGGTGTTAAATATGTAAATTAAGATGTTTTGAATGTTATGTATGCAAATTCTCCTAAAATAACATAAAGACTAAAATAATCAATTTTCTTTTAGTAACAATGTCACTAGAGGAAGTAGCTAAGTGAGCACTTTCTATTTTGGCATATTTCAATCTCTAACTCTCTTGCACACATTGAGCAATGAGCTCATTAAGAGTCCATTTTTCTTTTTTTTATATTATAACTAATCTTAAAGGATTAGTTGTAGGCAGAGATCAAAACTAAATGCACAAGAATATCATCGAGATATCTCTAATTTTAGTACTCTTAATCTAGTAACAAAATTAGACATTTTTGCTTCTAAATTAATGAAATATTGCATCAGTTTTGATACAAAGAAAAAATTAATGAATGAGAATTTATATAGGTTGTATGGCGTTTAGATCATATTTCTAAACATATAATTGAAAGACTTGTGTTAGAAAGAATTCTTGATTATCTTGATGCAAATGATAAAGTATGTATATAATGTATCAAGGGAAAACAAACAAATATCAAGAAAGTTGATAATAGAGTTTAAACATCTTGAAATTAATTCATCTTGATATATGTAGTCCATTCTCTGGTTACTTGGAATGGCCAATATTTCATTACTTTTCTTGACGATTATTCTCGTTAAGGATACTTATACTTGATTTAAGAGAAGTCACAATCAATAGGCGTATTCAAAATTTTTAAAGGAAGTTGAAAATCAACTTGAAAATAAATGCTATCAAATCTATTGTGGTGAATACTGTAATGAGATATGATGGATCGTGACGATATCCATGCCTTTTGCCAAATATTTGGTAGAATGTGACATGGTTCCTCATTGCATCATCTTAGGGACTCCAAGTCAAAATGATAGGCGAGAGAGGAATTGGAACATGGATATGGTTTGAAGTATGATAAATCATTTTCTTTGTAATCACATAGGGGAGAAAAGCCTTAGGCAGGTTTATCTTTAATAGAGTTTCAAGCAAAGTAGTAGCTAAAATCCCATATGAATTAATTAAGGGATAGATCTTTGGGTGTTTAATAACTAAAAGAAATTAAAGAAATTATGGTTAATCCACATGTGTGAGACAATCATAAAGAATACTTAATTAAATTCCTTAATTTAATTAACCATTAATTGTGAGAGCTAATTGTATTAAGCTCTTTCATTTCTTAGGATCATTACTAATTTACTTTTCAAATTCATATCATATCATGTTGGCTCACAAATATTGGGATAATTATGTTAAGGGGACATAAGAAAGGGTTAATTAATGAATCTAATGCATATTATACATATAAATAATCCATAAAATCAACTTAATCACTTTTGCTTAAACACAAGATTATCAACATGGGAATGGAATAAAACAACAAACATTTTTCTCTTCTTTAATTTCAATTAAAATTAAAATTAAAATTAATAAGAAGCTTTTACTTTAAAAGATATTATTTAATATGATTATCCTTAGGAATTTAATTTGATTAAATGATTCACATGTTTGTATTTGATTATTCCTCTCCAATCATGTTAAATATTGTATGTCATTTAATTTCATGCATTCATATCTTTTTTTTAAGTTAAGTAAATTAAATGAAGTCTCTTTTATATAAAACTTGCATGTGTTAATTTAATTTAATATATGTGTGGCTATTATCACTATTAAATAGAAATATATTTTTTTAAAGCTTATAAATGAATGATGACATGTGTAGCAATGATAGTTATAAATGCATAAAAAATATATGTATATAGTTTAAAGTGTATGAAGTCTATTTCCTTTATTCACATGTTGATTTACATAAGTTTGAATGGTAATGGGTATATAGTACGAACATCACGGGAATCATTGGCTTTAAGTATCCCAAGGAGGTCATTTGATTTACCTCACTTTCTGGTTTAACAACGGCATGTGCCCATTTGATTTCTTTCTTATGTATTTTAACATTAAAATTTAAATAGAGCTTTAATTCATATACATAAATAATTCAATTAAATAAAATACAAGTTTTGCATGATTTTAATTCTCTTAGTTATTTATAAATTCATATGTATCTAAATAAACATGTATATAGTCTAGAAATCTTGGGAATCACGATGTTTTAAGTAGCAAAGGAGGTCATTTGATTATCTCACTTCCATGGTTTAACAATGGGATGTACTTGTTTATGTTTTCATATATGTGTTAATGTGATTAAAGAATGAGAATCCACTTTTATATTAAATATGCAAGCATCCATAATTGTTCAAGTGATTGAATCATTTAATCATGTAATTTGGAGTTTTATTTTCTATGTTCATGTATGCAAATTTACATAGATTTGGATGTTAATAGGTATATACGGACATCTTGGGAACATGATGCTTTAAGTATCTGAGGAGGTCATTTGATTACCACTGGTTTAATAATGGCATGTACTGTTTAATGTCATTCTTATATACTTTTGTATAAGAATTTTGATAGAGCTTTAAATTTACACATATTAAATAATTCAATCAATAAAGTATAAAATTTAAGCATACATATACATTCATCATATAAAGTGTCTAAAATATACATGTATAGATATGCTTAGAATCATATGTGTGTTACATGTGATGGAAAGGAATAATTTGATATGTGTCATGTGATAATAATTCAATTAAATTAATCTTAAGATGCATTTCATATAATAATTATTTAAAGTGAATCTAAACTTAAAATATTTAAAATATTTAAGTCATTCCAGAGAACTAAATCAAATTAATATGCTTTAGAATGTGACTTAAGTTAGAGATGAAAGAGGGCAATCTTCTTTTTTATAACATAGATGCTAAGTTTAAATCACATGAAATAAAAAAAACACAAATTAAAATCCTCAAATAAACTAAACAACTTAAAGTGAAAGCAACCCTTTAAGTTAAATTAAATTTTAAACTTAGAAAAATATAACTTTAATGCTTAGTAAGACTTGCCACGACCTTAACACACATTGGAATTAATTTATCACTTCTAGTCTAAGTTAGGGGCCGTGTATGATATGATGTATATTTTATTTTGTGATATATTATTTTAGGCGGATGTTAGGTGTATGGTTTAGTAGACTAGATGATTAGATATTAATCATATTTTATGGAGGATTGTGCTTAAGGGATGCTTAGAAATAAATACAAATACTCTCTTTGCAAGTTGCTTAAAATCTAAGCATAATCCAAGTTATGATAGGTGGGCTTGATTACTATGTAAGTCTTAGTAATTATATATATATAGCTTGGGTTATATGTGTGTTTAACCTAACCTCTTTTATAGGTGTAGTTAGATTTACTTTTTTATTTTAATATAATTTTATGTTATGAATTATGATTAGTGTTATGGGGGATTAGGATGAGCGGTGGCTAAAGGCTTTATCTTGGGAGGCCATGTGATGTTAAAACACATCAAAAAAAAGAATGGAAAAAATCAAATCAAATGAAAGAATGAAGATAAGGGAAAGAAGACCCCATAGCATTTAAAAAATTAATTATTCTTTCATATTATCAGGGTTATATAAGGGTGGGCTGATTTCGATGCTTTCTCTTTTAGGGTTATGCAGTACATGCATTGATATTCATTTTACCTTAGTTTTATAAATTTATTTCATGTTGTGTTGTTTATTACATTAGAAATGGCATACTTTTCATAGTTTCTTATGATTGATGCTTTAATGTGTGGCTAGCGATTAAGCTCTTAGGATAAAATAATTTTTCTATCTAACTAATCACTCATAATTAAATCTTAATAACTCATAATCTCATCATAAAACTGAATAAGATAATTAAAGATTTAGCAACCTCTTAGGCGAATGTTGTATGTCGCATCATGCATGCATATTATTTCTTCCTTGAAATTGGGCGATCTCCATCCTTGCACAATATGAGAATCTTGACTATGAGGGCATCCTTTATGGTGGAGAACAACTATTTCCTGATTTGAACAAGCGTATTTCATCATGCATATAGACATCAAAATCTAAAGCTTTTTCCAAATGAAGTGTTAAAATTAAATAAAATTTGAAAATATTTTGCATTAGATTAAGTCATTATTCTTACCACTCATGCTCTAGTCTCTTAGAAAATGAGTTTAGGACTTAGTCTCTTTTCTAAATAAATAATAGCCCAACTATCTTCTTGCAATATTATTGGACCACATGTTTTAAAATGGTAGGAGTTAGTTGGTGGCCACTCAGATGATTGTAAGCAGTGAGAGTAGTTTATCCACTCTTGTCAGGTAAACTTATGCCCATTTCTCTTAGATTTAGGTCGTGCCTTGGCATGCGTGCTAAAGCTCCTAGATTTAAGATCGAGGTAATTGTTTCCCATGAGTACAAGCATAAATCCACCTCTTTGGCATTTTCACAACTTTGTGTTGGATTATAAGCTTTAGCAATCTAATAAAATTTCAACTCTAAACATATAATTCTCTTCAATTTCAAAATTAAAAAACCATAGGATAGATTGGAATGATCAGGCTTTCTAGTATCATAAGCAATCTACTCTCTTTTGGCTTCCAATAATAAGTCTCCATTTGATCTATCGATTGATTTTCCATATATAGTCGATCATTTGATAGCTAACTTTAAAATCTTTAGAGACCATGTCTACTTTTTATTGTAAGGAATTCACCTTCCTTAAGATGCAATTAACTATGGCTTCCCTCCATAGGGAACTTTAGAACCTAGTTTAATATAAACCTTGCTTTATTCATCTATGTAAAATAGGAAAAATTTACGGTATATTTAGAGACCCATCATGCTTAGGAGTCTTATTAGGTGATTATGTCCATTGAATGGTGGTGTTTCTTTTTTTTTTTTGGTGTACATCATACCTCAATGTGTACTCAATCACGTAAATATCCTCTATGATCTACATGGTGTCCCCTCACCACACACACACATTCAAAAATAAACCTTGATTTGACTCTGGAGGCTCATTCCTCTCTCCATCTTTAGTAAATAATTATCCAATCATCGATAGTGGACTTATATTTCATATAAACCCAAGACTATCTTTCTTCATTCATTGGCATAACTTATTTCATCCAAAGCTAGCCAACATCCTTTAGATTTTGGGGCCTCACTCCATGTCTTGAAACCCCTATTGGGTCCCCAATAGGTAAAAAATAAATTGACCAGGTAAGAGGAGATTACTAAACTTAGAACCTCTTTACCCTTAGTTTGGTGAGGCAAGGTTCATCCCATATTTAAGAAAGTTTTAATAAAATAAATAAAGTCTTTTCTTTGCAAAAATTTTAAAAGCACTTCTCCAAAATAAAATAATTTTTTTGAAATGCACTTTACATAAAGTTTACAAATAAAACTTTCAAACCTCTTTTCAAATAATAAGACAATCAACCTCATTTTAACATACTTAAACTTGTTAAATGAGGATCCTTTCAAAATCAAATATGCATTGTCAAAGCTGTTTTTATTTTTTAAATAGAATCAACCAACTCCATTTAACATACCCAAATTTATTAAATGAGAGTTCTTCAAAATATTCAAACACCTTTTTCATAATAAATAAAAAAATTAACCACGCACTTAATATACCTAAGTTTGTTAAGTGGTTCATTCAAAATCAAAACAAAATTGAAAATCAATATATCATTGAATTTCACTTAACATATCAAATTTGTTAAGTGAGAGTTCTCTTTTTGAAAAACATCACACACAAAATCAAAACATATTTGAACTCCATTTGACATACCCAAATTTTCAAATGAGAGTTCATTTTCAAGTAACAGGCAAATTGAATTCTATTTAACATACTTACATTTGTTAAATAGAATTCCCCTTTCAAAATTATAAAACATCAAATATATTTGAACTCCATTTGACATACCCAAATTTGTCAAATGAGAGTTCCTTCTTTCAAAACCAAAATAAATTGAATTCTATTTAACATACTTTGTTAATTAATAAGTAGAAGTCTCTTTTCCCAAAATCATAAAAATCAAAACAAATTTGAATTCCATTTGACATACCCAAATTTATTAAATGAGAATTTCACCATCACATAAAATAAATTAAACTCTATTTAACATACCCACATGTGTTAAATAAAAGTTTTCCTTTTCAAATCAAAACAAAATAAAAATCAAATACACTTGGCCTCTACTTAACATACCCAAATTTTTTTAAGTAAGGGTTTCATTTTCAAATCAAAACAAAATATCAAACACATTTGGGTCTTACTTTAGTATACTAAATTTGTTAAGTAAGGATCATATTTTCAAAATCAAATCAGATCAAACACATGACAAACATCATCATAAACAAAAATATTTTCACAAAAGTATTAATGATCACACTTCAAGATAGTAATTGACACAGGAATATGTATTAATTACCTTCCTTTGAATGGAAGAATATTATCGACAAACATTGCGGGTGACAATTATGGCCAAACTATAGTGATGTCATGTTGCCATCATCTCAAAATAGGCTCTATATTATTGTCGAGGTCATCGAGTTAGCATCAACTTTTTTTGAGGATGGTATAAACCCACACTTAGACTACTTGTCACCTTAATATCTTCATTTGATATTTTGTGTGAATCATACTTAGAGATAGATGATATTGAGTTTGATTGACAACTTTGGTATATCTTTTGACCATCTTAAGATCTTTCTCCTATCACTTTAGGTTATGAGATGCACATGTAATATATACCAACCATAAAGAGCTTAGTTCTATTCTCAAAGTATTCTCTAGGCATGATTGTTTTATTATATTTATCTAGGAAGTTAAACAAGACCAATAAAGTATAGTCACTTGATATGAGGATTAGAGCTGGATGTGGGAGCAAGCTTACTTAAGAGAATTTTATATCTTCTTACTGACTATTTATTATACTTTATTTTATTCTTGAATTAAACATATTTTTTAGATGGAATGAGAATTAATAAAGATAGACATGGCTTAATAATATTAAAATTTACAAGTGAGGTTACAATAATTACTACCTTTAAATCTTTTAATGATTAATTTAACTAATAGTAATCCTAAACTTAAACTCAAAATAACTTTGGCTGTTCTTGGTGCCCAATAAAACTCATATTATGCTCTAAGTTATCAATTTCTGCTCGTCAAAATTAATAATTTGATAGTCCCATATATCACTTATCGAATGATGACAATGTGAGTGACATCTATCATATATATATATATATATATATATATATATATTAATTTTACCTGATATAAAATATAAGTCTTTTAAAAAAAAATTCAAATTCAAAATATTAAAATGCATTAGGTAAAATATCTAATATATTCATTAATATTTTAGTTAGAATAGAGTTCAAAATTTTCAAATATACTTTAAAATATGTAAAATATATAAATAAATAATATTTTATTAATTTAAAATAAATTTAAAACTTTTATGAAATTGCATCTCCATGATAATAATCTGATCTGTTTAACTAATCATGTAGGTATTTGTTTTACAGTTAAATAATTCAAAATGTTTTTTATATATATAAACATATAAAAATATTCTTTGTAGTATATATAGCTAAATTTGTGCATGATATTTTTTAGGTTTGATATGACACTTAAAATATCTTGAGTCAAACTGAATGTCTGATGCTAAAAGCAAGGCGATCACGAAGTTGGGCTGATGGTGATCAGCACTTAAATATCCTTAAAAAATTTAGGATATTAGTTAAATCCTAAATAGCTCTCAAGAAGTGTTTATAGTCAAATCAACCATCTCAAGCGAGCCCGGATCTAAACCCAATCTCTGTAATTGACTTTATTTGAGCATTCAAATACACAAAATATATCATATGATCAAAGGAATCATTTTGAGCCGTGGTAATGGAGAGTGGTTGGATTTTTCATATATTCTGAGAGCCATCACATCAATCTAAATAGCCCCTCATTCTTCGTATACAAGAGGAGTCGAGAGAAAAGGAGAATTCTCAGGGCATAATCTGCCACTCGCTTCGATGGTAGCTCCGTTGGATTTCTCAACCGTCCAGCCATCTGCCGTCATCAATCTCCGTCATTCTCAGTCATTCATGGCGACCTTCATGTCGGTGGTTATTTCCCATTGTTCGAGCATGCTACCAGCAAGCTGTTACAACACTTGAGCGTGACTATATATATGTCACGTTTTGGGTTTTGGATTCCATTGTCGACCTCTAATACTGATGTAATCCCATTCAGAAAATTTGTACTCAAAACAAATATATAGTGAAAGATTTTCTTTGGGCTGGCCAGGTGGTTTCCTCTTTTTTGAGATTTTTCCGTAAAATGCGGAGTTTTTTTGTTCCTCTTTAAATACATGTGTGTCTTTGGATTTCACTGAAAAAAGGCTAAAAAACTTTCACTCTCTCTGGTTTCTAGTACACAAAATTTGGCGTCTGGTGGAAAACTACTTCTCATCATTTCATCTTGTATGGCAGCTTGCAAGTTTCCCAACGATCAAAACCACCATCGAGGTGGAGCATTTCAAGCTTTAAGGGCATGGCGAAGAATGAAGATTCGTCAAACTTAAGTTCCTTCAGATTTATCAAAATTGGGGAGAACTCTTAATCTGAAGATGGCATGTTAATATGTTAAGCATTTAATCGATTACCATCGAGAAATAAGTCAAAGTTGGAGGATATTTCAACATTGAGAAGAGATATAGCTTTGCAAATTATGATTTTCAATCATACTCATGGAAAAATAAGACCAAGGTTAAGGAAGAACCCTGAATGGATGTTTTGATTAGACCTCTTTCATAGGCGTCATCCCGGTAATATTTTGACAAACAACCGGATGGGTCAAAATCACCAGATTCATTTAGCCTCATCCATACAAGTTAGCGTGGGGTAACACCAGCAAACAAGCAGATGATAGGTCAAAATGCACCAGATTCAATCTCTTCCATGTTGCGTCATTGGGTAACACTTTCGGCGACCTCGAGATAGGTCAAAATTCTTGGTAGTGGATTCAATTCGCTCATCACATACGAGTTGCGTCATGCGGTAACACCGAAATAACCTCGGATAGGTCAAAATCCACCGGCAATTTAATTGACCTCTTCCATATAGGTTGCGTCATGCCGGGTAACACTTTTCAACAGCAACCACCGGATAGGTTAAAATCGCAGCGGATTGATTGACCTCTTCCTTACAAGTTAACGTCGTCGGGTAACACCACAACAAGCGCCGGATAGGTTAAAATCTCAGTTGATTCAACCTCTTCCGCTGATTGCGCGTCGGGTAAAAAATCTAGGATAGGTCAAAAGGTCCTTGGTGGACTTTCCATGGCCTCTTCCACCGCAGGTTAGATGTGGTAACACTCGACAAATACACCGGATGGGTGAAAAATCCTCGCCAAATTCAATTCCTCATCAATGCAGGTTAACGTCGTGGTGCATGCGACAGCGCCGGATAGGTCAAAATCTCGGCCGGATTGATTCAAGCCTCTTCCATACAAGTTAGCGTCGGTGGTAAAACTTCGACAAACAACCTCATTGGGTCAAAAAATTCTTAGCAGTTTAGATTGACCTCTTCCATATAGGTTAATGTTATCGGGTAACGCCCAAAGTAATCACCGGATGGGTCAAAAATCACCGGTCGGAATTGATTCAGCCTCTTCCACATGGGTTAACATAACAGGGCTTCGAAAGCGACTTAGGATAGGTCAAAAGGTCGCGGTGGACTTTCCCGGCCTCTTCCACGGGGTTAATGTCATTTGAGGGTAACACTAGCGACCGGATGGGTCAAAATTACCGGTGGATTGATTCAGCATCTTCCCGCAGGTTGCGTCGCCGGTAACTTTCGATAAGCAACCTCCGGATGGGTCAAAATCACCGGCGGATTGATTCAACCTCTTACCCGATAGGTTAGCGCCATTGAATCGCACTCAACGCCGAATAGGTCAAAAAACCTCGCCGTCGCAGGTCAGCGCGGTAATTTCTTCACGAGAATCGCAGGTCCAGCAAACCCATGCGTCGGCTTAATCTCTGTGGTCACCACCACCGCCGTCACGCGGTCATCGCCGCATAGGCCATGCGTCGCCGCCGTCGACCGTTCGGGTTGCTTGCCCTGCCGTAGGCCTGCACCCCGTCGATTGCCAACCCGTCGGTCACTACCGGACCATCGCCCGTAATCGGCATGCATGCCGTCATCATCTTCATCGCCCCGGCGCCGGTCGCCGCTGTCGTTCATTGGTTATCCTTACTTCGCAGACCACCCGTCGGCGGCTCATCCATGATCGTAGGTCGCGATTGACGCCGACCACCATCAGGTCAGCGTCTCCAGATCACCGGCAATCTCCGTGACGATCACCACCATCATCAGCGGCCATCTCGCAGGTTACCACCATCATCGTCGGTCATCCCAGCCGTATTTGGGCCCATTTGCGTCATCCGCGAATCACTAGTTATCATCGTAGATAATTGCCTCACGAACTTGCGGTTGGTCAAACCAGGCGGTTGATGCCTCTTTTAGAGGAAAGCAGGAGCCTAGATGTCGTGAACTACGGGCCTTGATCTCCTCGACGACCTCCTCTTAAGAAGAAGAGGACACTCTGAAGAGTCGTATACGGCACAGGGGTTTTATAGGGCCTTTATAGGGGCAAAAGGTTAAAAAAATCAAAATCCACCGGCAAAATCTCAAAAGGCTGAACGCAAAAAACAAATAAAAAAACCCTCGTGGGCCTCCAGCCCAGTGGGTCCTTTCGCCTACACCCGGGCGGCAGTCGCGTTCCGCGTGATTGACGCCCGTTCTCGTTCGTTCTGCGACCGAAATCGACCCACACAGAAACGGCATACCAGACCCACGATTGCGGAACCACTCGGCCGAATGTCATCCCATTCGGCGGATTCATACGACCCGACCGGCGGTACCCGGAGGAAGTGCTCCGTAGCGATGTGACTTCGCGACCACCCGTAGGCTTTATCGTCGCGCTGAGGCGCGCCTCATCACACCGTGCAATAGATAGAATGGGTCTCTGAAATCTTGTGAGTCTTTGCAAGCTAGTGATCATAATCTTGTGGTCCCATGAAGATATGTTCTCTCAAAATGTATGGTTGATGGACATGATTTCTTTTTTGTGCTATTTTCAAATTTTTTGACATATATTTGGATGGTGGAAATAATGTCATCCATCCAAAAATAGGACAGCGATATGACACTTAAAACTTACATCTTTACTGTGAAGCAATGATCTTGATTTAAAAGCTGGTAGTCGAGATGAGCAAGATAAAATATCACTTGAAACTTGGGATATCGGTTAAATCCTAGAATAACTCTAAAATATGGAGGTTTATAGTAAATCGGCGTCTCGACAATGGGATCTTTCAAGATCTCATAATTACAGCTTCATTTTGAGCATTCAAATATTTAAAATACATCAAATGATCGAAAGAATCATTTTGAGTGTCAGATGAAGAGGAGTGCTTGAATTTTCCATGTATTATTCGAGAGATGCCACTCGTCGAATTTATAAATAGTCATAATTCTTTCGTATGAGAGGAGGTCAAGCAAGAGAGGAGAAGGCTCTAAAGCTTGAAAATCCTCGAGGCATAATCGATGCCACCACTTTCGGTCACCAGACTCACCCCAGGTAGTTACCGACCACCAAACCCGCCGTTAGCCACCAGCCACCGATCTCGCCATCGTCAATCTCGATGGGTCTCCATCATGGCGTTCATTCGATGGTATTTGTTCCCCCTTTTTGTTAGCCATTATCTGTATCAGCAAACATTTATGACTAAATGTATTTATATGGTTGTTGTTTTACGATTTTAGGATTCCCATTATCGGCTTCTCATATCTGATTATGTAATCCGTTATCGGAAAACTTATGCAAAACAAATATATAGTAGAAACTTTCTTGGAATTTAGACCAGTGATTTTTTCCTTCTTTTAGGGTTTTCACGTAAAATTACGGAGTTTCTTAACATTTAAAACTCTTTAAATATCGTGTGTGTGTGTCTTTGGAGATCATAAACAACAAGGCGTGGCTTTTACTCTACATGGCTGGTTTTCCCAACCTTGCAGGTTTTGGGCACAGGCGCATTGCCGGTGGACCTCAGTGCATGGCAAGCCTATGGCGCGAATGGTCCATAACTTCGGAAATCTTAGCTCGCGCATATCCATCATCGTCCGCCTGCCTTTCATCATCTTGTGTACTCGGCGTGAAGATCTGTTACTCGAAAATGTATGGTTGATGGACACACCAGAATTTCATTGAAGAATATTTTATTTTCAAGTATTTGGCGTATGTTTTGGATGATTGAAATAATCTCATCCAAAAATATGAGCCAATCTATAATTCCGAAACTCGAATCTTGATCTTGCTGTGACAAGGCGCAAAGAGCGATTAGTTGGCCGTGAGATCAAGCCAAATATCCTTGAAAACTTTGGGATATCGGTTAAATCCCTAAATAGCTCAAATATAGAATGTTTATATGTAGTCGAATGGCGTCTCGATGAGCGGATCTAATGAGCTGATCTGCATGGTTTGACGACTTCATTTGAGCATTCAAATATACAAATACATCATATGATCAAAAGAATCATTTTGAGAGACAGATGGAGATGGTGGTACGGATTTTGCGTGTGTTATAGAGGCGCTCATTTCCGATCTGTCATAAATACCTCGCCATTGCTCATATGAAGGGAGGGCCAAGAGAGAGAAAGGTCTAAAGTTTGAAAATCCAAGGTATATCATGCCTGACTTACGCCTGCACGGTCGACGTGTTACCAATCTGATCCGCTGTATTTAGCGGCGTGTCATATTTCTAATCCTTTGCCGTCGTCCAATCTCGGTCATCATCAACCATGTGACGGTCATCGGCCAGGTCGATCATGACCGACCCCATCTTGGGTTGCCGTAATTGTACCGTGCGTCTTACGCTAGATCTCGGCCGGCCATCTTCCTAGGTCACCATCAAGGCGACCTTCATTCATTCGGAATGGTGACCTCCATTGTGTTCTTACTATATAGTTGTTGTTGTCTTATTTTGGAATTCTCATTGTTAGCCCTTCTCATCTGATTTATAATCCCATATCGGAAAAAACGTACTCCAACAACATCGTGGAAAGGTTAGATTTCTCTTTGTAGTTTTTCCCTCTTTTAAGTTTTCATAAAATAGGTATTTTTGTTAAATATTCATGTATTGTGTATCTTTGGATTTAAGACTAAAGTGACAAACTTTTCCTGGATTTTCTAGCATGACAAGGTTGAGTGATAGAAAATTTTGATTTTAATGGAAGATCTACAATTTAAATTTTGTACATATATTATATATATATATATATAGGGGCAGAACTAATCTTAATTTTCAAGAGTCAAATTTATATTTTAGGATAAAATAAAAAAAGTAAAAGAAATTTTTAGAATGGGTAAATGATTAATTTGATATTTTCAGAGGACGATTGCCCCCCTCAACTTTTGAGTGAATCCACCATTATATATATATATATATATATATCTCTCTCTCTCTCTCTCTCTCTATATATATATATATTTCAAAATTAAGCATTAATAACAAAGAGAAACAGTAACGTAACATACGTAAATAATAAATTTAACAAAAAAACTGCTTGCCAAACTTTCCCTTACACTCCAACAAATTCAACAAAAAAAAAAAAAAAAATACACTAATAAGTAATAACCTCATGCAAAAGAGAAGAAGAATAGTAATAGACTTGATTCAAACAAATTGACCTCTCTCTCTCTCTCTCTCTAACAAGAAGTAGGACAGATAATACCAAAATCAAAGCAGCGAGAAGAATGGCAGAAAATATTGCCGCCACTGGTGACAGAAGGTGACTGGTTAAAGAGCTGTACCAGGAACAAGGGGAACCATTCTATCAGGAGGGTGGCGTGGTGAATTAGTGGGAAGCGTAAGCGAAGGGTAGTACCGATGGGATTAATCGGCTGTGGTTAGTACCTCTGTTCTCAGTGGGTAAATGTATCTGACCGCAGTCGAGCATGTAAGAGTCGGAGTGGAGTGGAGTGCAAGGGATCAATAGGCATTCTGTGGGAAGGTCATCGGCTAGTGCGGCGAGCCGAAGGAAGACAGCGAGGAAGAATAGGGAGAAGAGAAGGAGCCATTGAAGAGAAAATCAGATGGAAGAGGTTTTGCTGCAGGTAGGGTTTAAGTTTAGGATTTCGTTTGATTTTCGCTTATTAAAGGAACTTAAAATCACGACTTTATTTCATATACAGAAATTGCAGCAACAAAAGAAAAAAAATTTAAACATAAATGAAGAAAGATGCGAAATTAAATTATTTCTGTGAATTCCTAAAGAAACTTTTGTTTTCAATTTAGAAGGTGAGATCAGAAGATGTTAATAGTTTAAAATTTGGGCATAAGTAGGTTTAAACCAAACCGTGATTTAATATATTTTGACTTTATTAGGATATAGATTAATTAAAATTTTTTAAAATAAACAAACTTTGGGCATAAAAATTAAATCAACTCCCTCATTTGATTGATGATAAAATTTGTGAGAAAGTTTTTATCTTTTAAAAATATAAGTTCATGTCGCAAAAATGAACAATGAGATTACAAAATAACACCTTGTTAACGAAGCAACTCACTGGAGAAATCATAGAGGAGTTCTAATCAGAAGAAGTTTAGGGATGGAAGAGTAGAGATCCCCACTTGGAGGATTGGAGGAGGCTCCCTAGGAGGAAGAACTTCAAGACTCTGATGTACAGTGTGTAGGAAGGAAACCATAGGGATGGGCTCTGAGTTCACAAATGCAGCATAGAGGGATTTATGCCAACTAGCTGAAAGGATTCAACATGGGTTTGCTAGTAAATGGAGCCAATGAAAGGGCAGGATGACTGCAATAAGGGAACCAAGCAAGTCAGGAGGAACCTAAAGAATTCATGAAGCACTGCTTAAGATCTTATTGAAATTAACCGTTGCAAGTGGGTAACTCATGAAACATCTTTTATTAGAAAACATAAAAGAGCTTTTGGAACAAATTTTTTTTGATGTTAGTTACTCATGAAAATTTCAGTCACCAACACAAGTACTCGTATGAACTTTGCTTGGCATGGTGGAGAAATGTGAGTTTGTTTTGCAGGTACATAAGTACGATATATACCTCCTCTTAGTGTGGCAGAAAATTTGTGACTTTGCGGAATCTGAAAACCCGTACATATTTTTTCTTGGTGTGTTGGAACATTCTATCGTTATATTTATATATATCTGCATCTGGCGTTTCTTGGCGTGATTGGTAGGCTGCTCCAGAATACTGTTGGAGACGATGTAGAGATCCTAGAAATATTGTCAAAATATTGTTTTGACAATGAACCAAAATAAAATAAACCTAAAGCTCAAAATTAAATTATAAATTAATAATTAAGCTCTATTAGTACCTAAAGGCCTAAGTGTCATTTCTCATAAGTGTGGTGAGTATGAAGAAGACTTTTTTTAGCTATCGGAAGACTTTGTGTCTTGCACATTTCTTATAGCATCTTATGAAAGTCTAGCATACGATGCAGCAAGGGACGGCGTCGGAAGGTTGTCAGAAATTTTTAAACTTTGAGCTTGTGTAAGATTTGAATTAAATTAAATTTTGACTCAATTAAGTTCAAATTTTGCAAGCTTGCTTTTGTCTTAAAATATAATGGATCCAAGTTACTCATATTATTTTGCAGTTCACTTTGAAAGGGTTAGGTGGACCTCAATTGACTACATAATTGAAACACAAAGGGGACTTATGAGACACTGCTAGATTTTACAAAACAAATGCAAAACAAATGCATATGCTATATGCTATCAACCATTTGATGCAAATACAAAGTTATTGATCTAAAGGTCATAATCATACCATAAAAGATTTCAGTGGGATCAATAATCAACTTTAAATATGATGCAATGCAAAGGAAGTTGATAAGAGAGTTGCAAAAGGTTAATAGCTCATAAATGACCATGTTCATAGCCATTTACAAGAACACTTAGATCACATTAACTCACAGGTTTAACCAATCTAAATAATTCAGGTCATATACATTAAATAAAGGGTTAGCTTTCAAATGATAATGGAATTCAAGTTAGAATTGAAGTGGAATTACTTTTAACCTGATAGCTCATTAAGAACAAGAACATGAATGAACCTGCTTAATGAATATATAAGTGACAACATCTCATTTTTAAATGAGTTGAAGAGGGCTATAATTAAGCAGAAAACATAAACATGTGGAAGAAATAACATGTTTGAATACTTGTCCTCCAAGAAGAATGGAAACACAAATGAAATTCATAAAACATAAAACATCCAATGAAATTAAGTAACTCATTAATAAAACTGGGCAAAACTCCTTAATGAACTACTGGACTACATTACTTCTTACATCAACGTGTCGAAAGAATCCAAATGATTTCAATGAGATAAATGATGGACTGCAAATCCATCAAATTACATCAGCTAAAGTACTACTGAAGTTTAAGAATTCCATGAGCATAGAATTAAATGTGAAATAAACAAGTATTATTCTAAATAACTGAACAACAGCTAAAACTATAAGCCACCAAATCTGCAACATGTACATACAAATTGGCAATCAATTAAATTTCAAATAGCGGCATTTCACATAGTAACTAACACTTATTCAATCCAATGTATACCGTAAATCAAACAAGCATTTGAATGAGGTGCAATATGCATGCATTTCAATTCACCTTGCATTTAAATGCATTACACAACTCTGAGCACTTCAAAATGAATGCTTCAGGATGCTTAACATGATGTCGTTCAAGATGCAGCAACCATGAGCACGTGTTACACTTCTGACTAACTCTTTGAAGAGATGCTGTTGGGATTAAAGATAAAGTTAATTCTAAGAAATGTGTAAATGTTTTTTGATAAATAATAATTATGTTAAAAAATATATGTGTGTATTAATTGGAAAGATACAAACTCTAAATATTGATTGCTCATAACCATACACACTTATAAATGGGCTGCTTAGCTTCTCTGATGAAATTAAATGATATTAAAAATTTAAATCCTCTCTTTATAAGAACTTTGCTAATTCAGATCATCCTCTTTATAAGAATAGGTTGACAGATTGATTTAAATGCTTTCGATTACTAAAAAGAATGATTTTTTTTACATAGACATAATGGAAATATATTGAAGGCAACCTTCATATTCAAAATTTAAACTTTGAATCAAGGATTTAGGCATGCAATATATGCATCCTATCATTACCCGTTGTAGCGACAAACCGAGATTGATGTAGTCGCATGCTTGATGGAATAAAGATTTCAATTGAAGGAGATAATCATTTAAATGTATTTTAAAGTTTACATAAATTAAACTAAATATAAATAAAATTGATAAGACAAAAGCTATAAATGTTCAGCTAAAATCATCATCGAAAACTTAAAACAAGTAATTTATCTACCTTCATACAACAATTTGTCGAAGGTGACAATGAAACTATAACTTCTTTATGAGCTCGTCAAATACATCAGTATTACTCTGAAACATACCGAAAAGCGATAAAGACATAGCATGTTTTCTCCGTGTTATTTGACGATAAAAGCTTATGATGTAGTAACGACGGAGTTCTACAGTCATAAGCTATAACTTTGTCTCATTTGCTGTTATAGTAAATTAGTGAAACTGCTTGTGTATGTTCACTCTCTGTTTGAAGGCTGAATGGATATACTTAATAGAGACAAAAGCTCTCTGGAAAGAAAAGGTATGACTTCTTAAAATTATCTTAAATAAACTTGCCATGGGGATCTTCAAGGTTTGTGTGGCGTAACCTTTAACATTGGCAGTCAATTTGGTTAGGTTAGGTCCAAGTATAACTTCGAGACAGACCCCAGGATAAGCTGAATCATGGGATCTTGATGGGGCGCATCCTGATTCCCCGACCATCCGTTTTAAACTAGATAATGACAAATTTCCATTTCATAAAAAATTTTAAAACTCCATTTGTCCATATTATATGCTAAGCGATTAGCGATCCCAATAATGATATCGAAAATTCTCTCTCGACATTTTGGGGATAATTAATATAGGTGCTTACTTATAAAAAACTTAGAGGCGGATCTAAAGTCCTCACAAAATTAAATTGAAATCTCTAGATAGTATATATTTTATCATTCTTTCTTTGAGAAACATTAAGCTAAACTCTCTTCATCGAGAGAGTCAAACACAAACTTTAGGAGCACTAAAGATGTTATAATTATATGATGAATAAGTATTTGGGGAAGTCCATCAACTTTATGGTCTTAAAATTTCTGGATCTTGCTTACACATCCATCGTAAATGAAATGATTACTATCCATTAGATGGGTTTGAAAAATATTCTCTTTGGAAAAAGAAAATTATCGATGGCTCATTGATAATAGGAAAATATGAAATAATAAGTATTAAATAAATAATAAAATGTTTAATTCACCATTTTTTTATTATAAATTTCATGCTTTGCCTTGTTTCACTTTCATGCAAAATTATTACTTAAACTATTCATACATGTTATCTATATTTTCTTGAATTCTTGTATTGTAGAAACAAAATTATCTTGAATCTCTAATTTCATCGATTGGTTGTTTGCAAAACTTTTAGGTAATCCCTTTAATAAATAGATAGTAAAGGAGAACTTTATTTACAAACATAGAAGACCTTCAAGAGATGATTACTTAATTAGTTTATGTTTTATATAATTTCAATTGTAGATGGTTGTGCTTTTAGACATACTTATGTATTTTTTGTGGATTAGATTTTAGTTGGCTTTTTTATGGTTTGAAATATTTTTTTTTTTGAATTCACTTGATATGTTTAAATTAAACAATTTTTTTGTCCAGGCGTCCATTCTTGCTTTTGTACTTCAAACCCTCGGGTATGATGTGACAAAATCCATCTCTTACAAAATATCCATATATCATTTACAATAATATTATCTAATGAAAGCGTATAAATTCTCAAATTATGGTTCAACTTGCCGTTGTGATAAAAAAAGATATTCTTAAAAAGAATAGTAATATATAGAATATATTATTCACAACCAGAAGATATATTATATAATATATATGAAACATATAAACAATATAATCATTTTTTGCTTCATACAACCGCAATGAAATAACATAACAATATTAGGCATAAATTAATGATATCATAATATAGAAAAAAAAAAATACCAAAATTATACAACAAAACATACAATTGGTCAACAATTTAATAAGCACAAAATATCATAATTAATTCACAAGTATACTTATAAGACTTTTTGCACAAACCCAATGTTATAATCAAGCATGCATAAAATTCACATTAGAATACAAAGTAATTTACATAAATCATTCAGCACATTATTAGGACTCTAAGGACTCTAGAATACTTGAGCCAAAATCCATAAATACACAAAATATAAAATCTATGATAATTTTTTTTTTTGAGAAAAATCCCAAAAAAATATAACCATGGAATATATTTTCACTCAATCCAAATATAAGGTTGCACCAAATTAGTAAAGATCAATATGAATTGACAAAACTTATAAAAAATTAATCTTACTTTAACTCACCACCTAAAGTAGAATTTATAATCATAATTAGTGTTCCCATAACATTCATTATTATGCAAATGCTAGTCATCTCATGATACTTTTCCGTTAATGGATTAAGGATCATTAAATCAGCCTAGCGCCCAAATGACTTATTATATTCAAATCCGCCATCACTTTGACAAAACTTATAGAAATTAATCCAACTTTACTCACCGCGAAATTATTTTATAATCATAATTAACTTTCCCACAATGTTAAAATCGTCAAATCTTTGGATCATCTTATGACACTTTTCCATTAATGGATTTGCATATCACTATAAGCTAATCAAACACCCAAGCGACTTATTATATTCAAGCTGCTTGTTTCTTCGCTTAAACTTCAACAACATTATGTCCAAAAAACACATAATGACCGGCAACTCAATCACTTTTTTCTTTCTGGGTTAATTTAACAAAGAATCTATTAACTAAATTTCAAAAATTCATCTTACAAAACCACCATAGCTGAAACTTCAAAATATATAATTGTACTCACAACAAATGAATAACAATCATAAATAAATCAAAATATTGTTAAATCTATAAATAAAATACTTCCAAAGACATAGAAGGAAATTAATTCACCTAATAATTGCATCAAGAATAATCCATAATCTTGAGTTATTATCAACATTTAATTCAAAACATCAATAATTTTTTATAAATTATCAAGCATTCGGGACTTCCATAAATCAACACAAAGAATATATACTTGATCAAAAAAAAATTTGATTTGGTAGCTCAACTCTCCACATGAGTAAAACTATCTAGTTGCTCATTTAGTCATTGTACTAATTCAAATCAAATTCAATCATATATATAATATTTTTTCAATGAGATGATCATAAATCCATTTTCCAAAAATATTTCATTCTTCTTATGCACATTGAAATTATGAAAAAAAATTGAGCGTCATTTGAATATTTATTTTAAATTTATGTCAATATCCACCGCTTAATCCCATCCCATCATATTTTTAATACATCTAAACTCAAAGACATGCATTTAATTCAAATATGAATTTTCTAATTCATACATATCAAAATTCAACATTGATCATTGACCCAAAGGCTAATGTACATTAAATTTAAGAGGAATAACAAGTTTTAACATAGAAATCCATCTCTTTGGTCAAATATCTTTATATATGCAATATTATTACCTAATTTTGAAAGTACATAAATCCTCAAAATTATACATCAAATTGTATGTGATAAAAAAATGACAATCAAATCCTAAAAATTAAGATAAAAAGAAAGTAATATATATAATGTATTATTCACGACCAAGAAGAATAAAAGTACATTACTTAATATACTTGGAAACATATAAATAGTATAGTCAATTTTATACAAACTGACAAAAAATAACATGACAATCACGGAAAAAGAGCATAGAATTAGCTTTGGCATAATATGAAAAGAAAAATATAATACAATAAAACTTACAACACAATGGGTTCAACAATTTAATAAATACAAAATATAATTCACCAAATTAGCTTATACTTATAACTTACTTGCAGAACTCAATGTTATGGTCCAACATGCATAGAACTCACTTTAGAATGCCGAGATTACATTCATGCATAATTTCATGAGCACATTATTAGGACTCAAGAACACTTGAGCCAAAATCCCATAAATACACAAAATTTAAAATTATGATAATTTTTGCAAATTTTTCAAAAAAATCACAAAAAAATATAACCATATAATATATTTTTCACTCAATCAAAATATAAGGTTGCACCAAATTAGTATGACCCAATATGAATTGACAAAACTTAAAAAAATTAATCCTACTTTATCTCACCACCTCGAAGAAAATTTATAATCATAATTAACTTTCCCACAGCATTCACTAATGTCCAAATGCTGGATCATCTCATGACACTTCAACATAAATGGATTTGTAGATCACTAAAAGCTAAGCAACCAAATCCTTATTATATTCAAGCAAAATACACATAATTGACAAAACTTATAAAATTAATCCTATTTTCACTAACCACCTCAAATTAAATAATTAAAGCTTTCTGCAACTTTTATTATCATCAAATGCTAGATGATCTCAAGACACTTCTCTATTAATGGATTTGCATATTACTAAAAGATAATCAAACGCCCAAATGACTTATTATATTCAAACTGCTTGTTTCTTCACTTAAAGTTTAACAACATTAAGTCACACAATGACTATGCTAAATCACTTTTTTTTCTTTAAGGTTCATAATTTAACTTACATATTTATTGACATATACAAAAATTTATCCCACAAGAAACTGCCAGCAAAATTGGAACCTCAAAATATAATTGTACTAACATCAAATGAATGACAATCATAGATAAATCTAAATATTATTCTCATCTATAAATAAAATACTTCCAAAGACATATGAGAGACCAAATATCATCTAATGATTCCATCAAAAATAATATGTAATCTTGAGTTATTATCAACATTTAATTCAAGACATCAGTATTTTTACACAAGTATCAACATGCGGTCCTCTATAAATCAACCCAAAGAATATATATTTGATCACAAGAATGTGATTTGATTTAGTGGCTCAACCCTCTGCACTAACAAACTATCTAGTTGTGCATTTAGTCACCCATACTAATTCAAATCAAATTCAACCATACATCTAATATGTTTCAATGTAATATGATCATAAATCCATTTTCCAAAAATATTTCATTCTTCTTGAGCACATTGCCATTATGAAATATTTTAACATCATATGAATGTTTATTTTAAATTAATTTCAATCTACACCATTTTATTCCATCCCCATATTTTAATACATCCTAACCACAAAGACATGCATTTGATTCAAATATGAATTACTCAATTCATACATACCGAATTCAACATTGATCATGACCCAAATGGCTAATGTACATTACTTGGCATGCATCACTATGTTGATGATAAAATATAAAAAAAAAATCATCGAGCACATTATTAACGCTTTAGGAATGCTTGAGCCAAAAGGCCTACAAATAGATATAATACATAAACTATATAATACTTATTATAAAGTCTCAAAACATTTGACAAGATCAAAAACAGCTACATCTACACCCTACGATAATTTTATTAAAATAGAGGCATAAGAGTTTGTCAATATGAAAATTCATTCACTACCCCAAATAGAATTATATAATACACGCAAAATCACAAGATAATCAATATAATTTAATAATTCTCAATGAAAGCTTATTAGTCATCAAATCATAAATCAACTCTAATAATCTAATAATAAACAACATGCAAGCAACACAATATTAAAAATTAAGGTGGGAGAATGGTGACACATAGAATGTATTATGCATAATTCAAAATGATTAAAGTACGACACTCGCTCTACATGATGCAAATATATAGTATAGTCCAATTTAATGCACTTCGTATGATAACATTCATACAACATGATATTGCATATAAGATAAATGAATATTAGCATTTAACAAAATATGAAATAAAAATACAAAAGCATAAATCACATGTTATAGACAAAAATGTTGAAATATTAGTAGATCACATCATGTTATAGATAAAAATGTTCATCACATGTCATAAAATGTAACATAATAAATCGACAATTTAATGAGTATGAATTATCACAAGTTATTCATAAGGAAAGCATACATAAACACTCGAATAACTTGTTGTTAGTATTGAATATTTATAGAATTCACTTTAGACTCCCAAGGAATTTGATGCACACATACAACCATACGCCTTTAAGGTGTGAATTAATTTAATTGACACACTTTATTATAATAGTAGATGACATTATATAGTCTCTCAATTGAAAAAAAAAAAAACAACCTCAACATTTCTAAAGTAAACAACATTCCATATTTACTCTATATCACTTTAACATTAACCTCCATATTGATTCTATTTGTACATCATATCAAAATGATATCCAATAATAACAATAAAATGACACTCTTACTAGTCATTGACTATAATCAATCTCACTATTTGCTCAATTACTATAATATCATCACTTTCCAGTGAAATCCTTGAAATAGTGTCTTAATTATTATAACTCACAATAATTTTTTTTATAAAACTTGATATTTTCAACTCAAACTATTCAAATTAACTCAATACACCACACAATATCATAATTATAGAATATGTTTTTCAAAGATCAATCCAAAATAAAATATTGCACTCAATTATTATGGTCCGATTAAAACTAACAAATGATCTACTAATTAATCTTAATTTCACCTCCTATCCTAGGTTAAATTTGCAACAATCATTAAGTTTACTACAACATTCAATATTGTCCACTTCTATAACAATCTCAAGACATTTATCCAGAGATTTATAAAAATAGCCATTAAATATTCTTCCAATGCACTTCTCATTTTATATTTAAATCTTTTTTTCTTTTCTAAATCAATGATAGAGGCTCAAAACATATATAATATCTTAATTCAATCATATTTTTTGGTACAGAACCATTATATTATTTTTTTATTGAAATATCAAACATCTCATCTCATATGGCACCACTAACAAAGTATATGACTAATATCAATATATATTTCTAAGAGAAAAATCACATAACGACATGTTCAAGCCACATATCCACAACCAAAACTAAATTACATTAAATCGAGAAGAATAATAATTTTTCAACATAAAATCGACTTCCTACATCAAATATTCGCATACCATATACAACAATATTAACAAATAAAAGTATAAAAATTATCAAACTATATGTAATCTCGTATCGTGATAAAATAATGATCAAATCTTAAAAATTAAGGAAAATGAATTAATAAGACATAGAATGTATTATTCACAACCCAAAAGACTAAAAGTATATGACTTAGTATGCATGAATCATATAAATAGTATCAATTTTGATACATTCATACAAGCATAATGAAATAACATAACAATACAAAAAACGAGCATAAATAACTACATAGAAAAATATAGAAAAAAAACAAAAGTAAAAATTAAAACTTGCAACACAATAGGTCCAAAAATTTAATAAACACAAAATATCATAATTAATTCACAAGCCGGGTTATACTTACATCACTTGCAAACTCAATATTGGGCCCAATTCTTATGTCACAATACAAATTAACAAAAGATACAATAATTAATCTTAATTTTACTTCCAACCATTGAGTTAATAACTATCCGTTGTGCATTTAGTCATCCATACTAAGCCAAATCAAATTGAACCATGTACAACCTAACATACTAATCTACATCAAGATCATTTACAATATCAACTATTTCATTAATCAAAGAGTTTAAATTAAAAATGAAACAAAATATTATTTCGCTTTTAAAAAAAATTCCAAACACAATAAAGATGTCAAACTTCTTTCAATAACCACATTAACAATTACACACAATTTATTAGCTATTACCAAAATCCATTTCAAAAAATTCTATTTGTATATATACTTTTTTTTCTAGAAATACATCGATGTTACTACATAATATCAAATATAATCACAAAAACAATCTAATTTAAGTACAAAAACCCTTGTAAATTTATAATAAAATACAAGATTTTGATAACAACAATTTAACCAAATGGTGAATACCCTAGCAATACAACACTATTATAATGATGCAATATCCATAAAAAAAATAACATCTATAGAAGCTTTTCAATTTTAAGCATTACTAAATTCAAATTTTGTATGATTTCCATTTGATGCACGTTGAAAAACAAAAAAATGCTTGCACATTTCTAAATTATAACCTTTTCAATGATATAATTGAGGTTTCATATAGGAGTGCTATGAAAACAACACATTATCTTTTAGGTTGTGGTAATTTTAAGACCAATTTCAACTATTAGATTTATTCATAAAACCCTCAATATTATACTACTCATATCTAAATTGTGTGCTATATTTCTATATCAAACACAACGTCTATACTAATCCTTGCCTTCCGGATACATCCCTCTTCATTTGAAAATCTTCAACTTGACAACCTATTCCAATACCGTAACTTAAGTATAACAATAACAACAACAACAACGTAATGTCAAATTTTAAATTTCCTCATTTTAACCTATTGCCCATCCAATCTTGTTTGATTAAGCAAAGAATCCTATTACTCTCAATTATGCTACACAAACTCAACTCTTTAGTCCTTACAATCATTTAATCTTATGTATCCAAATCATATTAGAAGAAAGTTGTCAAACAAAAGATTACAAATATATGAAATTCTTCAACCCAAAACACTCTAAAAGCAACTCTTAATTATAACTCAATTTAGTTTCTCCTCCATTGGTTAACTAACATATTTGAATCAATCTTACATATACAAATCATTGTGCCAAAAGCTGCCTAATGAAGTTTACAAATGACCATGAAATTCATCTATCAAAAGCACTATAAAATCATAATTCTGATAACTCAACTTAGTTTCTACTCTGTTCGTTAACTAGCATATCTACTATTTAACTAATATAACTACACTGGCTTAACAATAAGATTCAGCTTCTACCATATAAATTTATATAAGTAAAAAAAGGTTCATCTGAGAAACCACAAAAGGGTCATAGAGTTGGTGAAAATGTCAAAGAGTGGAGTGGACAAAGATAATTTGAAAATTTGCATACCAAGAGCATGAAGCTCATCTAATGCATATTTGGAAAGGCATTCGAGATAACGACAAGTTACATACAAAATTTTAAAAAACTGCTCGATAAAACACTACAAGAACTATGTCAATACAAGGATTACAACGTTAAAATAACACTCTAAAATGTTTACTTAGATTAAGATCCGCATTGCCTTAAAGTAGCATTTAACTCCCCATCATTTAATTTTCAGAACTCAATGTTCTCGTAAGACCCTGACAAATTATAGAAAAGCAGAAAAAAGTAAAAAACCTAGTCAAAGTTCTATAATAACATGAGAATTGGCCCTTTCTTTCTCCCATACCGGAAAAGATATACTACTGCGATTAAATTTTTTTAACCAGATGCATGATCTGCCAAATCTCGACAGCTGTCTAAGTAAAATAATATACCATCTCAGTGACACCATTTTCAAGGTCTTCTTCGTATAACAAGCAAATATGAACAGAAGTTCTACAGACTTCCCTATGCCAAGAGTACAAATCCGCTTGATTTGGCTAACAGAGAATGATGGCTAGGAAGAAGAACTCTCGCTTTGCTCCTTCAAGCAGTCAGGATGAGTAAAATAATAAAAGTTTAGATAATTTTTGCTCCTGCATCAGAGAAACATAGGAGAGCGAACGGATTAAATGAAAAGAAAGAATGGAAGAAAGGAAAATTAAGCTACCTTTTCGATTACCCAACTTTGATTCATTAGCCATATAAATCAAAATCAGTCAAATTATCATTTCGACTTCGTAGTAAATCGAATCACGCATGCTCATGGTTTTAAAAATTTCAATCTGAAATGTCTCAGTCAAAGAAAAAAATCATCTGGGTAAAGCCGTGCTATCATTAGTTTCATCATGCCGCAAATTGTCAAAGAAAATCTGATCAGCGAAAATGCTTGCGCATTTTGAAAATAAATTTGCTTATCGAAATAGCCGCAGCAGAAAATCGACGGCCGAAAACGAATTACATTTCGGTATCGTATTACTGCAAAATCAAAATTTAAAGTTTAAATTAATTTAAAATTAATTTAAAATTCTCAAATTATCCTCATGCCATATTGTATATGCGTTCTGGTGAAATCCAATTAAAACCATTTAAATTAATTTAAAATTAATTTAAAATTCTCAAATTACCCTCATCCTCAACTATTCCCCTTATTTTTAGTTTCTAATTCAAAAAAAAACTAAAAAAAATTCACTCCCTCATTTTTTTTTCCAATTCTGACATTTTCCACATTTCCCGCTCATTCAAGCCTCCCACGTTTCTCTCTCTGCAGCATTCTCTCACGTTGAGACTCTCCTGCACAAAAAAAAATTCACCCTCTAAATTCCCACTCTGCTGCTTCGGCCGCAAGGGCACCCTCTGGCCATCCCGTCGGCACACGCGTTCGATCGCCAGCTCGCTGTCCAATCCAACAGGGCCCCCCTCCTCCCACACGGATCCAAGCCAGTGTGCTCTGCCCAGGAACCAGACCAGCCCGCTGTCCCGCGCGCTCCACTGCCGCGCGCTATGCTCGCTTTCGCGTCCCGCGCGCGCCGCAGCCGCGACCCGACCCGCTGCGCCGCCTCACGCAGCCCGCGGTTGTGCTGTCCGACCGCTGCCGCGTTGCCCGGCCCGCTGCAATCGGCCGACCATTGACCGCCGACCCGCTGCGCGTTGCCCGACCCTGCGGTAATCCGTAGACCCATGCGCTGCGTTCCGGATCATGCCGCTGCGGCGACCGACCCACGCAAGACTGGCGGCCCAACAGTTGTTCTGGCCCCGTTCGCGCAAAATCGCTGGCCTCAATTCCAGCCCGTTCCGTAAATCCTTCTAGCCCACGGATCCAGTTCAAAACCCAAACTTGCATTCAGAGCAATTTTTTCTGCGGTCTTTAAATCAGCATTCAAACTAACCTCAGCCGTTCTCAAATCCACCACAGACAGATCATTTATGTCTTCACAGTGAAGCTCGTCATGCTTATCGAGGTTGACGAGATGAAATTGATTATATGTTAGACACCGCTTCGCTATGACATCTAGTGATTGAAGGCCTGGTTATGCTCATCGAGGGGCATAAGTGATGATCAGGTGCCAAACACCAATTGTCACACTCGTCGTGATGGTAGGCAAATAGTTTGATGTAGCCCTGAGGGGTTGGAATCTCAAATGCTATCAAATTTTGGAATTAATTCTCTCGAATATATTGCTTGCATTTCTTTCTACAAGTTTCAAGACGCATTATCAGTGACATGGTGGATGAGATGATGTCTCACACGTTCGCATCATAAGAGTATGCAAAACACCCCGATAAATACACGACGGGAGGCTTTGAAATTTTATCGATTTCTACTTATAAAAAGGGGAAAATCAAATTTGAATAAAGAGGGAAAATAAGAATTACTTTGAGGAGTAAATCTTCTTCTTAAAATGACAAATTAAATTATCCTCTATAGCTTTAAAACCTTCTTCATAGATGCAACCCTTTACAAGCGAGCGATACTAAATCAAAATTTACAAAATTATGGAGCTTTCTTTCAATACAAAAATTGAGAAATTTTATTTATTAATTATGATTTTCAAGATCATGAAATCACTAATTATATGTGAAATTATCTATAAACACACATGGGCCGACATGTTGAATGCTTAAATTCAAGTGTTTGAGGATGTTCTTGTGGGTTGATTCTGGTTTAGTCTTGGGGTCGTAGTTAACAAAATTTAAAACCATAATAAGAGCTTCAAATCGGTGAAATATCCGAGACATTGATTACGTGGTGATAGTAGATATAATCTCTTAAACGAGTTGATAGGATCTAAAGCTCTTCAACATATTCAAATCAATTAATTTTTTAATCAAATCAATTTAAAGCAAATATCAATCTAAAAAATGACTTAAATGAAACTTTATCATTAAAAGCTCAATCAAACTCAATCTATCCTCCTTAGTAATTAGGGGTGATAAATTAAGAAAACTAGCTCCAAAGGGAGCCAATGTCAAATCAAGTGTTATGTTATGTTCACTCTCAATCAATCTCGAGTATGGGCGTGACGTGTCCTCGAATGTGTGGCTTGGATGCCTGATGAAGCGATTACAACCAGTCCTCTGTCGGATGGTTTGGCGGTCGCTCCATTATATTAAGATCATGTCGTAGCAGTATGCACCAATCGCCCTTTGAGTTGTGAATCATAGTGTATACTTGATAGGACAAATAGCCTTTTATCAGGTAAACTTAAGATTGTCTCCTTAGATAAATAAATAACCTATAAACACCGGCATGTGCCTCACCTTCGAATACTTAAATTCAAGTGTAATGAGGATGTTATCGGGTTGCTTCGTTTGGTCTTAAGTGGGTCAGTTAACAAAATCTAAAACTTATAATAAGAGTTTCAAATCGGTGAAATAGAACGATTACGTCATATACGATAATCCCTATTAGCACTAAGAGTTGGCAGGATCTAAAGCTCTTAAATATATCCAAATTAATCAATTTAACTCAAATTGAGTGTCAATCTAAAAATTGTTTAAATGAAATCCTATCATTAAAATCTTAAAGCAAAACTCAATCTATTCACCTTCCATTTGTTTGTGAGTGGCATTAAGCAAACTCTAACTCACAAATGAGCAATGTCAAGTCAAGTGTTCTTATGTTCACTCTCAATCAATCTCTTTAGAGGGGCGTGACCGTGTCCTCACGAGCTGTGTGGCTTGGCCAATAGGCTCCACAGATGAAGGGTTATGACTAGGGTCCTCGATCGGTGATTTGGCGGTCATTTCCATTATATTCGACCGTAGCCAATATGCTAATGGCTCGCCCTTTGAGTTGTGAATCATAAGGTATACTTGATAGAAAAATAGCCCTCTAGAGTAGACTTAAAATTATCTCCTTAGATAAATAAGTAATCTATATACACCGCGTGCCGACACTCTGAATGCTTAAATTCATGTGTCAGAGGATCTTTGCGTGGTTGCTTCCCGTTTAGTCTTAGGACTAGGTTGAGTTAACAAAACTTAAAACTATAATAAGAGTTTCAAATCGGTGAAATATCTAAAAAAGCGATTACGTGTGATAGTAGATCTAATTCTTTGTTAGCTAAATAGAGTTGGGATCTAAAGCTCTTAAGCCTAATTAATTTTTCTAATCAAATCAACTCAAATCAAACATCAATCAATCAATCTCATAACTTAGAATAAAAAATTGCCTAAATTCTTAAATATACCCGCATGTGACACTATGATGAATGCCTAAATTCAAGTCAGGATGCGGGTTGCTTCCGGTTTAGTCTTAGACTGGGTCGCGTTAACAAAACAAAACTTATAATAAGAGGTTCAAATCAATTAAATATTTGAGAAGGCGATTTTGTCGTATGATGATATATCCTCATTAGAAAGCGAGTTGGAGGATCTAAACCTCTTAAACATATTCAAATGTGATTCTATTTTCAAATCAAATTAACTCAAATTAAATTTCAATCTAAAAATTGCTTAAAAAACTCTATCATTAAAACTTAAACCAAACTCAATCATCCACCTCTTGTTTGTGGGGTGACAAATTAAGAAAACTCTAACTCACAGAAGCCAATGTCAAATCAAGTGTTCTATATTCACTCTCAATCAATCTCATGTTGGGGCGTGGTGTGTCCTCTGGCCGCGTGACTTAGCTAGTCCAGAGATGATTTGAGTCTGATCGGTGGTTTAGTCGGCTCCATTATATTACGATCAGTAGCGTATGCTCTCCAATGGCTCGACCTTTGAGTTGTGAATCATGGATATATTTGATAGGCAACAACCCTTTGCCTTAAGATTGTCTCTTAGACAAACACCACCCAGTCACAAGGATTTCTTGATGATGTAACCCATGTGTTGCTCATGAGGATCATTATCGAGGTTAGATTCCTCCTTTGACTAAATAGGAGGATGATGGCAAATCATGAAATCTACGGGCACATCATCATTCCCCAACCATCGGTTTAAGTTATAATGATGGATTTCATATCTCAAATTCAACTCATATGATCTTTTACATAATGATCTAAAAGAATTGAAAGTTCTCTCTCACTTATGGGAGGGGTAATTAACTAAGGGTTTTGCTTTATAGGAAACACGGAAAATCTAAAGTCCTCACCAAATGATGAAATCTTTGGGTAATTATCTTTACTATTATTTCATAAAAAAATTACATCGACATTTTAAATCATTCTTTCATAAGAAGGTATTCTCTGACTCAATAGAAATAAGAGGAGAAATATATTAGAAAGAGCATGTCGCCTCAAATTTAGATGGTAGATAAAAATAGAAATATCCTAAACTCATGAAAAAAATATTTGTTTTCTCTCTCTCTCTCTCTCTCTCTCTCTCTCTCTCTCTCTCTCTCTCTCTCTCTCTCTCTCTCTCTCTCTCTCTCTCTCTCTCTCTCTCAAGAAGGAGACCACTTTGGGTAGTCTCATCATATTTTTTGGGAGAACCCAACTACCATACTTTGAAAGAGAACTATCTTAATGTCTCAATCTTTATTCTTTAGTATATTTCAAAATATAGACAAGAAAAATATATTATTAAAAAAATTATTATTTTATACTATATTTTATTTTACTTTTAAAAGAATCTTATATTTAAAAAAAATAGTGATAACATTCTTTAAAAGTTTGTCAAAAATAATAATCAGAAATTTATCAAACCAATTTAAAGTGTGGCATTTAAATTTTAAATGATCTCAAATTATATTTCTTATTGATAAATCTGATTTTATATCAAAGATGTAATTAGAACTTCTTAAACATTTTATTATATATTGCATTTTGACATTCTTTAAAATTTTGAGTAGAAGACATCTTAACCTAATGATTTTAAATTTAGTCTTTGAACTAGAGGCATTAAGTTCAAATCTTTATAGATATTTTCATGAATTTAAGATTAAATTATCAAATGTCTCAAATAAGAGTCATTTGAGAAAATTTATTTATATTATTAGTTTAATAATTGTATCATATTCATGTTGATATTTTTGTAAGTCATATAGAATTATCATCTTTCTAATGCTACTAGTTTATGGTTATAATATGAAGGTGATAAAAAGAAAATATCTTAAAATGCATAAATAATTATCTGAATTATATGCATGCCTCCCAAATATCATAAATTTTATTTTATTATTAGATGATGAAGTCTTAAATATGAAATGCAGAGAAATCCTACTTGACACAATTAATTAGAATTATTATAATAAGAAGATTTATGCTATCGTACTGCAGAATTAAGATTGATTGTATAAGTAATTCTATTCTTTGATGGATATTTAAAATATTTTAATATAATTTTAATTCAATTATTTAAAATATACATACAATAGCGTGCTCTTCATATTACATGACCAAATATAGCACTATCATTCATTTGCCTCTAGCAGAGTCAACCTAAAATGTTTATATGAATAAATTTAATTTACAAACATACAATGCTATTTGGTCAAAATTTATATGATTTTGAAGGTTCACTGAATTAGACTATGTAATGAATTCTAATGAAAGAGATTGAAAAGGGAACAATTACTTAACTGTCCATGTCCACCCTCGTTACATGTAACATTAATTTTTAGGGCATTTACATACATAGCACAATTCATATATTTACATATCTAATACCTAAATATAAATATTTACATATATAACATCTAAATCTTTATTATAATAGAAATAATACTTTTCTTAATTTTTTTGAAGTAAAATTCACCTTTTGAAATATAAGAAAACTATATTTGTAAATATCAGATTTTAGGTGTTAGATATATAAATCATAAAATTGTATGCTATGTATATAAATTTTCCATTTTTTATATCATGCAAATGCATATGGCAAGAGCTACATAAAGATGATAATTAAAGCGTATAAGCCTCGGCTTATAAAGAATCTTAAAAGGAATCTGATAGTTGGATTAGTTTAACTTTGTTTGGTTGAAACTATAAATACGTAAATTCTTTTTCTTGTTTTGAAATAAATAATGTAAAGTATTTTTGAGATTAACATGGCGTCCGACAAGGCTTTTCACGGCGGCGGCTCACGGCGATCTCCTATTAAGCGGCGATGTCTCTTGAATGGTATACCACTACCAAAAAAGGTATCTAGATTAGTAACAAAGAGAATATAATATATTTGATAAAAAGATGAGTTCTAATTAAAGTATATTCGGGATGCCATTTAAATAACTTCAAATCCCTTCAGATAAAATTATTTTTTGAATGAAAAGCTATGTCATCCTTAATTCGATCAGATTTAATGACCACATATTTTGGGTTGAACAAAGAAATAGAAAATTCCCTACCAATTAATTAAATGAGGATCTAATTGTTGAAAGGTGGGACTAACGACCATGAACTTAAAAGACTGATTTCCATAACAACAATTTAAAGAATAAATCATCGATTTGGGATTAGTAGACTTGGATTGCCTTGATATGATGATACTTCAAGAGATTTTTTCCCTCGCCTGAATTTCCTATCACATTAATTAGCACATTTTCACTATTATTTAAAAGCTGTTTTTCCTCAACGAATCCTGCTGATACCTCGTCAGTCATTTTGGCTCATTGTCTTATGTAATCTTCATTCGCCCACACTTCTTGGTTATAAGTTGCCCAATTATAGGCTCCACACTGTTAAGAACCAGCGAAACCTATTATTATAAGCTCCACTTTGTTAAGAATACCAACGAAACCTATTATTATACTCTAGATGTTGTGCTCATTGAAGATATCGATTTATGGAAATATATCGGTGAGGTAATTTATTTGCAGGCGGCCTTTCTTTACGAGGCAATAGATGCCTTGAAGAAGATATGGCATTGTCATAATAGAGCACATCTCTCTGCCTAGAATGATGGTTTATATTTCTTATAATTATTTTAAAGGATCAATATTACAGTTGCCTACATTTTTCCTTGCAGTTGAACAAAAATATTTCTTAACCTCTCAACTAGCATATAAGCTAATACATGGCAGCCATCCAATTACATCCGAGAATTGCAAGCACAAAATAACATCAATGGGAAAAAATATTTGTGAATTAAAATATACGTAGTAAACTGCAGAAGTTTCTAATAGAGCTAAAGAAGGCAAAACTAAATCTCAGATGCCTCACCATAATATGAAGGATGGGATATTGCAGCTTTGAGTTTGGCCTCAACCACTGAGCACGTGGAAGCTATTTGAAGGACTTAGTGCGGATTTTTCCTTTTTATTAGAGCCTGGTTCTGTTTTCTCCTTTGTTATTCCTGCCTTTTCTCACAGTTTCTCCAGCTTTCTCTATTGCTCTCCTCTTGTTCTCTGATCTAGTAGAGCGAGCTTCAGCAGTTTTAGTTCCTAAGAAGGTTGTGAAAAGAGTGGAAGATAAGAGTGAAAGCATCTCTTCGTGACAAGCATGGAACAAAATTTGATTGTTTTAATTGGATCCTTGGCTGCATGAAAATAACAATCATTTTAAGTAATCAAATTAATAACTGCCAAAGAGGGAAAGCTTAAATACAAAATTTAAAACTATTGATTCTTAAAGGAACATTCTACAGGAGTATACATGGAGAATTTTTTCTTTAAACCATAATCAGAGCTTAACAAGAATGAAGCACAACCACGAAAAGAACACTATGTCAAATTTTCTTTAAAATGGAATGAAATCATATATACATATAATTGCAAGTTGTTTCTCATTATAAATAACCCTACAAGCATTAAGTCAAAATAGAATAATTTTTTATTCAATCATGCACTCTAATATAGATCAAGAAAGATGGCTCCAAACTAGTGTTATTGTACAAGAGTATAACATTACAAGAATGAGCAATATTTTTTTCAAATAATTTCATTAAGAAGTAAGATGTTAACATAACTAGAAATACAAATCAAACAAACTTTGAAAACCATCTTGTTATTATACACAAATCCAAAGTAAAATAGTAATTCTATCTCGAGATAGTAAATCATTGCTATATCACATTTAGATATAATAATAAGATAATAAGTAAATTCTCTTTATTTTAGTTTTTAAATCCACTACAAAATAGTAGCTCTCTCCGAGACAATATATTATTCTCAATGTTGCATTGATCACTAGAAGAAAATTAAGTTCACATTTTGTGAGTTTTCCCCTTCTTAAATAAATTTTCCCACAAATTATATTGGCGACTCCACTAAAGGTTTAAATTTTCCAACAACAAGCAAGTTCAAAGTTGCCTATATCATTTATAAGTAGTTAAGTAGATTAGATGCATATTGTCGATAAATTTATTCTTACACTCAAGAAAGTATGAGGCTTAAGGATTAGTGCTCAGCTTCTAGCTAGGAAGTGTCCTTATATATATAGTGAAGAGTTGTTAGTTCTTCCTTTTTTACAATGAAATTATCTACTATATTAAAATAGACAACATTTTCCCACCACAACCCTATCTAAAGATGTTGTTTCAACTATTAGGTGAATATCACAACCCTCATTATTAAGCCTATTATAATCACCCATGTCATAACCATGAAAATAATTCTTATAACCATCATTACCACATGGACCCGGACACATCGTGGCTAAATAGCCTTTTACAAATCAACTGGCATTTGACTAGAAAAAATACATTGATGGGTAAAGCCAATATCTTGGCATATAAATTGGTGATAGATTTTCCCTTCTCTCCCTTTTTTATTAAAAATTGATGTACACACACTCAGTTTCAATATCTGACAAAAAATCGGGCGTAGCTCTACTTCCGACTTCATCTAATCTCTCCTTGAGGGTGCATTTAGGATAATTTTCTATTAGCTTTATTTTTTAAAGTAACTATAATTATATTTAGCTATTATTTTTTTACTTATTTTTTAAAAATTTTGTAATGAAAATTTATTTTTAAAAATAAAAAATTAAATTATTATGATTGTCATAAGTAAGTATACAATTATTTGTATATATCATGATCATCCATCCAAATCATATAATTAGCAATGCATGTATATCAAGCAAGAATATCTTAGTGAGATGTAGAGAATCTCAAACATAATTTCCCCATACAGATGCCCTCATTCAATATTGTTAAAGGCATAAATATCACATTTGTCAATTAATTCATATTGCTAATATTCACTAATAATCTGATTTAAAACAAAAAAAATGACTTTATTGCTGGTAAAAGCTAGGTTTAATGTGAATATGTTCAAAATGAAATCATGGAATGAAATAAGGCCATCAAATTCATCCTTGGTAGTTAGAGTCATTTATATTCATGGAGGTCATATGTTCGATCATGAGAGGATAAGCATATTGATTACTAATTGGATAGAAAAATTATTTTTTAGATATTTGGATTAACAATAATTGGATGATCCTTTTTTTTTGCATGTTAATCTTGAATTTAACATTTTTCTTAGAAAATACAAGGGGATATTATTCATTACAGAGAATATTGATGCAAATAACAATCTTTTTTTTTGTTCACTATCCTTTGCAATTATTGAATTGAAATGTATAATATTTTCACAAACCAATATTATACTATTCCAAAAGTTAATACCACAAAAAATTTGTGTTAAATATTTTATATGCAATCTAGCTTAATTCTAGAATGATAAGTTTTTCCTACATTGCATATACATTATTTGAGACACTTACGTAATTTTAAAAGATGTTAAGAATCATGGGTGTCTCAAATGTTAAATATATGTGGCAAAAAAATATATGAGACAAGTAATATTGATGAGGTGCATGTGTTTAACTAGTTAGATATTAAATATGTAAGAAAGCGGATGCATGGCTACTCAAAGAAATTTAATAAAATGGTCTTTGACACATGAAGGGTTGCCTATAATATGGTATCATGATGACCAATACTTTAGAATGTTTCAACAACATCATAAAATGTGTTAGAGGTTTATTGATCTAAGTCCTAATTTATTCTTTATATTATAATTTGGCTTCCCTTTTGAAGAGATTAAGTTATACTATTGAGCTAGAATCGCTAGTGCATCTCTTTATATTATGTATGAGACAAATACAATAAGAGTTTAATCTTAATGCCCAAATATTTCTCATTCCAACTAAACTAACTAATAATAAAACTAACTAAACTAACTAAACTAAAATTAAAATTAATAATAGTAAAAAAATTAATAAGAACTAATAACTAAACTAATAACTAATTAAATAAATAATAACTAAAACTAAACTAACTAAAACTAATAAACTAAATAAATAATTAAAATTAAATAAAAACAAATAACTATAACTAATAATAAATAACTAAAACTAAAACTGCAACTGCTAATAAATAATACAATAATAACTAATAAACTAACTAACTAATGGCAATAAAACTGTAAAACTAATAAAACTTAATAAAATAACCAACTAATATTCTTTGGTTATTAGTTGGGTTATTTATTAGTTAGTTTTATTAGTTTTTAGTTTTATTGGGTTGTTAGGTTTGGTTATTAGTTTAGTTATTAGTTAACAATTTATTGTGGTTATTAGTTATTAGTTTTATTTGTTAGTTTGTTAGTTTTGTTTAGTTATTTATTATTGGTTATTAGTTATTAGTTTTTATTTAATTTTTATTTATTTAGTTTATTAGTTTTAATTAATTTTGTTTTTGGTTATTAGTTTATTTAATTAGTTATTAGTTTTAGTTGTCTTCTTTTAGTTTTTACTAGGTTATTATTAATTTTAATTTTAGTTTAGTTAGTTTAGTTAGTTTTATAAATATTTACAAATCTAATATCTTGACATTTCATGTCAATTATTTCATGTTGCTAGCCATCAATGTAAATTCTATGTGCTCTTATCATTGACTATAGATCTATCATATATCATATGCATATGTGATTGTTGCATTGGATCACAAATATTGAACCATCTAGCCTACATATGTCTTTATTTTATAGTTAATGATTTTAAGTGGACCTATAAAGCATAGTTTCATATCATCCTATGAAAATTACTAGTAAGATATTACTAAACTTATGACATATTGAGCTTCTCTCATTCAATTTTATACAATGATTAGGTTAACACATCAACACTATGAATGATTTTGGAACCCATATTAGTAGAGTTTGTTGCATTTATATAGTACCATATCATAATAGATCAATGTGCTCACATAATTTATAAAATGTCGGTATGAGCTATAAATCTATAAAAAATGAATGATTACTTAGTGATTCATAATAAAATGGTTATAATTTAGTTTAGTTATGTTAACTTATATAAAAAGGTACCATAGTAGATAGGATTCATAATGGAACTATTCCACTGAAGTTCCATCCAAGCATAACATAGTTACATGGGTCTTATTGTGCTATGCATTTGAATGCTACTCCAAAGTTCCATCCAAGCATAACATGGGTCTTAATGTGCTATGCATTTGAATGCTATAAGTTCTCATATGCACTATTTTATTTTAGTATAATAATTTCATTATTGCTAACATATATATATATATATATATATATATATATATATATATATATATATATATATATATATATAGATATATATTGACCTCACTTTTTGGAGTGAGTTCTCAATCTCCTCATCATATATCTAAGATTCTTCTAGGCACCAAGAGCTCTTAAGACACTTCTAGTAATTAGATGAACACTTAAGCCAGAGGCTTAGAAGGGTTAGTCATGGGAGTAGGTATGCCTTGGCGGAGAGACTTGCACCCTATAGCCTAAACTCATATTCACCTTCTCAAACCAAACCCCAAATTCAAATCCAATTCAAATTCAAATTCTAAAATTTACAATCAATCTCAACCTCAAACCCAAGCTCAAAATCCTTCTTAAACCTTATGATTGAATCACATGGATTTAGCCCAACCAAATCTAATTCAATCCAAACAATTGATCTTCTTAAAAATCAACACAATCCCCCCCAATGTATCAAATTCAAATCCAAGACTCCAAATGATTGAAACCCAATCTCTATCTAAGCTTTATCAAAGCCTTGATTGAATTCCATAGATTCATAACCAAATCCAAGTCAATTCAAACCCAATTGATTTTCTTATAAATCAATTACTCCATCAATTATCTTCCCAAATATAAATTAAATCTACATTCAAATAATCAAAACTAAATCAAATTAAATCGATTAAGTCAAAACCCTTCCTAAGCCATATGAATCAAGCTTGAACTTAGCGATCTTAACCCTAATCAACCCAAAATCAATTGATTTTCTCATGGATCAATTATAAATTCAATCATCTTCACAAATATAAATCTACACTCTAATGATTAAAATTAAATCAAACTAAATCAAATTTCCTTCTAAGCTCTTTTGGACTACCTTCATGAGCTTAGCCAAATTACCTTCAAATCACTTCAAACTCAATTGATTTGTTTTTTATAAATTAATTATTCCATCAATTATCTTCCAAATATAAATGAAATATACATTTAAATAGCCATAACTAAATCAAAATCAAATCAAACCCAATCCAAAACCCTTTGAGCAATTCCTTGGACTTACCAAATCTCATCTAAATCAAACCAAGCTAAGGGATTTTCTCTTGAATCAATCATTCCTTCAATCCTATCCAAATATAAATGAAACTACAAAAAAATTAAACCAAGATCAACCCGTCAAACCCAACTTGACTTGAAATTTTCAAATGAATCAAAACCTATTAGAATCCAATTGATTGGTTAAATTTATATTTCAATCCTCAACTCATATATAAATTCAACTAAATCTCAAACCAAAATTAAGCAAATTGACCCATTTAGGTTCACTTGACCCAAAGTGACCTAAAGGACTCTTTGAGCAAGTTTCAATCCAACCCAGATTGAAATAACCTAAATCTCTACCATGGTTATTGACCACCTAATGATCAATTGTCACAAATTGGGTCAAACCAAGTCAACTTAGTCATTTGACCAGTCAACCCCTTAACTCATGTGAAACTAAACCTATCACACCAAATCTAATTTGATTCACAAACCTATGATTGATTGAACATAACTTGACCTTCAATTTAAACCTAACCTAATTGGCCTTTGACCCAAGTTAACCCAAATTGACATATAAGGACAAAATAAAAAATCATGATTATTGATTGCAATCAATAACTCAAATTTATTCCAAATTGATTGTGAACTTGACCAAAGCCATAATTGAGCCTAGTTTGACCAATTGGGACCAACAACAAATTGACCTAAAGGGTGGCCTAAAACCAAATTAAATTCAAATAAACTCAAACCAAAGCCTACAATCATCTTCAATAACCAATTGAACATGAATTCTACAAAGTTAATTTGACCAATTTGGTCAAATTGGTCAACTTGACCCATTTGACCTACATGAATCTAAATGATCCAAAATCAAACCTAAGTTAAATTGATTGAAACAAATAGAATCAAAATACTTTAAATCATCATTTGAACTTGACCAAGCCTTAGTTTGACCCAATTTGATCAATTAGTCAACCTAACTCAACATGACCCAAATTGAGCCAAATCTCTTGAAACCATACCATAGCCTCTTAGCTGACCTAACAACCCAAACTCACTTGGGATCAACTAAACCAGCCCAAAAGGTCAAACTCGAGGCAATCCCCTTAGATTTATCACCCACATGGGACTTTACCAAAGTTGGCAAGTCCTCCTTTCCCTTGGCACCATCACTCCAAATGGGGTCTCACCTACCTAGTCCAACTGTGGACTAGGTGCACCGACCAAGGAGGTGATCTCTCCACTTACTGACCTCGTGCCCTTTTCCTTGCTCTTCCACAAGGCGTGGAGGTGATGCTCACATGCATGGAGGTGAGATGATCTCATCCATCTCAGTGGAGAGATCCCAGATGATCACCATTAGCATGTGAAAGAGAGTTTCAAACTCCCAAGCCTCCACAAAGCCTTCCCAGCTTTCCCTGCAATTCTTCTTCATGAGTGCACCCAAACAGGCAAGCCTCCTCCGATCCAAACTTCTTTAATTCCCCTCATGAAATTCCTCCTTTCAACACCTTCACCACACTTTGAATCCAGCGAACCTTCCCTCGAGCTCCAAGCCCACTTGATTAAAGCGAGCCTCTAAAGGATAGAACTTGGTCTTCCAAGCAAGCGTGTAGAACCAAACTAATTATAGCTCAGGCTTCATCTCAATCAAGCGAAGCTATATCAAGTGTGTGAACCGGTCATTAGCTTCTGGGATGCCATTGAATAATTTCTTGAAAATTCATTGGAGCTTTTGAAGAAAAGTTGAATGTCACATGATCTTGACCGTTGGATCCCCTCATCATTATTGTGAAGGTGTGGGATACATTTGGAGTGGATCGAGCTCTGAGCTCGGTGAGCTTGTATCTAATAATGTCGGACGGCCTCGAACGTGAGATAATAGATCACGCGTCGTCCATTCCACGATCAAAATGGATGGCCATAATCTACTAGATCAAGTCATTTTAATCCCTTATTAACCACAATCGATATGCGTCCATCGAGTCATCTTCGAATGCGCTTTAATAATCAATCACGTGCCAAGTGAAAAGCATTATGTGATTAATGCATCGGCGCCATGTGGTAGACATGATTATGTTTAATTAGAATTAGTCTAAAACTTCAAAAATCATAACAAATCATAGAAAATTTTAAAAATACAAATAAATACTTATTTTAAAGGTATTTGGAAAATTTTATTACAAATATAGTTAATTTTTTAAATAGTAATGTGCTTAATTGGGTTTAATTAGAAAATTAATTACTTAATTACTCCATAATTAATTATGTAATTAACCCTAAACTTTCTGAAATTATTTATGGGGATGTACGCCTCCCTAATTTTTTTGAGATTTTTTTTGGTAAATTAATTAGAAAATTAGTTAATTAATCTAATTACTTTCTTAATTTATTAAGGATTAATTAATCACATGAACATGACTAATTAATTAATTTGGGTTCATTAATCATTTTCTTAATATTGGGGACTTATGGAATATTAATTTCTTTCCCTAAGTTCTTTTCACTTTTCAAGAAAAACTAATCAAAATTGATTGGTTAATTAGTACTTAATTAGCTAAATTAAACTTTAAATCACATCAGATCTAATTAATTAATTATAGATCTTTAAGTGTTTAACAACCTAAAAGAAATTAAGAAATTATGGTTAATCCACAAATGTGATAAAATCATAAGAATACTTAATTAAGTTTTTTAATTTAATTAACCATTAATTGTGAGCTAATTGTGTTAGGCTCTTTCATTTCATATGACCATTGAAAATTTACTTTTCAATTCAATTGCATATCATGTTGGCTTATAGTATGTTAAGATAACATAAGAAAGGGTTAATTAATAAATTTAATGCATATTATAACTTAATTAATCCACAAAATCAACTTAATCACTTTTCCTTAAACACTAAGATTATCAACATGGAAATGGAATAAAGCAACAAACATTTTCTCTTTTTTAATTTCAATTAAAATCCAAAATCAAAATTAATAAGAATATTTGGTTTACTTTAAAGATTTTATTTAATATGACTATCCTTAGGAATTAATTTGATTGAATGAATCACATGTTTGTATTTGATTATTCCTCTCCAATCATGTTAAATATTGCATGTCATTTAATTTCATGCATCCATGTCTTTTTCTAAGTTAAGTAAATTAAATGAAGTTTCTTTTATGTAAAGCTTGCATGTTTTGATTTAATTTAATATATGTGTGGCTATTATCACTATTAAATCCAAATATATTTTTCAAAAGCTTATAAATGAATGATGACATGTGTAGTAATGATAGTTATAAATACATAAAAAATGTATGTGCTTATAGTTTAAAGTGTATGAAGTTTATTTCCTTTATTCACATGTTCATTTACATAAGTTTGAATAGTAATGGGTATATAGTCGGACATCCAGAATCTGAGGCTTTAAGTATCTCCAAGGAGGTCTTTTGATTACCATTTCCCTGGTTTAACAATGGCGTGCCCATTTGATTTATTTCTTATGTATTTTAACATTAAAATTTAAATAGAGTTTTAATTCATATACATAAATAATTCAATTAAATAAAATACAAGGTTTGCATGATTTTAATTCTCTTAGATATTTATAAATTCATATATATCTAAATAAACAAGTATATAATGGAAATCCCAAGAATACGACTTTAAGTAGCCCAAAGGAGGTCATTTGATTACCTCACTTCCCTAGTTTAACAATGGCACATACTTGTTTATGTTTTCATACATGTGTGTGTACATGCGATTAAAGAATGAGAATCCCTCTTTTATAATAAAATGCAAGCATCCATAATTGTTCAAGTGATTGAATCATTTAATCATGTGATTTGGAGTTTTCTTTTCTATGTTCATGTATGCAAATTTACATAGATTGATGTTAATGGGTATATAAATTGGACATCTGGGAACATGAGATTTTAAGTATCCACAAGGAGGTCATTTGATTACCTTACTTCCTAGTTTAACAATAGCATGTGCTATTTAATTTCATTCTTATGTACTTTTGTATAAGAATTTTGATAGAGCTTTAAATTTACACAAATTAAATAATTCAATCAATAAAAGTATAAAATTCAAACATGCATATACATTCATCATATAAGTGTGCTAAAATATATTGCATGTATAGATATGCTTATGAATCATATATATGTGTTACATGTGATGGAAAGGAATAATTTGATATGTGTCATGTGATAGTAATTCAATCAAATTAATCTTAAGATGCATTTCATGTTAAATAGAATTATTTAAAGTGAATCTAAACTTAGGATTAATTAAAATATTTAATAAGCCATTCACTAAAGAGAACTAAATCAAATTAACATGCTTTAGACTTAAGTTAGAGATGAAAGAGGGCAATCCTCTTTTTCTTTATAACACTTAGATGCTAAGTGTAAATCACATGAAACAAAAGAAAACATAAATTAAAATCCTCAAATCAACTAAACAACTTAAAGTGAAAGCAACCCTTTAAGTTAAATTAAATTATTTTACACTTAGAAAAATATAACTTTAATGCTTAGTAAGACTTTCCACACAAGCCTTAACACACACATTAGAATTAAGTCACCACTTCTAGTCCTAAGTTAGACGTATGATATGATGTATGTTTTATTTTGTGATGTATTATTTTAGACTAGATGTTAGGGTGTATGGTTCAGAACTAGATGGTAGGCGATATTATCCTAATCATATTTTATGCAGGGATTGTGCTTAAGGGTGCTTAGAAATAAATACAAATACTCACTTTGCGATTACTTAAAACCCCAAGCATAATCCAAGTTATGACAAGTGGCTTTTATGTGGAGGGTACTAAGTCCAAATTATAAATATAGTTGCTTAAGGTTATATGTGTGTTTTTAGCTAACCTCTATTTTATAGGTGTAGTTAGATTTACTTTTTCTATTTTAATATAATTTTATGTTATAAATTAGATTAGTGTTATGGGGATTAGGATGAGCGGTGGCTAAAAGGCTTTTATCTTGGGAGGCCATGTGATGCCTTTGAAGCAAGCACACCCAACTAAAGAATGGAGCAAATCAAATCAAATGAAGGAATGAAGATAAGGAGAAAGAAGACCCCATAACATTTAATAAAATTGTAATTATTCTTCATATACCGGGTTGTATAAGGGTGGAGCTCGCTACCCATGCTATCTTTTCTTGTACACTGTACCAAACCGCCTCTTATTCATTTGCATTAGTTTTATAAAATTATTTGATGTTATGTTTATTCTGCATTAGAAATGGCATACTTTTCATAGTTTCTTATGATTGATGCTTTAATGTGTGGCCTAGATGCGATTAAGCTCTTAGGATAAAAATAATTTTTCTACCCTAACTAATCACTCATAGTTAAATTTTATCAACTCATAACCTCATCATAAAGCTTAGGCCTTAAATAAGATAATTAAAAGATTTAGCAACCCCTTAGCTAAAATTGTATGTATCACATCATGCATATTATTTCTTCCTTGAAATTGGGTGATCTCCATCCTTGCATGATATGGGAATCTTGACCTGTAAGGGCATCCTTTGTGATGGACAACAACCCTTCTCATTTAGCCAACAACTGTATTTCATCATGCATATAGACATCAAAATCCCAAGCTTTTGTCCAAATGAAGTGTTAAAAATTAAATAAAATTTGAAATGATTTTGCATTAGATTAAGTCATTATTCATACCACTCATGCTCTAGTCTCTTAGGGAGTGGGTTTAGGACTTAGTCTCTTTTCTAAATAAATAACCCAACTATCTTGCAATTTCATATGACGACCACATGGTTTTAAAATCGTAGGAGTTAGTTGGTGGCCACTCTGCATTGTAAGCCCAACAATCGTGGTTTATCCACTCTTATGGAGGTAAACTTATGCCAATTTTCTCTTAGATTTAGGTGCCTTGGCATCGTGCTAAAGCTCTAGATTTAGGATCTAAGGTAGTTATTTCTTCAAGTTACAAGCATAAATCCTCACCTCTTAGTATTTTCACAACCTTGTGTTAATGGATTATAAGCTCTAGCAATCTAATAAAATTTCAACTCAAAACATATAATTATCTTCAATTTTAAAATTATAAAGCAACCTTAAATAGATTGGAATGCTCACTAGGTTTCCCTAGTATCATGAGCAATCTCTACTTATCTCTTTTGGTTCCAAAATAAGTCTCTCCATTTGACCTATCCCAATTAATTTTCATATATAGTCAATCATTTGATAGCCTAACTTTGAAATCTTTGGAGACCCTAATTATCTACTTTAATCGAGTATTCCTAAAGAATTTACCTTCCTTAAGATGTAATTAACTTTGGAGGCTTGCCTCCATAATGAACTTTAGAATCTAGTTTAATATAAACCTTGCTTCATTCATCCATATAAAGTAGGGGAAAATCTACGGTATATTCAAGACCCATCATGCCTCGTGAGTCTTTATTAGGTGATTAGGTCCATTGAATGATGGTGTCTCTTTTTTTGAGATAGTACATCATATCTCAATGTACTTTCGATCACATTATTAAGTACCCCTACGATCTGTGGTGTCACCCCCACACACACACACACACATACATCCAAAATAAACACCAAAGATTTTTCTAATTTGCTAGGGACTTCCTCTCCATCTTTAGTGAATAATTATTATCTCCAAGCATCGATAGTGGCCTTATATTTGACATAATCCCAAGACTATCTTTCTTTCCATTGGCACTTTTCTTATTTCATCCTAAAGCAAAGCTAGCCAACATCCTTTAGGTTTTAGGGCCTCACCCATGTAGGTCTTGAAACTCCCATTGGGTCCCCAATAGATTAAAATAAATAAATTGACCAATAAGAGGAGATGACTAAACTTAGAACCTCTTACCACTAGCTTGGTGAGACAAGGTTCATCCCATATTAAGAAAGTTTTAATAAAACAAATAAAGTCTTTTGCAAAATTTTTAAAATTACTTCTCCTAAATAAAATCATTTTTTTAAAATGCACTTCACATAACATAAAGTTTACAAAATATAAAACTTTCAAACCTCTTTTCAAATAATAAGACAATCAACCTCATTTGACATACTTAAACTTGTTAAATGAGGATCCTTTTCAAAATTAAATATGCATGTCAAACTCTTTATATTTTTCAAAATAGAATCAACCAACTCCATTTAGCATGCCCAAATTTATTAAATGAGAGTTTTTCAAAATATTTCAAACACCTTTTTCATAAATAAATAAAAAATTAACCACCGCACTTAATATACCTAAATTTGTTAAGTGGAGTTCCATTTTCAAAATCAAAACAAAATTGAAAATCAATATATCATTGAATTTCATTCCATCTTTCAAAACTAAAATAAATTGAATTCTATTTAACATACCTACATTTGTTAAGTAGAAGTCTATTTTTCCAAAATCATGAAAATCAAAATACATTTGAATTCCATTTGACATATCCAAATTTATCAAATGAGAATTTCACCATCAAACAACACATAAAATAAATTAAACTCTATTTAACATACCCAAATTTGTTAAATAAGAGTTTTCCTTTTCAAATCAAAACTAAATAAAAATACCAAACACACTCCTACTTAACATACCCAAATTTTTTAAGTAAGGGTTTCATTTTCAAATCAAAACAAAATATCAAACACATTTGGTCTTACTTAGTATACCTAAATTTGTTAAGTAAGTATCACATTTTCAAATCAAATCAAATAGATCAAACACAGGACAAACATCATCGCAAACAAAAAATATTTTCACAAAAGTATTAATGATCACACTTCAAGATATTACCACAAGGAATATGTATTAATTACCTTCCTTTGAATCGAGAATATTATCGACAAACATTACGGTGACAATTATGGCCAAACTATAGTGATAATCGCTAGGCCAACATCTCAAAATAGGCTCTCTATATTATTGTCCGGTCATCCGAGTTAGCATCAACTTTTTCGAGATGGTATAAACCCGCACTTAGACTACTTATCACTTTAATATCTTCATTTGATATTTTGTGTGAATCATACTTAGAGATAGATGATATTGAGTTTGATTGACAACTTTGAGCATATCTTTTGACCATCTTAAAGACCTTTCTCCTATCACTTTAGGTTATGAGATGCACACGTATATACCAACCAAAAGAGTTTAGTTCTGCTTTTCAAAGTAGGCATGATTGTAATATATACCAACTTTGAGCATATTTTTTTAGATGGAATGAGAATTAATAAAGATAGAGATGTCTTAATAATATTAAAATTTACAAGTGAGGTTACATAATTACTACCTTTAAATCATTTTATGATTAATTTAACTAATAGCGATCCTAAACTTAAACTCAAATTAACACAATGTATTAATACTCGTGCTAAGGTAGTCTTAAGATTGTCTCCTTAGATAAATAACTAATCTATAAAAAAAGATGTGCCCACACTACATAATGCTTAAGTTCAGAGGATGTCAAGTTGCTTTCGGTTTAGTTTGGATCATTTGTAACAAAACCTAAAAATCTATAATAAAAGTTTCAAATTAGTGAAATGTTAGAAACTAATTATGTCGATGACATATAATCCTCGTTGTAGCTAAATTGAGGAGTAATCTAAAGCTCTTAAATATATCTAAATTAATCAAGTTAACTCAAGTGTCAATCAAAAAATTGTTTAAATGAAATCCTATCATTAAAAGCTTAAAGCAAAACTCAATCTATCCACCTTCCACAATTGTTGTCGGGGTGGCGATTAAGCAAACTCTAACTCACAAAGGAGCCAATGTCAAGTCAAGTGTTCTACTATGTTCACTCTCAATCAATCTCTGCTAGTAAGAACATGGCTCGTGTCCTCTAATTGCGTGGTTTGGCCAAGATTCCATGATGAAGCGTTATGACTAGAGTCGACGGTGGTTTGGCTCCATTATATTACGACCAATACCATAGCTAAGCTCCCAATATCTCTTTTAAGTTATGAATCATGGGTATACTTGATAGGGCAAATAGCTCACAACGGTAGACTTAAAATTATCTCCTTAGATAAATAACTAATATATATACACCGATGTGTCCGACACTACGTTGAATGCTTAAATGTCCGAGATGATGTAGTTGCTTCCTCGTTTAGTCTTAGGACTAGTCCGGGTCAACAAAACCTAAAACCTATAATAAGAGTTTCAAATCGTGAAATATCTAAAAAATGATCTCAGACGTAGATCTAATTCTCTGTAGCGAAATAAAGTTGACAGATCTAAAGCTCTTAAACCTATTCAAATTAATTTTTCTAATCAAGTAAAACTCAAATCAAACATCAATCAAATCAATCTCATAACTTAGAAATAAAAAATTGCCTAAATTCTTAAATACAGCATGTGCCCACACTATGTCAATGCCTAAATTCCGAGGATGCTGGTTGCTTCCCGCTTTAGTCTTATGACTGGTCCGTTAACAAAATCTAAAAACTTATAATAAGAGGTTCAAATCGGTGAAATATAGAAGTGATTCTATCGTAATAGATCTAATCCTCTATTAGAAGCTAAACAGAGTTGCCATGATCTAAACCTCTTAAACATATTCAAATGTAATTCTATTTTCAAATCAAATTAACTCAAATTAAATTTCAATCAAAAGAACTACTTAAATGAACTCTATCAAAACTTAAACCAAACTTAATCAATCCACATTCGCAACTGTTATCGGAGGTGATAAATTAAGAAAACTCTACAAAGGAGTTAATGTCAAATTAAGTGTTCTGCTATGTTCACTCTCAATCAATCTCATGCCGAAGGACGCGTGTGTCCTCTGAATGGTTTTGGCCAAGGCTCCATATATGAAGCGATGACGACTCCTCCGACGGTGGATTGGCTAGTCGGCTCCATTATATTACGATAACATCGAGATGCTCTCCAATGGCTCACCCTTTGAGTTGTGAATCATAGGGTATATTTGATAGGAAAATAATCACCTAAGGTAGACTTAAGATTGTCTTGACAAACACCACCGGTCTACAAAGGATTTCGACGATATAATCCATGTGTTGATGATGAGGATCCTTGTCGTGACTACCTTCTTTGACTAAGTAGACTAGGGACCGCTGACCAGGATGACAATCATGTGATCTAGATCGCACATCATCATTCCCCAACCATCCGGTTTAAGCTATAATGATGAATTTCATATCTCAAATTCTAAAACTCTATACGCCGCTACTATACACTACACATTGAATCTAAACGACTAGCCTTAATCAAAGTTCTCTCTCACTTGTTGGGAGGGGTAATTAACTATGGGGCTTGCACCTATAGGAAACCCGGAACCAGATCTAAAGTCCTCACCAAATGAGGATGAAATCTGGTAGTGTCTTATCTACTATTTCATTTACCCAAAAAATTATCCAACACTTTAAACCACTCTTTTCATAGAGGTGTAAATTTTCGGAGCCCACATTTTTATACTCTGCGAGATTCTTTTCCATCTTTGAATAGTCAATTTGAGCTATAGTAGTGAAGCATGATAAAATTGATATTTTGAATCAATTATCAATGAAATTAAATTTAAATCAATCATATTCTTATGACTAATTTGTTTGTTCTCGTATCGATGGATCTTCTATATCATGCAGCTAGGTCATGAGCTAACACCGCTTAATGCGTAATCAATACTGAGGTTGTTGGAGCTTATTCAATTTGATAGTGTAGACTTCCCCATCACCACTGGAAATAATCCTCCACCTAAGTATATGCATATTGTATACACCAACCTATGCATGAGGAAAACGACTAAAATGATCATGTTGTTATCAAAATTCCTTAAGAGAGAGCCTGTATTCAAAAGGATTGGGTCATTAAGCGTAGTCATGAAGAGAACCATCACGGTCGAAAGTTTCACATACCTATGAATTTGACAACCTTGCTAGTTGAACTTTTCGCACTAGGAAGGTATGATAGTGAAGCCTTCTCTTATGGAGGAAAATTGATTAGAAGGCAAAGGAGAAGAAACACTAAGCGAGCGTAGTTGTTGTCAATTACAAGTCAAACAACGACCTTACAACTGTTTAGTATTTCTACCCCACAATAAATTTGAAAATTTTGATGGGTGAAAAGGAATAGCTCTGGTGATGTTATGGTGTTTTTTGGGCTCAATAGCAGTTAGTTTCAACCTTTAAGAAACAACATAAAACTTTATCTACTCGAGCAGAGTTAAAGTTATTAAGGAAAAATGTCTTATGAAGAACATGTATCAAATATCAATTATCAAAGAAGCCAAAATGCTCCACTACAAAAGCTACAATTAGTGGTAAGAGCTTAAGACTTTTAAGCAATTCCTACACGGTGAATATCGGGCATAACACCGAACCATGTGGGAATCCATTACCAAAGGTCCCATAAAAGAAAATAAATATGGAGGCCAATGCCTCGAGAAGATAGCAAAGACAAAAGCTTCTTCATGGAAGCAAGCTAATCCAAAGACAGTGGAGAATGAGAAATGCTTGACTACATGCTCAACACCATTATTCAAGCAAAAATTGTACAAATGTACTGTGGAACCATAAGTGAGTGTTCCAACCTATAACATGTTTGACACCTAAGATAGATAAAGGAAATAGCTCTACTAGTCAAATCAAACAGTTCTAGACCCAAATGTTAGATTCTTACTTCTCCAGTGGAAACTTGAAATTGTATATGCAAGAGTGCATCGTCCTCAAAGTTGTTAAGGAGAAATGACTAATAAAAGAAAATATGATGGTCATTTTCTAGGGAGACTAGAGTTACTCCTTCAAAGAGACCTCCTCCTACAATCCGGCAAGATGTCTACTAATTCAAGTCTCACGATGAGCATCGATGAAGTGACACTTGGACCATAGGTCCAAAAATCGCCATCAAAGGTCCCAAACAAAGGTGAGCAAATTTGGAGGCCAAAATCTCAAGTAAAATTGCCTTATAAAGACAACAGTGACATCTAGATTGTACTATAAAATCCAAATCTTATACTAAAGTATTTGAGTGAAGCAGCTCTATCATCTAAGTTGAACTACCTTGCTCAGTAGCCATTCAACACAATCTCACTCAATATGAGAATGTTTGTCTATGGATGATTTCACGCGCTTGAGGTCAAGCTCCAAGCTTAGCAAAATTTAGAAATCTACCAGATGATTTACAAAGCATTCGATCAAATAGTGCCCTCAAACTTTCAAGAAGGAGAAATAGTCTTGGTGTTGAAGACTAATTATTCTAATCAAGAATTGGTAGCAAATTTGAACCTATTGGGAAGGCCCTTTTGTCATTAAGAAAGTGTACTAAGGAGGGGCATACCAACTCATTAATCTAAATGGTGAAAGACCAATGCCAATCAACGATCGTACTTAAAAAAAGTATTATACATGGCAAACACATTCTCGAGGTACAATAGAAATCCCTACGATAGTGGCATTTTTTAGTATATCTATTTAGGTTGACATCGCTTCATGCCGAGATCCCTAAATAAACATACTCCAAATGAAAACTTTTTCGTGAAAACTCCTATTACAGGGCATTTTAGATTTCTATACCTAGATGAAAGCAATGTTACATGTTAAAACTCTCTTAAGAGCACATCAATTCAAATATTGATGTGTTTGTATATTTTCATCTTAAAAAATTCTCTAATGTACTTTAGAATTCCCCGCAATAGGGGCATTTTTTTTTTTTAGTTTATATTAAGTCTATTTGAGTTTATATCGTGCCATAAGACGATGATCAACAAATATATTCTTATTCAGGTTGACATCTTGCTTTACAAAATCTGGATATATCAATAATTATTATTATTAAGTCATGAGTCTTGCGTGAAACAAAATTAATATATTTCTATGCATGAAAGGATAACCCTAAATATCAAGAAATTTATCTATCAAATTTTCCAAATTGAGATCAAGTCAAAAGAACTCCCGATTTTGGAAGCTTCAATCAATTAAGTTGGAGAAACATCAACCTCTACATCCTAAAGTCAGGACACGAATGGGTTCTAAAGGTCAAACTCAATAAGCCCATAAATGGCGAGTTGTCGATGCTCTCACTCAACAAGCCGGAGCAAAGGCCGTAGTGAAAGAGCCCTATTCGTCCGATGACAAAACCACCAACCCACTATAGCTTAAATTGAAGACTGAGTAGTTCTAAAGGTCAACTCAACAAGCCCAAATATGGCGAGTTGTCGACGCTCTCTTCACTCAACAAGCGTAAGAAAAGGTCGAAAGAGCCCGCCATCGGCCCAATGATGATAGATGTTCAATCTCAAACTAGATCCACTTAGTGATTACAAGCAACCGTGATCTAAGAGATCTCTACTTGATCGATAGATCAAGGCAATTGAGGAAATGCTCAATTGTGGTGCCTCTCAAATCAATCTTCATATTACCGCAAGGTGATATTTCAATCTATTTTCAAATGATCCGATCAAGCTCAAAGCACGTCAAAGCCTATCTCCTCATCAAGTTCATCAAAGACATCACAGACCAGGAAGTAATTCCATAGTTCATACAAAATCGATGCCAACTAAAGGAATTTTGTGGTTATTTAGTTTATTAAAGCATACTGCTAGACTAATAACTCAACATTGACCTATATAAGTCAAGGTCGGTCATCTATATGTATCCTTCAACGAATCTCCAAAGCAAAGAAACACAGGTTCATGGCGTATACACTTCGACAAGTCAATGTTGAAAAATTAGATCAATCCTTCATCAAGTACATCAAGCTCAAAGCTAGGACAAAGGAATTTCAACCGATCAATCACGGATAAACCGATTCCCCAATGGAATTCATCAAAACAAGTGACTAATTCCTCCATCAAACCCAACCAAACAGAAGCTAGGGTCGGGAGACTTAAATTTACAAGAACATAAGAAAAAAGATCATCAAAAGCCATTGAAGCAGATAGTAGATAGTGTAAGAGCTCTTATCAATCCAACAAGTCAATTCGACAAATCGGTCAAGCTTGTCATTTAGCATGTCAATAAGAAAGCATACTAATGACAAATCCAAAAGCTCTATAAGTTATTGCAATCGAAGCTAAAATGATCCAAGTTCCCCAAATGGTCAACTAGTTTTCAACAAACGTGACTCACTCATGCATGAATCATATTTATTGGGGCATCTATTGACCTCCACATATGTATCATAAATCAAGTCAAGCATACAAATCGAATTTGACGGACTTCGTTACGGACAAATCGGGCTCAAAATGCACTGACGTCATTGAAAATGGTCGAAATGACCTTCGATCGATGAACGACTTCTTCATCATGTTGGAAATGTCAAAATTGGTCGATATAAATATTGGATGACTTGATGAGCAACCAATCAAGCCGAAGTCATCAACGCGCATATCAAGGTCGGAGGCACCGACAAGGATCAAACGATCTCCGTTCATGAAATTGATCATGCCATTGTCTTTGAAATGCCAAAATCTATCAAATAAGATTATTCTCACTTAATTGACGAGTCGCATGAAAATTGAGCGTCAAAAAATGATGACACGCATTTTGAGTGAAATTGACCCAATTTGACGCCATCAAATCAAACGGCCTCCGATCATGAAACGGACAACGTCATTGCATTTAGAATAATGGAATTACCCTAAATCGATATATATATTAACTATGTGCATTTATCGGCATGAAATCCAAATTAAAACCATTTAAATTAATTTAAAATTCTCAAATTACCCTCATGCTCAACCATTCCCCTATTTTCAATTTTTCTAATTCAAAAAAAAATGAAAACCACTCCCCATTTTTTCCATTTCTGAGACTTTCCCATTTCCTCTCTCATTCAGCCTCTCCATGTTTTCTCTCTCAAAAGATTCTTCTCCTACATTGAGACTCCTCATGCCAAAAAAATGGTGATTCACCCTCTAAATTCTCTCTCTACGCCAGCAGGGCACCCGTCTCCCATCCGACATCGCGTTCGATCCCACTGCTACCGTCCAATCCGCAGTAGGCTGCTCTCTCCACGCGATCAGATCCACCCATGCGTGCGCTCGACTGGAACCAGCCACTGCTGCTCGATGTTGCTCTGCCACGCTGAATCCGCCCACCTTCGTCTCGACGAGCCAGCCGGTAACCTAACCTGCGCCTGCTCACAGCTGCCTCCACCTATAGGTCTCACCGCTGCACTGTTGCGATCACAAATCGGCCAGACCTGAAATGGCTGACCACGCAACCTGTGGCGCTGACCCACGCCAGACCTGCTTCGATGTGCTGCCAGCACTGCCACAAAATCCAGACCGCGCTCCGTTCGCAGCCCATATGCTTGCGACCCGACTCAGAAGATCTGGCTCAGCCGCTGCTGCACAAAATCGCTTTCTAATTCCACTGTTGTAAATCCTTCTAGCCTACAACCCATCTAGCCTTCAACCGACCCAAACTCCTCGCATAATCCAACCCATTTTCAGCTTCAAACCCCACGGCCCGTCCAACCTTGAACTGACCCAACCAAACTCATTTCAGTACAATCCTTCTCGCAAGACGCCACTGCTTATGCTCATCGTAGTGATCGAAAAGGCCTCATCATGCTCATCAAGGCACGAGATAAAATTCAGTGGTGTTCAGAACCTCTCACTTCATCGTGGCCTCATTATGCTCATCAAGTCGAACGAGTGATTGAAGGTCTGATGAAGTGCTTCAAAACACCAATCTTCGCTCATCGTGGCATGGCGGTATGCCAAAATAGTTGATGTAGCCTACACGAGATGACGGAATCGCCAAAATGCTATCAAATTTTGGAAGTAATTCTAACTCGAATATATTGCTTGCATTTCTTTTATAGGTTTCAAGACCCCGCTAATACCCATCGGGCATAGGGTGCGAAGACGGATGTGGTGTCGAAGACACCGCCGCATGCTCATGGCATCGAAGGCCAAAGCACCTCGATGCAACCCCCTACATGGGATGATGCGGAGGTCGTCAAATTTTATCGATTTCTAGACATATAAAAAAGAGGGAAATCAAATTTGAATAAAAGATGGGAAATCAAATTTGAATAAAAGAGAGGAAATCAAATTTGAATAAAAGAAGGAAAATAAAATTTGAATAAAATAGGAGAAATCAAATTTGAGTAAAAGAGGGGAAAAATGAGAATTACTTTGAGGTAAATCTTCTTCTTAAGATGACAATTAAATTATCTTTGAACCTATAGCTTCAAAATATCTTCTTCCACCTGACCGCAACCCTTTGTACAAGTAGAGAAAGTGATACTAAATCAAAATCTACAAAATTATGGAGCTTTCTTTCAATACAAAAAATTGAATCATTCTAATTATGATTTTCAAGATCAACAAAATCACTAATTATGTGAATTTATCTAAGTATAAACACGCATGGGCCACACTATGAATGCTTAAATTCAAGTGGGGGACGTCAGGTTGATTCCGTTTAGTCTTAGATGGGTCCGTAAACAAAACTTAAAATATAATAAGAGCTTCAAATCGAAATATCTCGAGATTACGTCCACGTGAGAAATCTAATTATCATTAGCGTAAACATAACAAGATCTAAAGCACTTCAACATATTCAAATCAATTTTTTTTTAATCAAATCAAATATCAATCTAAAAAATGACTTAAATGAAACTCTATCATTAAAAGCTTCGAATCAAACTCAATCTATCCACCTTCGCAATTATTTGTGGGGTGACAAATTAAGAAAACTCTAGCTCACAAAGGAGTCAATGTCAAATCAAGTGTTATGTTATGTTCACTCTCAATCAATCTCATGTTAGTGATGTGGCCCATGTCCTCTCGATTGGCTTGGCCAAGAGTTCCACAGATGAAGTAGTAAGAGTTCTCTCGACGGGTGGGCCCACTCCATTATATTAAGATCATGACCGTAGATGCTTCCCCAATGGCTCGCCTTTGAGTTATGAATCATAGTGTATACTTGATAAATAGCCTTTGCCAAGGTAGACTTAAGATTGTCTCCTTAGATAAAAAACTAATCTATAAACACAGCATGTGCCAACACTACTAATGCTTAAATTTAAGTGTCGAGGATGCTACGCGCTTCTGCTTAGTCTTAGACGGGTCCGGTAAATAAAATCTAAAACCTATAATAAGAGTTTCAAATCGTGAAATGTCTGAGAAATTGATTTCATATGATAGTAGATATAATCCTCTATTAACAAATAAACAGAGTTGACAAGATCTAAAGCTCTTAAATATATCCAAATTAATCAAGTTAACTCAAATTGAGTCAATCTAAAATTATTTAAATGAAATCCTATCATTAAAAGCTTAAAGCAAAACTCAATCTATCCACCTTCCGCAACTATTTATTGGAGTGTGATAAAACTCAGCTCACAAAGGAGCCAATGTCAAGTCAAGTGTTTACTATGTTCACTCTCAATCAATCTCTTGCCGAAGGACGCGTGACCGTGTCCTCTTAATTGCTGGTTTGGCCAAGAGGCTCCACGGATGAAGCAATTATGACTAGAGTCCGACGGATGATTTGGCGGTCTCCATTATATTATCACGATCAGTTGATGCTTCCAATGGCTCGCCTTTGAGTTGTGAATCATGGTATACTTGATAGGGAAAATATCCTCTCACCTAAGGTAGACTTAAGATTGTCTCCTTAGATAAATAACTAATCTATATACACCGATGTGCCCCAAACTATCAATGCTTAAATTCAATGTAGGTGAGTTGCTTCTTTAGTCTTAGACTAGTCGGGTTAACAAAACCTAAAAACCTATAATAAGAGTTTCAAATCAGAAATGTCTAAAACTACTGTGTGACAATAGATCTAATTCTTTGTTAGCCAGAGTTGACATGATCTAAAGCTCTTATTCAAATTAATTAATTTTTCTAATCAAATCAACTCAAATCAAACATCAATCAAATCAATCTCATAACTTAGAAATAAAAAGCCTAAATTCTTAAATATACCATGCCCACACATTCAATGCCTAAATTCAAGAGTCCGAGGATGTTGCGTTGCTTCCCGCTTTAGTCTTGGATCGAGTTAACAAAACCTAAAACTTATAATAAGAGGTTCAAATCAATGAAATATATCGAGAAGCTGATTTTATCGTAATAGTAGATCTAATCCTCTATTAGCAACTAAACTGAGTTGTGATCTAAACCTCTTAAACATATTCAAATGTGATTCTATTTTCAAATCAAATTAACTCAAATTAAATTTTAATCTAAAAAATTGCTTAAATGAAACTCTATCATTAAAACTTAAACCAAACTCAATCTATCCACCTTAACTATTTGTCGGGGTGACAAATTAAGAAAACTCTAGCTCACAAAGAAGCCAATGTCAAATCAAGTGTTCTACTATGTTCACTCTCAATCTCATGCCACAAGGATGTGGCCGTCCTCAATCGCTTGGCGCCAGAACTCCAAAATGTAAGTATGATTGATTTGACGGGTGGTTTGGCGCTCCATTATATTACGATCAGATCGTACTCGTATGCTCTCCAATGGTTTCCTTTGAGTTGTGAATCATGGGTATATTTGATAGGCAACCGTCTTAAGGGTAGACTTAAGATTGTCTCCTTGACAAACACCATCCCAAGGATTTCTACGAATTTATGTAACCCATGTGTCATTGATGAGGATCCTTCCGTTGGGTCGATATCCTCACTAAATGTATTATGATACACAAACAAAATATGGACACGTGAAACTTCTATTTTAAAAAATATGGGGCACGAATACATTTGACATTATAATAATAATTAAGAATAATATGTATAAATTAAATAAATAAAATATTAAAAAATAAAATAATAAATTATTTAATTATTAATTTTAAATTAATTACTTAAGTAATATATATACATTACTTAATAATTTATTTTATTGTACTTTAATAATTTGAATGAATAAAATTTATTATCAATTTTGAATTTATAAATATAATTTATAAATTTTATAATTTTAATTATTTATAAAATATATATCTTATTATTCCTCTTTTTAGCTCAAATCTCATTCTCTAAAATTTCAAAACTCTCTATAATAATTAAAATATGACAAATTATATTTAAAATATTTTTAATATAATTTTAATTCAATTATTTTAAAATAATGAATGTTAAGAGTTAAGACACAAAATTAATATAGGCGAGATTTAAATTCATAATTTTAACAATAACTTCTAAAATTGTTTTAGCCCACTTACAATATAAATCTTCAACTTTAAATTCTAGTTCATGTTAGATAGCTTTATTCAAGTATCTCTAGCTTTAATATAGGCGAGTCTTATGGCTCTTTATGTACATACAATAGCGGTGCTCTTATATTTCATGGCCAAATACAGTACTATCATTCATTTGCCTCTAGCAAGAGTCAACCTAAAATGTTTATATGTATAAATTAAATTTACAAACATACAATACAGCTATTTGGTCAAAATTTTATATGATTTTGAAGGTTCACTGAATTAGACAATATGTAATATGAATTCTAATGAAAGAGATTGAAGAAGGGAACAATTACTTAACTGTCCACACTTCTTTTAATTTTTTAGAGACATTTACATACATAGCACATAATTCATATATATTTACATATCTAATACCTAAATATAAATATTTATATAACCTAAATCTTTACATATAATAGAAATAGCACTTTTTTAATTTTTAAAATAAAACTCACCTTTTGAAACATAGAAAAGATGCTATATTTATAAATATCAGATTTTAAGTGTTAGATATATAAATGCATAACAATTGTATGCTATATTTGTAAATTTCCCAATTTTTTTATATCATGCAAGGCACAAGAGCTCGTTTCATGTAGCTAAGAACCCTGAACGGATGCATATATGGCAAAGAGCTACATAAAGATGATAATTAAAGCGTATAAGCCTCTTTATCTACTATGCCTATCTTAGGATGTTTGGCTATTTAGAGTGTAAGAATAATGTAGATAAAAGATATTAATGTAGAAATATGAATAATTTAAATATATTTATTTAACTTGTTTGGAAAACTCTATAAATACATAAAATTTTACAAAATAAAATGTAAAAATTTTTGAATTATTGGAATAAAGTGCCGTGAAATAGGCGGTGATCAACTGGGGATCATCAATCGGCAGTGGTGGCGTGCAATCGACCGAAAGACAATTGGTGTCATCGGCGATAGTCGGCTCAGCTCAAACACTAGCGATGATTTGAAATTCAAATCGGACGTAAATACACCCAAAATGACAATTTAATTCATTTCAAATATACTACAAATGTTAAAATTTTACTTGCACCACATCAAACACTAAAAAATTAAATTCTTTACATTTTATTTACTTTACATCTAAATACGGCAACCAAACAATCCCTAAGTCCTCGCCTGAATTTCTGTTCACATTAATTAGCACATTTTCACTATTATTTAAAAGCTGTTTTTCCTCAACGAATCCTGCTGATATCATTGTTGTATGTTTAATACATGTTCCTCGTCAGTCATTTTGGCTCATTGTCTTATGTAATCTTCAAAGCCACTTATAGGCTCCACTGTTAAGAATACCAACGAAACCTATTATTATACTCTAGATGTTGAGCTCATTGAAGTTATCGATTTATGGAAATATATCGGTGAGGTAATTTATTTGCAGGCGGCCTTTCTTTACGAGGCAATAGATGCCTTGAAGAAGATATCATTGTCATAATAGAGAGGACATCTCTGCCTAGAATGATGGTTTATATTTCTTATAATTATTTTAAAGGATCAATATTACAGTTGCATTTTTCCTTGCAGTTGAACAAGAACATTAACCAGCTCTCAACTAGCGTATAAGCTAATACATGGCAGCCATCCAATTACATACGAGAATTGCAAGCACAAAATAACTTCAATGGGAAAAAATATTTGTGAATTAAAATTGATATGACACTTGAAAGTCGAAGCAATCTTGACGTTAGCAAACTGATCCTTTAAACCAAATCAACTTAAAATATCTCAAACTTTGGGATATCTTAAACCACCAAAAGCTCTCAAACATGGAGTTTATAATTCGAAGGCTCAAGCCCATCTAACAAGCCCAAGATCTCAAAAATGACTTCATTTGAGCATTGAAATATTTGAAATACATCAATGATATGATCATGGAAGAGTCTCAAATGAGATGACTTTTGCAGTATTTCACAGACGCCACTCCTACTAACACATTTCTCAAGATCAAGCAAGAGAGAGGGAGGCTCAAAGATCTCCGTTCGTGATGCCGATCTCTTGACACCGCTAGTTCTACCATCCATCACGTAGCTCAACCAACTAATCCACCAATTATCCGGTAGCTTGACACATTCTCGCCCCTGTTGACCCCACTCATGTTATAGCAGAATTACGTGCTTAATGCAACAATTTCACCTTCAAGACAGAAATCATCTTCCCCTCACCGCTATGAGGAATCTCACCTTTAGCTATTCTTAAACATCCTATTCGTGGGTTTCAAGCTTCAACATTGATTCCTATGATGGTGGTGACACATGAACACATCGACCATTACAGTGACTATCATGCATATCCAATGAGCTAACACACCGCTTTGTCGTCTTTCCCCCTCGGGACAAGCTCGCAATTGGTTTACTCCCTTCCAAGGGAATCCATCCATACTTTTGACGAACAAGATTTTTTGTAACAGTTCATTGCAAACCGGAGGATCATTAAAGATTCCTCCCATCTCTCTCGACATTCGTCAAAATGAGGGTGAATCACTTAAGGAATACTTGAGGTTCTCCTTAGAAGCTTCCAAATACACAGTGTAGACAACTATTAAGGAGTTTTCCTTGGAGGACTCTCGTCCTTTTACGCCACTAATGCTAGACACGGTCCGCTCATAAGCGACTTGGTTCATCGTGGAAGCACAAATCCCGGCGAGGCTACCGCCATCGCAAATAATTTGAGCAATCTACAAGAAAATGTAAAAGCACAGGGAATGCGAGATCCCTATCAAAAGCAACAAGGCGTGATCTCCATGACCCCATATATCAACGAGAACCACGGTCCAAAAGGAATACACGCCAACACATCTCGTGTTAACCTCTTAATGGCTATTCGAGATGAAGAAAATATCAAGTGGCCACATCCAAAACCAAATTCGTGAAATCAACAATATTGTCACTTCCATCGGTGGACATACTACTGACATGCAAACAACTCAAAGAAGAAATTGAGAGGCTCATTCAAAAGGATATCTACGCCAATTTGAAGAATCAATCGACTCAAACAAACATACCTCCAACTGGGGCAACCGTGACAATCATCACGAAACAACAAAATAATCATCAAAATAGAGAAATTGAAACAATCGTGGGAGGACCAATACTATCTAATCAAGTTCTCATTACCATCTCTCAAGAGCGGAGTTAAAGAAGTCTCGCATCGATCATTCCATCACTTTTAATGACTCGGACTTAGAAGGAGTACATGTTCCTCATCAAGATCCACTTGTCATCGGGATGTGATCCATGCTATAATGTTAAGAGAATTTTGATTGACAATGGGAGTTATGTTGATGTCTTATTTTACTACACATTTCTTAACATGGGCGTAGGAAAAGCTCCAACCCGCAGACCATTGGGTTTGATAATCCATAATGCAGTAGAAGGGACAATCACCCTTCTGTAATTTGAATTTTTCATAATCTCATTTAATCATGTCAAGTCGATTCAACATATAACGCTATCTTTGGAAGGCCCTCTCCAATCAATTTTGGTCACTTCAAGATCTCATCTTAAGATGAAATTTTCAACCCCGTTGGAGTTGGAGTGGTCTGTGAAAATCAACAGATACAATCATGTTATCTCAAAAGCTCAACCACTCTTCGCGTGACCTTCAAAGATCAAGATTTTAATTTTGAGATGAAAAGTACCCAAAGCACCGTAAGACTTGCTCTCTGCATTATCGATGACCAACAACTACTTAACAAGGTAAGTGGGATCTTTGCTCGACGAACAAAGGAAAAAAATACGACTTCTTGCAGAAATCAAGACATCTTTGCTTGGAGTCCGAGGATATATGTCGACCCAATGTAATCATGCACTCCCTCAAGATTGATCCAACATTCAAACCAAACATCCAAAAGAACGGAGTTTTGCACGATCGTCTGTGCTATTGAACAAGAAGTTAACAAGCTCATAAGGGATTCATACGAGAGGTACATTACCCTACATAAGCAAATGTTGTCATGGTTAAGAAAATAAATGGAACATAGATGTGTATTGATTACGACCTTAATAAGGCTTGCCCGAAAGATAGTTTTCCTCTTCCTCGAATTGATCAATTGGTTGATGCTACGCCCGACATCAAATGCTCGCTTTTTGGATGCTTACTCGTTACCAAAAATAAAATGGACCCAACGGATGAAGAAGCTACAGATTTCAAACATATAAAGGTTTATATTGTTACCAAGTTATGCCGTTTGGGTTAAAAAATGTTGGTGCTACCTATCAACGCGACTTATGAATAAGATTTTAAAGACCTATTAGTCGCACAATGGTATATGTAGATGACATGTTAAGAAAAGCTTGGAAGAATCAGATATTTCTAACCTAGAATATGCTTTAATCTTCTTTGATGTTACAACATGTGACTTAACCCAACCAAGTGTGCTTTTGGGGTTACGCCGGAAAATTTTGATTCATGGTAACCCATCATGGATGAGGCCAACCCCGAGAAAATCAAAGCCCTCAAAGATATGACTCCTCCAAAAAATATCAAAGAAGTTCAACATTTGAATGGACAAATTATTGCGTTATCCCGCTTCCTAGCTCCTGGGATAAATACTGTCATTCTTTAAAATATGGGAGCTAAAAATAATAATTTTCAATGGACCGATGAATGTCATCACAGAAGCTGGGAGTATTTAGCATCTCCACCCATACTATCCAAGCCTATTCAAGGAGAGATGTTATACTTATATCTCGCCTCTCTTCCCATGCGATAAGCTCAATTTTAGAGAAGAAAGTGGGATACAACGACAATTTATTATGTCAAAGAAATTCTCTCGATATAGAAAGTCGTTATCCACTTGCCGATAAGTGGCTCGGCTTTAGTTTTCTAAAATTGGCCCATACTTCCAAGCTTACATCTGCTTTACACTCATTTACCATTAAGGGCCATCCTATAAAACCGAAGCATCCGGGAGGTTAATCAAGTGGTCAGAATTGGGAGAGTTTGATATAAATTTTCTACCGCTATAAAGTCTCAAGTACTGCAGACTTTATAGGAATGCACGCCAACTCTGAGGAGTTATCTCGCTACATCCTTTCGTCCCTCAATGGACCCTCTATGTTGATGGGAGCTTGGAGGGGAATCTTACTTATTTTCCCCAAAGAATACCTTAGAGTATGGACTTCACCTAAAATTTCTGCAACTAATATGGTCAATATGAGGCTCATACAGGTTGAGACTTCCATTGAAAGCTCAAGACATAGTGTTTCACACTCCACTCGCCTCGCCCCAAGTTGAAAAAACTTTAGTACTCATAATCCTAAGTTGGCACAATATCTCCACTTTGTGAAGTCTCTTCTTGCCCATTTCAAGACACATCAAATCATTCACATACTATGAGAGAAGAATACTGAGACGCTCACCAAGCTTGCTTCATCCGCTACTAGGGATCTATTTAAGAGAAGGCATGTTGAAGAAATATATTTTCCTAGTATCCAAGGGTCATGGGTAATTCAAGCAATTAATGATAAAGGAACATTCATGGATGGACCCCATCCTATCTTTTCTACAAGAAGGAACCCTTCTCAAGACCCAACTGCAACTCGCCTCCAAGACAAGCTTCAAACTTTACTATTATCGAGGTGAACTATACAAATGAGCTTTCTGGACTGCCTCAAATGCCTCTCACCTTTAGAGGCATTACATTAAGAGAGGTTCACTCAAGGATATGTGGAGAACACCTAGGAGGAAGGGTAGCCCTTAAAATTATAAGGCAAGGGTTCTATTGGCCTACAATGAAACAAGATGCCTTGAGTTCACAAAAATGTGCAAGTTGTCATTGCACTCTAACCTCTCTCATGCGCACTGAGCTCTCATCCCTTCAAAGCCCGTGGCCTTTTTTAGTGGGGATCGATATCATGGGACCTTTCGATAGCATCGGGCAACAAAGTTTATCATTTTAGCCGACTACTTCACTAAATGGTGAAGAACCACTCGCTAAAATTATGGCAAATGCTAAACAATTTATTTGGAAAATATAATATGTCGATTCGGTCTTCCGCAAAGATTAGATAAAGGAACCCAATTCTTGGAAAAGTCTTTACGCCCTTTTGCAAAGATCTTCACATTCACCGCTGATACACATACATCCTCAAACTAACGCGGCGGCTACCAACTACTACTCAAAAGACTAAAAACATCTTGAGAAGGCCGGGGCAATGGGTTGATGAGCTTTCTAATGTTCTTTGGGCTTACCGCACTACATCACGCCCCAACCGGTGAGACACCATATAACTTGTGTTTCACATGAAGCTATTATACCAGATATCGAGTTCCAAGTCCAAGAGTTCAATTATTCAATCATAATGGTAATGAAGAAAAACTCGACACCACTGACCTACTCCCAAACTCGTGACATGGCCTACTTGACCGCTTCCTATCACCAAAGGGTAGCTCGTCACTTCAACAGTAAGAGTAAATCTCATCCCATATCTCTGTCTGACGGTCCTATGAAGTCTCGGGCAAAGGCCCTCAACAATAAACTCTCACCTCTTTGGGATGGCCCATATGTGGTTATAGCTGGTAAAGCCGTGAACATTCAAGCTCAAGGATCCAGAGGGAAAAACTTTACCTCAAACTTGGAACACCGAGAATCTCAAAATATTATCGAATTACCGCATAATTGCAACTTTTATTTTGTCTCGCTTAGTCATTTCCTCTTGTAGCCAACCCCACTTAATAGGATAAAGACTTGTTATTATTGTCGTTATTTCCTCTTGAAACTCATATCTATGTTAAAATCGTCTTATGATTGTATCAAACTTATCGAGTAATGAATTTATAGCTTTTTTTCTTACAAACTTGTTTCTTCTTCATTTAATCCTCCCACTTGAGAAATATGCAACTCATATCATCTCAGCATAATCAATCCCAAGGGGACTTGATCGGACCTCTTCCATAGTAAGAAGTCAAGTAACACTTTGGCTAATACCTAGATAGGTCAAAAGGTCCTTGGTGGACATCCTGACCTCTTCCATGGTTAACGCCATCAAGTAACGCTTTGACAAACAACCTCGGATAGGTCAATAATCCTCGGTGATTCAATTCGACCTCTTCCATACGTTAACATCAAGTAACGCTTTGACAAACAACCTGGATAGGTCAATAATCTCGGATTCAATTCAACCTCATCCATACAGTTAGCGCCAATAATATTCACCAATTATCCAATATGTAAAAAAAAACAAAAGCATATCATCTAAAAAAATGATGACAATATTAACATGATGATATAAGAAAGAATCAAGATTCTCGATACACAACAATACATATAAAAAAATGCATCCTCAAGTGATGTTACATCATATCGTTGATGATATCAACGCCTCCTCACCATTAGAGATGCTTTGGACTCACTCTCAACTCCTTCATCTCGACCGATGAAGAGTCTTCGACACTTGGCCGGGAGATAGATCCTCAACACTAGCCTTGCGATGTAAGCAAATTCCATTTAGGAACCCTGGATGAAGCCCTCCTCTAAACATTGGTGCTCCAAGTCCTTCACTTCAACATCAAGAATATGATTACGAGCTTCTGAACATGGTCCTCAATTATACGCATAAGCCGAGACTCTTAAAGTCTTCCACCGCCTTCAGAGATTTCATTTGCTTCCGCTCGACATCATATGTTCCTTCTAAAAGACGATCATGTAATGCTTTCTCCGCTGAGAGCTCCTTCTCCACGCAAGTGCCTTGAGTCTTTTCTCTTCTACGAGTCTCGGTCCTCACCTCAATTAGCTCATCACAAGTGCTCCACCTCCTGACACGGAGAGAAAGAGAAGTCGACATGTTAGCTGCTCAGCCCCGTTAGTCGATCCTCCAAAGTCGCACTTCTTTTGGCCTTAGCACTCATCTTTCGCTCATACTGCCTAGATATTTTACCTTCACAAATTCGTATTCCACTCCTAAAGAGACACCCAAATAAGCCATCACCCTAATGTTTGAGTTACCTATAAAGAAAAAATTCATCACAAATATTACAAAAGAAAAGAAGGAGAAAAAAAAAGAAGAAAGAAGGAAGACAACGTACAATTCATCTCGCCTGACAATGCATATGTGATTTAACACCTCGTGAATGTGCGGCTTCAAAAATGAACTCCCCATCATGAGTTGAAACAAAACTCGATGCCAATCGAACATCTTCTTCGCAGATATCCGACGTAGTCACTTCAAAGACATGTCTTCTTTTCTTTTGGGAAGAAACATTACCACCACCGATTTCGACGCTTCTTGAAAGAACCCTATGAATATGAGAGACCTTCATCACCTTTACTTGACCTCTTTAGTAAAAAGAATGAGATCTCCCCGCCCGGATGGAAAAGCCAACCTTGAACATTCTATCTTCAACTATATATTTGCCAATATGACGCAACTCATGCGTAAAGCTTTCTACATCGTGAACATTAAGAGTTGCCAAGATCTCGTTCTCTTCAATTAGTAATGGATCCGGAAGGTCATTCAATCTTCCCCATCTCTCAAGGCCCCACTCATTTTCACAAAGAAGAATCCATTAGACCAATTTTTAGATGGATCCTGCTAAAAATTCTATCCAATTCTTTATATCGATAAGAAACACATCCTTGAGCATCACATGTGAATCTACACATTCGGCACAAGTATGTGATGTTCAAAGTAACACCACGCTCTCTCAAGAAGACCAAACCGACGATGACCACTAAAGTAAAATTGTGACAAAGCTACACCACATGTTTTGAAGATCTCAATCAACTCGAGCTAAAGGGAATCAGCCCAAAGAAAGAATCATCTCGAACAAAGAAGTATCACGAGGTGAACGAACCTCGATCGACCTCTTAGAAATAATAGCCACCAACTCATTAGGAAATGAAATTTCTTACGAACACCATTAAACTATCGATGTGATAAGGGATGATGGTTATATGCTACTATGGGTTATCCACCATCCCTGCGGAAAATACATAATGAATAAGTAAAGAGGGGAGAAATGACAAAATCTAAAAATGAAAATTTTGTGAAGCATCACCACCCCAATACTAGGGCATACCTTTTCTCGACTTCGCCATGGATAGTTTGGGCTAGATTTTTTTCGCCTACGACTGGACGGTAAAAGGATGAGATCAAAAGAAAAGGGGAGAGAGACAGAAACTATTCCTCCCCAATAATGCTCGAAATTACACCAAACTTTCAGTCGTTCAAATGATGGCTCTTAATTCTTCCCATCATCTTGGCAATTATCGACCATTGAACCATTCATCGAAGTTTGAAAATCCAATTTCTCACTGTCTTGATCGCCTCAAACCGAGTCAGGCGAATTATTGACACCTCTTTGAGGAAAAGCGAAGCCTTGCCGTATGAACTACAGTCTTGATCGCCTCCACAGTGGTGGCGAGTTGATTGACACCTCTTTTGAGGGAAAAGCGGAGCCTTTATGAACTACGGTCTTGATCCAAACCGGTCGGTCCGAGGTCAGTTGACACCTCTTTCGAGGGAAAAGCGGAGCCTTTGCTATGAACCTTGATTACCTCTCAAACGGTCCGGTGTGGTTGACACCTCTTCAAGAAAATTGGAGCTGGGTATAAAACGGGCCTCGAACAACCCTCACTCAAAAGAAGAGAAGCACTAGAGTGTTGAAGAAGTGTGCCTCCTCCAGCCTGGGGTTTTATAGACCCTTAGGGCAAAAGCAGTAAAAACCCAAAATCACCCAAAAGCGTCAAAATCACCCAATGTCAAAAACCGCCATTTGGGCTGCGGGTGAGTTCTCAATCTCCTCATCATATATTGACCTTACTTTTGGGTGAGTTCTCAATCTCCTCATCATATATCTAGGACTCTTCTAGGCACCAAGAGCTCTTAAGACACTTCTAGTAATTAGATGAACACTTAACCTAAGCTAGAGGTTTAGAAGGGTTAGTCATAGGAGTAGGTATGCCTTAGCGGGGAGACTTACCTACTCTATATCTAAACTCAATCCATATTCACCTTCTCAAACCAAACCCCAAATTCAAATCAATTCAAATTCAAATTCTAAAATTTACAATCAACCTCAACCTCAAACCCAAGCTCAAAATCCTTCTTAAGCGTGATTGAATCACATGGATTTGGCCCAACCAAATCCAATTCAATCAAACTCAATTGATTTTCTTAAAAATCAACACAATCCCCAACCAATGTATCAAATTCAAATCCAACCCGACTCCAAATGATTGAAACACTCAAATCCAAGCTCAAACTCTTTATTAAGCCTTATGATTGAATCCCATGGATTCGACTAATAAATCCAATTCAATTCAAACCCAATTGATTTTCTTATAAATCAATTATTCCATCAACAAAGCGAAGCTATATCAAGTGTGTGACGGGTCATTAGCTTCTCAGGTATGCCATTAAGAGATTTCTTGAAAATTCATTAGAGCTTTTTTGAAGAAAAGTTGAATGTTCTTTTTGGATCCCTCTCGTTGTCATTGAAGGTGTGGGATACATTTGAGTGGATCTGCTCGAGTGAGCTCAGGAGCTTATATCACCACGGGTAATGTCGGGGGCGTCCTTCATAACGTGAGACAATAGATCACGCATCATCCATTCCACATCGAAATGGATGGCCATAATTAAATCTACTAGATCAAGTCATTTTAATCCCTTATTAACCACGAGATCGATCTGGCGGCGTCGTATTCGACCCGCGTCACTTCATTGCGCTTTAATAATCAATCTTGTGGTGCCAAGTGAAAAAATCATTATCTAGCGTCATGCCATGTGTATTGGCATTATTATGTTTAATTAGGCCTAATTAAATGGAATTAGTGGCTACAACTTCAAAAAATCATAACAAATCATAAAAAAATTTAAATATTACAAATAAATACTTATTTTAAAGGTATTTGAGAAACTTTTATTACAAATATCCTTAATTAATTTTGAATAGTAATTAGTGCTTAATTAAGGATTAAGAAAATTAATTAACTTAATTACTCCATAATTAATTAATTAACCTAAACTTTTGAAATTATTTATGGGGATGTCTTACCTCCCAATTTTTTTGAGGTTTGTTGGTAAATTAAATAGGAAATTAGTTAATTAAGCCATAATTACTTTCTTAATTTAATTAAGGATTAATTAATCACATGAACTATTAATTAATTTGGGTTCATTAATCATTTTCTTAATATTGAGGGGACTTATGGAATAGGATTGGGACCTCTCCTAATTTCCTTCCCTAAGTTCTTTTTAGGTTTTCAAGAAAACTAATCAAGGATTGATTGGTTAATTACTTAATTAGCTAAATTAAACTTTAAATCACATTAGATCCTAATTAATTGAGGGATAGATCTTTAAGTGTTTAAAACCTAAAAGAAATTAAGGAAATTATGGTTAATCCACAAATGTGATAAAATCATAAGAATACTTAATTAAAGTTTTTTTAATTTAATTAACCATTAATTGTGAGCTAATTGTGTTAGGCTCTTTCATTTCATATGACCATTGCAAATTTACTTTTCAATTCAATTACATATCATGTTGGCTTGCAATTATTTGGATAATTATGTTAAGATAACATAAGAAAGGGTTAATTAATGAATTTAATGCATATTATAACTTAATTAATCCACAAAATCAACTTAATCACTTTTCCTTAAACACACTAAGATTATCAACATGGAAATGGAATAAAACAAACATTTTCTCTTTTTTTAATTTCAATTAAAATCCAAAATCAAAATTAATAAGAATCTTTGGTTTACTTTAAAAGATTTTATTTAATATGACTATCCTTAGAATTAATTTGATTGAATGAATCACATGTTTGTATTTGATTATTCCTCTCCAATCATGTTAAATATTGTATGTCATTTAATTTCATGCATCCATGTCTTTTTTTAAGTTAAGTAAATTAAATGAAGTCTTTTATGTAAAGCTTGCATGTGTTGATTTAATTTAATATATGTGTGGCAATTATCTCTATTAAATCCAAAATGTATTTTTCAAAAGCTTATAAATGAATGATGACATGTGTAGTAATGATAGTTATAAATACATAAAAAATGTATGTGCTTATAGTTTAAAGTGTATGAAGTCTATTTCCTTTATTCACATGTTCATTTACATAAGTTTGAATAGTAATGGGTATATAGACATCCAGGAATCTGAGGCTTTAAGTATCTCCAAGGAGGTCTTTTGATTACCTCGCTTCCCTGGTTTAACAACGTGCCCATTTGATTTATTTCTTATGTATTTTAACATTAAAATTTAAATAGAATTTAATTCATATACATAAATAATTCAATTAAATAAAATACAAGTTTTGCATGATTTTAATTCTCTTAGATATTTATAAATTCATATATATCTAAATAAACAAGTATATAATTTGGAAATCCCAAGAATACGAGGCTTTAAGTAGCAAAGGAGGTCATTTGATTACCTTCTAGTTTAACAATGGCACATACTTGTTTATGTTTTCATACATGTGTGTGTACATGCGATTAAATAATGAGAATCCCTCTTTTATATTAAAATGCAAGCATCCATAATTGTTCAAGTGATTGAATCATTTAATCATGTGATTTGGAGTTTTCTTTTCTATGTTCATGTATGCAAATTTACATAGATTGGGATGTTAATGGGTATATAGTCGGACATTCTAGGAACATGAGACTTTAAGTATCCACAAGGAGGTCATTTGATTACCTTACTTCTAGTTTAACAATGGCATGTACATTTAATTTCATTCTTATGTACTTTTGTATAAGAATTTTGATAGAGCTTTAAATTTACAAATTAAATAATTCAATCAATAAAAGTATAAAATTCAAACATGCATATACATTCATCATATAAGTGTGCTAAAATATCTTGCATGTATAGATATGCTTAGGATTGAATCATGTGTGTTACATGTGATGGAAAGGAATAATTTGATATGTGTCATGTGATAGTAATCAATCAAATTAATCTTAAGATGCATTTCATGTTAAATAGAATTATTTAAAGTGAATCTAAACTTAGGATTAATTAAAATATTTAATAAGTCATTCACTAAAGAGAACAAAGTCAAATTAACATGCTTTAGAATGTGACTTAAGTTAGAGATGAAAGAGGGCAATCTTTTTTCTATTTATAACACTTAGATGCTAAGTGTAAATCACATGAAAAAAGAAAACATAAATTAAAATCCTCAAATCAACTAAACAACTTAAAGTGAAAGCAACCCTTTAAGTTAAATTAAATTCTTTTACACTTAGAAAATATAGCTTTAATGCTTAGTAAGACTTTCCAAGCCTTAACACACATATTAGAATTAAGTCATCACTTCTAGTCTAAGTTGTATGATATGATGTATGTTTTGTTTGTGATGTATTATTTTAGACTAGATGTTAGGGTGTATGGTTAGTAGACTAGATGGTAGTCGATATTATCCTAATCATATTTTATGCAGGGATTGTGCTTAAGGGGTGCTTAGAAATAAATACAAATACTCACTTTGAAAACCCTAAGCATAATAAGTTATGACAGTGGGCTTAGTTACATGTGGAGGTACTAAGTCCAAATTATAAATATAGTTGCTTAAGGTTTTATGTGTGTTTAGCTAACCTCTATTTTATAGAGTAGTTAGATTTACTTTTTCTATTTTAATATAATTTTATGTTATAAATTAGGATTAGTGTTATGGGGATTAGGATGAGCGGTGGCTAAAAGGCTTTATCTTTGGAGGCCATGTGATGCATTTGAAGCAAACACCAGAACTAAAGAATGGAGCAAATCAAATCAAATAAAGGAATGAAGATAAGGAGAAAGAAGACCCCATAGCATTTAATAAAATTGTAATTATTCCTTCATATATCTAGGGTTGTATAAGGGTGGAGCTTGGCCCCATGTTATCTCTTTTAGGTTATGCAGGTATGGACCGCTCTTATTCATTTGCACTAGTTTTATAAAAGAATTTGATGTTGTGTTTATTCTAGCATTAGAAATGGCATGCTTTTCATAGTTTCTTATGATTGATGCTTTAATGTGTGGCTAGATCGATTAAGCTCTTAGGATAAAATAATTTTTACTAACTAATCACTCATAGTTAAATTTTATCAACTCATAACCTCATCATAAAGCTTAGGCCTTAAATAAGATAATTAAAAGATTTAGCAACCCCTTTGAATGTTGTATGTACCACATCATGCATATATTATTTCTTCCTTGAAATTGGGCTATCTCCATCCTTGCATATATGGTAATCTTGACTGTAAGGGCATCCTTTGTGATGGACAACAACCCCTTCTCAGATTTAGCCAACAACTATATTTCATCATGCATATAGACATCAAAATCCTCAAGCTTTTGTCCAAATGAAGTGTTAAAATTAAATAAAATTTGAAAAGATTTTGCATTAGATTAAGTCATTATTCATACCACTCATGCTCTAATCTCTTAGGGGTGGGTTTAGGACTTAGTCTCTTTTCTAAATAAATATCTTGCAATTTCATATGGTACCACATGGATTTAAAATCGTAGAAAGGAGTTAGTTGGCGACCACTCTAATGTTGTAAACCCAACAATCGTGGTTTATCCATATGGAGGTAAACTTATGCCAATTTTTCTTAGATTTAGGTGTGCCTTGGCATCATGCTAAAGCTCCATAGATTTAGGATCTAAGATAGTTATTTTCTTCAAGTGACAAGCATAAATCCTCACCTCTTTGGTATTTTCACAACCTTGTATTGGTGGATTATAAGCTTAGCAATCTAATAAAATTTCAACTCAAAATATATAATTATCTTCAATTTCAAAATTATAAAGCCCAACCCTTAGATAGATTGGAATGCTCACTAGGTTTCCTAATATTATAAGCAATCTCTACTCATCTCTTTTGGCTTCCAAAATAAGTCTCTCCATTTGACCTATCCATTATTTTTTCATATATAGTCAATCATTTGATAGCTAACTTTGAAATCTTTGGAGACCCTAATTATCTACTTTAATGAGTATTCATAAGGAATTCACCTTCCTTAAGATGTAATTAACTTTGGAGGCTTGCCGCATAATGAACTTTAGAACCCAGTTTAATATAAACCTTTCTTTATTCATCCATGTAAAGTAGGAAAAAATCTCGGTATATTGAAGACCCATCATGCCTCGTGAGTCTTTGGTGATTAGGTCCATTGAATGATAGTGCCTCTTTTTTGAGATAGTACATCATACCTCGATGTAATTACTCAATCATTATTTACTCCTACATCTATGTGGTATCCCCACACACACACACATACATCCAAAATAAACACCAAAGATTTTTCTAACTCCGCTAGACTATTCCTCTCTCCATCTTTAGTGAATAATTATTATCTCCAAGCATCGATAGTGGCCTTATATTTATAAGCCCAAGACTATCTTTCTTTCTTTCCATTGGCACTTAACTTATTTCATCCTTAAGCAAAGCTAGCCAACATCCTTTAGGTTTTAGGGCCTCACTCCATGTAGGTCTTGAAACTCTATTGGGTAATAGGTAAAAAAATAAATTGACCAATAAGAGGAGATGACTAAACTTAGAACCTTTTACCACTAGCTTGGTGAGACAAGGTTCATCCCATATTTAAGAAAGTTTTAATAAAACAAATAAAGTCTTTTGCAAAATTTTAAAAGTACTTCTCCTAAATAAAATCATTTTTGAAATGCACTTCACATAACATAAAGTTTACAAAATATAAAACTTTCAAACCTCTTTTCAAATAATAAGACAATCAACCTCATTTAACATACTTAAACTTGTTAAATGAGGATCCTTTTCAAAATCAAATATGCATTGTCAAACTCTTTTATATTTTTCAAAATAGAATCAACCAACTCCATTTAACATACCCAAATTTATTAAATGAGAGTTCTTCAAAATATTTCAAACACCTTTTCATAAATAAATAAAATAAAAAAATAACCACACTTAATATACCTAAGTTTGTTAAGTGGAGTTTCATTTTCAAAATCAAAATCATTGAATTTGAAAATCTTTCAAAACTAAAATAATTGAATTCTATTTAGCATACCTACATTTGTTAAAAGTCTTTTCAAAATCATGAAAATCAAAATACATTTGAATTCCATTTGACATACCCAAATTTGTCAAATGAGAATTTCACCATCAAAACAAAATAAAATAATTAAACTATTTAACATACTATTTGATACAAATAACCTTTTCCTTTAACATACCCAAATTTGTCAAATTCATTTTCATATCAAATTTGTTTCTTATTTTATATTTTTAAATTTTTAAGTATTTCATTTTAAATCAAAATTATAAAACATTGATATTTTATTACAAATTTTTCACAAAAGATATTCAAAACAAAATATAAACTCCAGAATCATAATTATAATCATCTTTACAAATAGTATTAATTAGTCTTTTTCTCAAAAATGAAAATCAATACATTTGAATCATACATTTTTCATCAATTTGTCAAAAGATACAACAAAAATCATTTTATAACTTTAAGTTAAATTGTTTGATTTTTATTACAAAACAAAATAAAAATACCAAACATTATTTCGTATACAGAAATTACAGCAATTAAAAAAGGAATTTAAACATAAATAGAAGATGCGAAATTAAATTATTTCTGTGAATTCCTAAAAGAAACTTTTTTTTTTAATTTAGAAGATGAGATCATTCAGATGTTAACAGTTAAAATTTAGGCATATTAGTAGGTTTAAGAAAACCGTGATTTAATATATTTTGACTTTATTAGGAATAAATTAATTAAAAATTTTAAAAATAAACAAATTTTGGGCATAAAATTAAATCAACTCCCTCATTTGATTGATGATAAAATTTGTGAGAAAGTTTTATATTTTTAAAAATTTAAGTTCATATTTCACAAAAGAACAATGAGATTACAAAATAACACCTTGTTAACGAAGCTTAACTTCTCACTGGAGAAATCATAGAGGAGTTCTAATCAGAAAGTATTTAGGGATGGAAGAGTAGAGATCCCCACTTGGAGGATTGGAGGAGCTCCTATGAGGAAGAACTTCAAGACTCTGATGTAGCTGTGGGAAGAGCCATAGGGATGGGCTCTGGAGTTCACAGGTGCAGCATAGAGGGATTTATGCCAACTAGCTGAAAGGGATTCAACATGGGTTTGCTAGTAAATGAGCCAATGAAAGAGCAAGGATGACTGCAATAAGGGAACCAAGCAAGTCCTGGAGGAGAACCTAAAGAATTCATCGCAAGCACTTAAGATCTTATGTGAGGATCTTGCAATATTGAAATTAACTCATGAAACATCTTTTATTAGAAAACATAAAGAGCTTTTGGAACAAATTTCTGATGTTATTTTATACTGTAAGTTTCTTTCATCAATTTTTCTCTGTCCGTAAGGCTAATATATTTTTTGGAAATCAAACTTTCTTCTGAGAGATAAATGAACATATATAAACTTATCTCATAAAAAAAAAAAACATTGTCTCGTGTAAAGAAGGCATTCTTTTATTTGATTTTAGTCTTATAAGGAAGTTTAAATCTCACAGTTATTTGATTGATGATAAAAAAGTAGAGAAAATAAATTATATTCTTATTTGAATAATAAGATATTAGCAGTTTATAATTCATTTGATATTGAGCGTTTTAGAAAAAAATAAAATAATTTAATGCAATAAACTATGTGTTTATTTGGAATAAGGGACTTTCTGAAAAAAAAAAGGAAAAGAAATATAAAAAAACAAAATAATTACATTATCTCAGCTATTTGTTCCATGAGAAAATTTGAATGAATTTTTTTATTTTTAATTTGAATGATTGGTTACCAGCAGTTATCATTAGCTTGACTTTTTGTCTTATTAAAATTCTTATGTAAAAAATTCCAATATTTAAGGACAAAAGTAATAAGATTTAGAAATAAAAGAAATAAAAAAAAATATAATATAATTCATGCATGATAAAAATAAGGCTAAAATTAAAAACTAATAAAAAAATAATTATAATAAAAATAATAAATAATTAAATTCTAACAATAACTTAAGAAAATCTAATCATCAATAATATTTCAAAATATTACATAAAAAAATAAGTTAATTGAAATACAATTTGAATTATTAAATTCAAACACAATTATACATGTAGTAAATATTCATTAAATTTAATTTAACATATAAAACATTAAGTTTCGATGATTTTAAATTTAAAAAAATTTTTTTTCAAAAAACATAATATTTCCAAAAAAATTATATAATATTATTAGGTGAACTAAAAGAGATTCTTTCCAAAATAAAATTGGACAAAATTAAAGAAGATATTATTATTGATATATATATTATTGGTTGTATAAAATATTTTAATATATAGTGGTAGATTTGACTTTTAATTAAGAAATTTTGATTTAAGTTTTACTCATATATTATGTATGAGTTTATGAATAAACTCTTCAAATATTTTAAAATAAACAATATATATATATATACTGCTGATTAAGTGATTAGGTATACGACACTAAGGTGCTTTTGCTTTTGGCAATTAAACATCATCCTTTGCCACTGTTCTATCATCCACGTCCCAAAACTAGCGGTGAAGAAATGCAACGCTCACTACTACTTATCACCAACGGGCAAGTCGTGGTGGTGCACGTGTGTTTAATGCAGAACAGATTTTTCTTAAGGAACCGTCGCCATTGAAGCCATTCATCCATCTCTTAGCTCGGTTGGTGTGAAAATCACTTGGTGCATTCGATTCTCTCAAGCGGAGGCTCTCTCGGGATATCAAAACGTTATGTGGTATGATCTTGTAGGATTAATCACATAACCCACAGATGGGTGAATATTAGGATACCTCAAAAATAAAATAAAAGCTGATTCACCTTGAGGCTGGCGATCTTAGGTACTAATCTTCTTTAACTTGAACGTGAGCACCCACCTCTTAGTTTCGATGGTTCTTCAATCGGGGCATGAGGCCTTTATCTGGTGGAAATCAGTGACACATGTGGGTGATGAGCTAGCACATTAGTCATTAATGACTCCACAAGGGTGGGGTGTTGATCATTCCAAAAAAAAAACGTGACAAGCAAATCATGTCCGCCATTGGTGCTTGTGCCATACTTTAATTTCTTTTTCATTTATAAACACAATTACTTGATAGCGTGTAGTTAGAAGGTTCAATTTCAGTTTCGACTCTATTGGGAGTTTGGAAATTTAGTTTAGATTACGATTTTGCTAAAACGTTAACCGTATATATTTTAAATATCAATTATAGTACCCGAATAAAATAAAATATTGCATTCATTACATACTACTGATGAAAGCATGATTTAGTAAATGAATTTTTATCATGCAAAAAATTAACTTAGATTCAAATCCTCCCTCTTACATATTTTTCGAAGTTATTGATTTTCATATTATTTTGAGCCATTTTGAGCTTACGGGCATTTCAATAATTGTGTTTAGAATTTGTTTAGAAAATGCCCGTAAGCCGCCAGGGTTAGGAGCGGCTTTGAGCCATATTATTTTGAGCCATTTTGAGCTTACGTGGAACAATTCTAGACTTTGGCAACGCCGATCTCGTTAACCACCTTTGGATTGATCAATGGCCTCATACCTTAGTTAGAACACCACCGTCGATCGCCTCTTCGATCCTTTGGAAAACACCCCCCCCGCACTCCCCCGCTTTCCAAAATATGTGGTTGCAACATAATGACTTTATGTCTTGGACTAACTCGGCCCCTATTCACCCGATAACTCCATTAAAGGCATGATCCGTTTTGGCTTAAACTTAAAGATTAAAACAAACTCACTGGTGGAATAAACATCATTTTAAAAACATTTTTGCAAATCTTAAAAAATGGAAGATCTTGTGTGCTCGCAAGAAGAAGCTGCTTGATCCAAATAAAAAAATGATGATCTCGAAGTAGAGATAACTTGATTAAATATCAAAACATGGAGGAAACTTATTGGCGGCAAAACATATTATTAGATGGTAGTAAACACAAAATATTTCCGCTCTTTTCAACAAAAGAAAAGTTATAAACTCGATTAAGAAAATTAAAACAATAATGATAATTGGATATCGGATAAAATGATATTAAAGATTCGGTTATACATCATTTCCAAAATTTGTTAAACAACAACACTAACATGGAACCTATTGCTAACCCTCATGATTCCCTCAAAATTACTTCAAAACATCTCTCTTTGTAGATCTCCTGAATCAAATTAGTAATATTCTCCAAAGCATGAATTGATTCGATTCTCTTTGAGATGGTTACACTACTATATTCTTCCAATGTTGTTATTAAATCAAATTTAATGGCCGTTATTGACTTTTCAATGGCACCTTTCTAGATATTTCTCTAGCACCCCTAAAACAACCATCCGAAACATGGAATGACTTTAGGCCGATTAGTCTATGCACCTTTTTAACAAGCTAATATCCAAAATAATCACCAACCAGATCAACCCTCTGTTGCGAACATTATCTCCGTAATCAAACTTTCATTAAAAGGGAGAACCATAGATAATATCCTTTTAGCACAAGAAATGATTCATGATATTGACGTTTCTATTAGAGGTGGTAATATTGCTTTCAAACTAGACATTTCTAAAGCCTTTGACAAACTCTGGGAATTCCTCGTTTCTATACTCCATCTCTTGATTCTCAAAGCAATTTATTTGTATCATTAAAAATTGTATCACTAATGTTTGGTTCTCGGTTATCATAAATGGAGAATGGTTTCTTCACTTCTACACACGCTTACGCCAAGGAGATCCTTATCGCCATTACTTTTATTATATGTAGATTATTTATCCAGAGCACGAGCGATCTTTTCTATAATAAACCAAGTATGATTTACAAAACTCAAGGTGGATTTCCCATTACTCATCTTTGCTTTCTTGACGATTTTATCGTTTTCGCAATGCTTCTATAACATCAAAAATATTATGAAATTCTTTAAAAAATTTGGCAAAGAAAGCGGTCTCCTCCTTAACAAAAATAAATGTTGCTTCATAACCGCTAATAAAATCAACAATAATAGAATTAATCGGATAAAGAGGATCACTAATTTTCATCAACATCATCTTCGATCAATTATCTAGGTACTCCTCCGTTCAAAGGACATAAAAGATCTTACCTTTTTGACGATTTAATCCACAAAATATCCAACCATATCTCCTCTTGGGAATATCATTTTTATCCTTTGGAGGGAGGTTAACTCGATTAAGAGTACCCTTAATTCGATGCCTCTTTATCTCATTCAAACTATCGTTCCAACCAATTTGTATTAATAGAATTGAGAGGCTCATTAACAAATTTTTTTGGGGTCTAATACCTCTTCCTCAAAAATACACTGGTCCTCTTGGCACAAAATATGTGGCATCTCGAGGAAGGTGGTCGCAAATCAAATCTATCAAAGACACCATCAACGCATTCTCTTATAAACTCGGTGGAATTTTAGAAGCAATAGCCTTTGGGCTAACTTCATGACAAACAAATATTGTCTATCTAAGCATCCATTGAACTGCTCTTATAAAACTAACGCTTCTCCGATTTGGAAAAGACTCAGTAAAATCAAATGGAAGGCGGAATCTTTAATTTTTGGGGCATTAACTCAACTCTTTCTTACGGCAAGATAACGGCTTGGAAATAACTCTTTTGATGAATTAATTTCCTCATGCTCTATTGATACCATCAAAGTCAAATCTTTCGGAATAATAATAAATGGAACTTTCGGGCTCATTGATTATATCCTTCATCCTTTTAGACAAACTTCGATAACATAAACATTACATCCAATAAAAGGGCCAGTTCTTAAACTCTCTCAAAATGGCTAGAATTCAGTTTTAAAATGTTTGGCTTATGATCAAAGAACCTCAAGATTATTCCAAAGTGTATGCTCGACTTTGGCACAATAATATTCCCATCTCATATTCCATTCTCACTTGGCGTATCTTAAAAAGCTTTGTCCCTATTGATTCCTTGATGTGGGTAAAGGTTTTACCTCCCATCAAAATGTCATTGTTGCTCCCATATTGAAAATGTAAATCACCAATGGTGAATGGTGCGATTGCATCTAAACTTTGGATTTGGTACGATAATCTTTTCTCCATTGACAAATATAACGGCTCGCTTTCTATTTATCAACTCCTCGAGATATATTTTGAAAACAATATAAAAGGTCATATTAAAATTGTTATGCGATCATTATTCTGGTTCATTTGGATGGCTAGAAATGATGCTAAGCATAACGATATTTCTATGAATCATTCCAAAATAATTGCCAAAACTAAGTTCAAAATCCGTGATCTATTTAAAGCCAACCTTATTAAATATAAACACTTAAAAGGGTGTAAATTTGTTGCCTCTAAATTGGGTTTGCATTTGCTCGATACAAACACCTCTAATCAAGCCAAAATACTTTATTGGGCCAAACCACATGATAACGTTATCAAAATTAACACCGATGGGTATCCCCTAATGGTTTTGTGGTGGCATCTTTAGAAATTTCAAGGGATGTTCTCATGGCCTTTGCTAGTCCTATTATTACTAACTCGGTTCCTTTTGAACTAATGGCGGTGTATAATGCTCTTAACATTGCAATGTCTGAAGGTTGGCTTAATATCATGAAGTGGATGCCTTACTAATTGATCTCCGCAATCGAAAAAATGGCAATGTGGAATTATATTACTTAATCAAGCAAACTAAACTTGCTCAATCATTTTTGTTACAAAATCACTCATATATGGAGGGAAGGAAATGCTTGTCTTTGATTATCTTGCTAAATTAGGATCTAGATTGAATGAGCCCACTAATTTTGATAACCATTCTATTCAAAATACTTACAAGGATTGGTCAACCGACAAACGGGTTTGCCTTACATTAGAGCATGACATTTTAGAATTTGCATCTTGTCTTCATATTTTTAGAATCTTTGAAACACCCTATCCTTTATGGTATTGTTGATTCTTGGATTATCTCTATTAAGCATTGTTGCCTCTTTTCATTCGGAAAATTTCGAGCATTGGCCGCGTGAATATCTCGATTTATGGAAACTTTTTTTAAGCTTGATGTTATCCTATGGGAATATCTGTATTGCTCTGGGTTAATTTTGATCTGGATTACGTATGGTAGCCCTATATCTTTGAAGCTACTCTAGATATTTCGGATAATTTTGTTTGTTTGTTACAAATGGAGGCACTCGTTGGATTGCGCTCTTTTCTATCTGAAGATTTACGGATTGTTTATGGCCCATATTTTCATCATGCATTGGTGTTCTTGTTTAATACCACATTTGGAAAAGTTTCCTTTGGTTGAGTAATTGTTTTCTATTTCGCTTGTGGATGCAACTCTTCTTTGGTGCTTATAATGCTTATATTGTCCTTTTATGGATCGATTTTGATATGAATTCTCGGAAATTATTCGCTTAATTTGAATTTGCATGGAACTGAATTATACATTTTCCACGTATTTGTTCTAATAGTTCATATGGGAATTGCGCTTTATGTGCTTTGGATGGGTGTATCGTTGGTTATTTGTTACATTTGGTGATTCACACATACTGCAATTTGTCATCTCATGATATTTGGGTTAAGTTGCGTTCATGATTGCTTATGGCAAATCGCTTGGTATTGTGATAAAAATTTTCTCTCAGAATGTTGGCGCTATTCTAATGGAATATTCATATGGCATATATTTCCTCGCGGCATGAGTGCTTAAAATGGCTTGCATTTCTTTAATATGGTATTTCTTTTCATTTTTGGTTGGAAAATGCCTCCCGTGAATAAATATTCCCCTTTTACTCTTGTGGTTGTCGATATCATCAATGGATGATGATATTCTAACCGCTTACTAATGTTCTCCTATCTAGTTCATAATCGAATTACCTATATGGCACCCATGAATGCTCTTATTGGTTTTACTCTAAAAGCAATTCGGATGCGGTTTTAGTTGTTTGTATTACATACCTGAAATACAATGCTTTAACCACTATTACCCAAGGTTATTTATAAAGGGAGGGTTTCTGGGCTTATTGTGCACCGATATCTTTTTGGGATGGTCTTAATCTCGAGATGAGTTTGATTAGGTTTTCGGTTATAAAGCTCACTTATCTATCAACAACTGGATGTTGCATTCTCTCAGTTTGTTGGCTATGATGGCGGTGGATCTCACTTCCTATTGGTTTGGTGTTACTCATGTGTAACCCTTTGAAGTCGGATGCTCATACTTTTATGCCTTGGATGTGATTGAGCTGAGCCTAATTTACCATTCCTTAATATCATTCTCACTTTATTGTGTTTCCCTTCACTTATTGTCGGCATAACTTTAATTGCTTTATCTTTTTTTCTTTGTTCTCTTATGGTTTTGCGGTTGCTCAGTTAGTATTTTCTTTTAATTGTTTTAATGCTTTCTTTGGATTTTGGATGTATTTAGATTGGGGTTTTCTCCTTAGGTTGATTGTAGCTCTTTGAGCAATAGTTAGTGTAACCCCTTTTAAGGATCTTGTAACCTTATTTTGTGGCAATAAAATACCCCGTATAATGGGGTTTCCAAAAAAAAAAAAAAAAAAAGAATTTGTATTTATCAATTTGGCATTCAACTACAATTTAAATTAGTATTATCAAATTGCACCCTTCATACTCAACACACTTATACCAAGTATAAAAGAAATAAGAAGAGGGACTTCTCCTCGACTAATTGAGACTTCGATAAAACTTTATTTTTCCTGAAAGTTGCATTTGTATTAGTAAGTGAAAGAGATTATAAAAGGAGTACAAAAAGTACAAGTCAAAATAAAAAGCTAACTAAGTACAACATGTTTTCTATCTCCTCTAAAATAACAAAAAAATTTGAAGGAATAATATCACTATGTGTATCATGCCAAGCAAAATCTATAGATGTAGCTACATTGCACAAAAAATCAGTCAATCTATTGTGCTAATATGGGAGAAAAGCACCGATGGAATTGTTGAGGAAGGCGAGTCGAGCGCTACATCTCCAAATATCTTGTTTCATGCTCGCTTAAGATAATTCACCACATTGCGGTTATCCCCTTCAACAACAAATCCTTTGAGTTCATACATTCATGGCACGATGATGTTCTCGATGGCTAGCATGACTTGTAACTCCATATAAGTATTATCTCAATGTTGTAGGTGGATCCCCATAGCTTTCACAAGAGCACCCCTATCATCTCGAAGACCATCCCAATACTTCAAAGAGGGTAGAAATGCACCATCCACATTTGGTTTTAGCCATCCAGAGGATGGGGAGTCCAAGATAAAGGTAGAGGACAGCCCATGAGGCTAAGGGAGCTCTCATTGCTCATAGAAGAAAACAAATGGCATGAGTGAAATAAAACTTTATTTTTCCGATAAACTTTAAAGACAATATCTCCTTATAGTCAACAATCTACGTAAGGACTCAAAATATTTGCTATTTTAAAATGTTTTTGATCTACTTATGTGCAATTGCTTGTTCCGACAAGCGAGCATACTCAAACCTAGACCGGACCAACCTCAACTTGCCCTTGTAACGGACATATAAATACCAAGAATACGTGGATGAGCATACGTTCATCATCAAATAGCTCGTTAACCATTTTATTGCATTAGAATGTTGGCTCACATAAAAGTTATATATTAAAACTTCCCACCAATATTCACAGTTGAAATACGAAATATACTTTATTTTAAGCTCCTCACCATTTATATCTAATATTTCATCAAAAGCAATTTGCAAATCAAAACCAACTACTTGGAAAACAAAGATCCAAAACATCTTTTTGGAGTCATCAAGATGGGAGTTTCCAATGTTAACTATCTTTTTTGTCCTCTTCTTTTCTAAACTTCCTATCTTCATATGATTATCGAAGGGATCAACAATGAGGTTTTCTTGAGAAATATTGATTTTATTTTTTGAAACTTCCATCTCTTTCATATGAATGAAATCAAATGAGTTAAAGGAACACAAGGGAAAAGCATTGAAATAAAGCTATTAAGCCCTATATCTAAGCACAGTAGCTAAAGCCATTTTACCATCGTATCTCAAACATGTAACTAATCATATAATCATGTCCGAATCTGAAAAGTAGTACACCCCAACTATATAAGACATAATGAAGCAATATGAAAAACTATTTTATAGTCACAAACAAAATTCACACATTATAATGACAATGATAAATCGATTATAACAAGAAAATAGATAATATCTCATTTCATTAATAGAGTAGCTACATCAATCTAACATGGAAGCAAAATAACATCTAATAATAAAATAAAATAAAATCTAACAATAAAATAAACAAACATTCAAATAGAGAACTAAAAGAAACATAACAAGAAAAACAATTATCCCCAAACCAACAATAATAAATATAAATGACTAGTGCATCAACTCAAAATATTCAATGCATTATTACTAACAATAAGTTGGCTCGTGGTGAAGATCCTTTCAATACACCGTAAAACCTATTAAAAGTTATAATGAGTTTGATAAATCAAATTCGATAAATAATCACTATTTATTAAAACATAAATAACAAATGACTGAGGTATTCTGTTTGAATAATTAAAAAGAACAATGATAACAACAAATAAAAAAAATTTGATATCATCAAATTATTAATTTTAAAGTACCAGAGAATCATTAAAAGCAGGTCATAAAATTTTACATTATATACTAATATAATTATGCTCTTATGCATGAGATATTTACAGGCACATATTCTTATACCAAATTCAAACTATAACATCATATATGCTCAAACATGTTTAAGGGCTTATTAATCAATTATTACTCTCTAATAAGATCTAATTATAATTATGTATATATAATCAATATTTGTATGACACCCTGAAAGGAGAAAATGCACGCACCAATCTCTAGAAAATCCATCATGACAAAATGAGAACCTAATAATATATTCATAACAATAAATGGAATGTCAAAAGCAACACTGATCCTATAAAATATCGGGGAATCTTGTACAAAAAAAAAAACATGTTTAATGTAGACCAAAATTAATATTGTTCTTTTCAAAGAAATCTAAAAGTAAAAAATTTTAATCTAGATATTTAATGTGATAGTGTTACAAAACTTGATTATGTTTTAAAAGATAAATTTTAATTGATTATGGTATTATAAAATCAACATAAAACTAAATCATTTTATTGCCTTTTAGTGAGTATTATTAGATTAATTTTAAATCTATAATTTTATGTTGATAGATGTTTGATTTGATTTGAGTTGCAAGAAAGAAACAAATCAGCAAGAAAATTTAGTTACAACTATTATTGATAAGATCATTGATGCAAATTTGTCTCAAATTCAATAACACACTCTTATATAAAATTGTAATTGCAAAAATTTACAAATCCTTAAGTCTATTTTAAAAGGCAAATTTTCAAATTAGTGATCTTATTCATAGGTACTCCAAGTAAAGAGAAAATTTTCAAAGAAAAGGAAACTCAAGAAGCTTCACATTACAGTGGGTTAAAATGGATAGCTACATTATCTCATTATAATAACTAAATTCTTTTTTCAAACCAGATGTATTTAACTATAAGTAGATGGATTAAAAGAGATTTTTTTATATAATTTATTGATGCATTTAATTCTCTCCTAATATTAAATAGATAATTATAATATTTTCATGATGATTGCACAAATTTCTTATACAATATATTATTCAAATGTCTTGAAATTTATATGAACAATCTCTTAAATGCATGAATTAGATGATGTAAAAGTTAATGTAAAAAATATAATAGGATTGTTGACCTCCACATAAGCGCACAAGTCAAATCGAGAATATGCGATGAATTGACAGACTATGAAAGCGATGTCGCGTAAATCAAAGATGAAATACGATTGTCACTAATCAAAATGACTTTTGATCAACAAACTTTTCGTTCTAGCATCAAAATTGATTGAAATATATATCACGCACAATATAACAATTCGATCAATAGAAGATGAGTCATCAATATGCCTCGACAACATCCAAACGGCTTCATAAAATTATCTGGGTCGTTGTCGCCAAAAAACCTATCTAATGAGGCTATTTACAATTTGGACATGTCATAGGGAGTGTTGAGCGATTGGATACGACATCATGTGATTTGAACTAAAATTAACTCAATTTGGCCAAATCATGAAGTTCGATCGTAAAATGGACCGTCATTGCGTCAAATGATGAAATTACCTGAATAGAGACCCATATTGGATGGGGTCATCGCGTGAAATTTGTCAAAATTGACATGAATTTTGAAAACATTTGCCTAATTTCTTCTTAATCTCCGCCTTTAAGTCAAACTCGTTGCTCGAGCCTTGTCCCATCCAACATGCATTCCATCCCATATCCTCGCTCTTATTAGTCAAAATCAACTCCCATCCTTCCCATTTCCATGACAAAGCACTTAATGTCCTCTCTCTGCTAATCTCCTCTCGCTAGATAACCCTTTCTTCTCCCTTCGCAACCAAGGCCAAAGCCACTCTCTCCTATCAGACGCTAAGACACCTTTCTGCTTTTGGTACGTAAGCAAGCTCGAGAATAGTCTCGACTCTTCTCTTCTTGCCCTTCTCATGTGAGTCAAACGCATTTCCTCTCCCTTATCATTATTACACAAGCATCACCCACACGAGCCATAGTTCTTGATCCACTGCCTAATATCCCATTCTTGTGCGCTCATCGGTCAGCACCTCCTGCTTCTTCTCCCACCAACCGCCCAACCTCCTCAGACCAAAGCCGACGACCTGTGACCAAAGTCGATGACATGACCACTACACCATCTCATCACTCTCGCTTCTATCTCTTTTATCCCTCCAATGCTTGCTCCCTCTCTATCTCAAAACAAAGAGAATTCTCACCCACCCTTACCTCTCTCTCTCCCCCCTCACTTTTGCCTTGAAATCAACCCTTGCTCAAAATCCATGCCACTTTGAATGTGGCACATCATCCGATTTGACGCAGAAGATATAAATATACAAAAAATATTGAAATCACTTAAGTACCCACACGTTCCAACGTGGTGGGGAAACTTGTAAAATGAATACTTGTGGTTGTTCCAACGTGGTGAAGAAATATGTATTTTCATACGTGAAAACCCCATGCGACCTTCTTAGTGCGGGGCGAAAATTTCCACCAACACAAGTACTGATGAACTTTGCTTGGCATGGTGGAAAAATGTGAGTTTGTTTCGTACATAAGTACCGATATATACCTCCTCTCTTGGTGTAGAAAATTTATGACTTTGTGCGATACAAAACCCATACATATTTTTCTTAGTAGAAAGACGATTCAATAGTGATATTTATATCACTCATACATTTTCTTGGCATTATGGGCAAGCCCAACACTCCAATCTGACTAAGTTGGGACAATGTCGAGATACTCAAATTTTGTCAAAATGTTGTTTGACAATGAACTAAAATAAAATAAACCTAAAGCACAAAATTAAATTATAAATTAATAATTAAGCTCTACTAGTACAAGGCCTAAGTGTCATTTCTCATAAGCGTGGTAGGTAAGACTTTAGAGCGATGTCAGAGACTATGCACATTTCTTATAAGCGTGGTGTTCTAGCACCCGATGCAGCTCAATAGGGACGACATTCGAAATTTTGCTAAACTCGAAGCTTGTGTAAGATTTGAATTATATTAAATGGAAGACTCATCAAGCTTAAAATGAACCGACATAGGAGCCTAAATTGAAAACTAATGTAATATCTGAACTTGGATCCATCGATTTTAAGACAAATGCAACCTTCCAAATTTTGAACTTAATTGGAGTCAAAATGACTTAGCTAAAGATTTCGTCCATGTTCGTTGTAAGTGTCCAATTCATTCGACTCAATTAAGTTCAAATTTTGCAAGCTTGCTTTTGTCTTAAAATCTAATGGATCCAAGTTATCAGTTATTTTGCGTTCACTTTGAAAGGGTTAGGTGGACCTCAATTGACTACATAATTGAAACACAAAGGGGACTTATGAGACACTTGATTGCTAGATTGCAAAACAAATGCAATGAATTTTATATGCTATCAATGAATGCAAATACAACTCCGTAATGTCCCATTTGATTGATCTAAAAGTAAGTCTATTGATTGTATAATCATACCATAAAAGATTTCTGGGATCAATAATCAACCTTAAATATGATGCAATGCAAAGGAAGTTGATAAGAGAGTTGCAAAAGGTTAATAGCTCATCAATGACCATGTTCATAGCCATTTACATGAACACTTACATCACATTAACTCAGGTTTAACCAATCTAAATAATTCAGGTCATATACATTAGGCTATATAGAGGTTAGCTTTCAAATGATAATGGAATTCAAGTTAGAGTTGAAGTGGAATTACTTTTAACCCGATAGCTCATTAAGAACAAGAACATGAATGAACACCTTAATGAATATATAAGTGACAACATCTCATTTTAAATGAGTTGAAGAGGGCTATAATTAAGCACAAAACATAAACATGTGGAAGAAATAACATGTTTGAATACTTGTCCTCCAACAAGAATGGAAACACAAATGAAATTCATAAAACATCCAATGAAATTAAGTAACTCATTAATAAGCATGGGCAAAACTCCTTAATGAACTGGACTACATTACATCTTACATCAAGTAATCGAAAAGAATCCAAATGATTTCAATGAGATAAATGATGGACTTGCAAATCCATCAACTTACATCAGCTAAGTACTCAAGTTTAAGAATTCCATGAGCTTAGAATTAAATGTGAAATAAACAAAGTATTATTCTAAACAACGAACAACGCTAAAACTATAACCACCAAATCCACAACATGTACATACAAGTGGCAAAAGGTGTTATTAAATTTTAAATAAACACTTGCATGCATTACATAGTAATCTCTTATTCAATTCAAATGTTATGTAAATCAAACAAGTATTTGAATGAGGTGCAATATGCATGAATTTCAGATTCACCTTGCATTTAAATACTCGAGCACTTTAAAATGAATGCTTCAGATGCAACAACCATGATGCCGTTCAAGATGCAACAACCATGAGCACGTGTTACACTTTTGACTAACTCTTTGAAGATCTTGGGATTAAAGATAAAGTTAATTCTAAGAAATGTGTAAATGTTTTGGTAAATAATAATTATGTTGAAAATATATGTGTATTAATTGGAAAGATGCAAGCTCTAAATATTGATTTGTCGCACAACATACACTTATAAATGGGCTGCTTGCTTATATGATGAAGTCGTAAATCTCACTTAACCAATTCGATCCTCCTCTTTATAAGAACTTAACCAATTTGATCCTCCTCTTTATAAGAATAGGAGTTGACAAGATTGATTGCAAGTTAAATGCCGATTACTAAAAGAAATATTTTGATATAAACATTTACATACACCACCAATGATATAAATAGAAAACCTTCATATTCAAAATTTAAACTTTGAATAAAGTTGATAACAATTATGCATCTCACTCTATCCTTTTAGTAGCAAGCAAAGTTGATATGATCTATACCCGATGATAGCCATGTTGAATAAAGATTTCAATTGAAGGGGATATTATCATTAAAATATGTCTAAAGTTTACATCAAATTAAACTAAATATAAAAATGATAAGTCATTAAGCTATAAATGTTCAACTAAAATCATCTCAAAACTTAAAGTAAAAGTAATTTATCTTTCTACAATAGCTTGTCGAAGGTGACAAACTAAGAACACTATAGCTCAAAATGAGCCAATATCAAATCAAGTACATCACTATATTCACTCTCAAACAATCTCAAACCAATAAAGACATAGCTCGTTTCCTCCGTCTGTTTGTTTGACCAATAAGTTCACATATGATGTAGTTACGAGTTCTATGATCATATAGCTTTGTCTCTCAATGACCCCATTATATTATAGTCACAACTGCTCAGATGTTCCTAATGACTCTACACTTTGAAATGTGAATCATGTGATATACTTAATAAAAAAACTCTACCAAAGGTTGACTTAAAATTGTTCCGCTTAAATAAACCACACCGGATCTTCAATGTTTCATTGAACGACGCACAACCCATGACGCCGACAAGAATCCTTTAGGTCAAGTACAACTCGAGACCACGATAACCCGGATAACGAATCATGGGATCTTGATCGATTACATCACAATTCCCCAACAACTGCTTTTAAACTAGATAATGATAAATTTTATAAATTCAAATTTTAAAAATCCATTTGTCACTATTATATGCTAAGCAATTAGCGATCTAATGACGAGCCTTAATCGTAAATTCTCTCAACATTGTGAGGGATAATTAACTATAGGTGCTTGTACTTATAAAAACTTAGAATCGGATCTAAAGTCCTCACAAAATTAAATTGAAATCTCTAGATAGTATCTTATCTATTATTTTATCTACTATCTGAAAATTTGATGAACATTAACTAAACTCTCTTCATCGAGAGGTCAAACACAAATTTTCAAAGCCCACAAAGATGTTATAATTATATGATGAATGTGCATGCTGGGAAAAGAGTCCATCCCTTTATGGTACTAGCTATGGACGCAAACGCACACGCCCACATAAATAGAAATGATTACCTATCCATTAGATGGGTTTGAAAAATATTCTCTTTGGAAAAAAAATTATATGATGGCTCCCGTGATAATAGGAAAATATGAAATAATAAAGTATTAAATAAATTATAAAATGTTTAATTCACCATTTTTTATTATAAACCTAAATGCTTTGCCTTGTTTCACTTTCCATGCAAATTATTACTTAAACTATTCATACATGTTATCTATATTTTCTTGAATTACATAATGTAGAAATAAAATTATCTACTAATCTCTAATTTCATGGAATGGTTGTTGCAAAACTTTTAGGTAGTCCCTTTAATAAAATAGATAGTAGAAGGGAGAACTTTGTTTACATAGAAGACCTTCAAGAGATAGGTACTTAATTAGTTTATGTTTTATATAATTTCAATTGTAGATGGTTGTACTTTTAGACATACTTATGTATTTTGTGGATTAGATTTTTAGTTGGCTTTTTATGATTTGAAATATTTTTGTATTTTGAATTCACTTAGATATGTTTAAATTAAGCAATTTTTCGTCCATTCCATTCTTGCTTTTGTACTTCAAGCCTGGTATGATCGTGACAAAATCCATCTCTTGCACCAAATATCCATATATCATTTACAATAATATTATCTAATGAAAGCATATAAATTCTCAAATTATGGTTCAACTTGCACGTGATAAAAAAAAGATAGCCAATTCTTAAAAGAATAGTAATATATAGAATATATTATTCACAACCAAGAAGAATAAAGTATATTATATAATATATATGAAACATATAAACAATATAATCATTTTTGCTACATTCATACAAGCACAATGAAATAACATAACAATACTGAAAAGATGAGCATAAATTAATCGATATCATAATATGAAAAGAAAAATACAAAATTATACAACAAAATATGCAACAAAATTAGTCCAACAATTTAATAAGCACAAAATATCATAATTAATTCACAAGTATACTATAACACTTGCACAAACCCAATGTTATAATCAAGCATGCATAAAATTCACATTAGAATACAAAGTAATTTACATAAATCATTCAACACATTATTAGACTCTAAGAATACTTGAGCCAAAAAATCCCATAAATACACAAAATATAAAATATATGATAATTTTACAAATTTTTCAAAAAATCCCAAAAAATATAACCATGGAATATATTTTTCACTCAATCCAAAATATAAGGTTGCACCAAATTAGTATAGACCCAATATGAATTGACAAAACTTATAAAAATTAATCCTACTTTAACTCACCACCTAAAAGTAAATTTATAATCATAATTAATGTTCCCACAACATTCATTATTATGCAAATGTTGGTCATTCTCCTAATTAATGGATTATAGATCATTAAAAGCTAATCAACGCCCAAATGACTTATTATATTCAAATCCATAAATATGCATAATTGACAAAACTTATAAGAATTAATCCAACTTTATTCACCACCATAGAATAAATTTATAATCATAATTAACTTTCCCACAACATTCATCCAAATGCTGATCATCTTATGACACTTCTCCATTAATGGATTTGTATCACTATAAGCTAATCAAACACCCAAATGACTTATTATATTCAAACCGCTTGTTTCTTCGCTAAACTTCAACAAACATTACGCCCAAAAACACATGCAATGACTATGCTCAATCACTTTTTTTTCTTTGTTAATTTAACAAGAATCTTCTATTAACAAATTCAAAAATTCATCCCCAAGAAATCACCAACAAAATTTAAACCTCAAAATATAATTTTTACTCACAACAAATGCATAACAATCATAAAAAATCAAAATATTATTCATCTATAAATAAAATACTTCCAAAGACATCGAGAAGTCAAACTTCACCTAATAATTGCATCAAGAATAATCCAATCTTGAGTTATTATCAACATTTAATTCAAAACATCAATATTTTCAAGAGTATCAACATTCAGAATTCCATAAATCAACACAAAGAATATATACTTGATAAAAAAAATGTGATTTGATTTAATGGCTCAACTCTCCACAGTAAACTATCTAGTTGCTCATTTAGTCATCCGTACTAATTCAAATCAAATTCAATCATACATGTAATATTTTTCAATGTGAGATGATCATAAATCCATTTTCCAAAAATATTTCATTCTTCTTAAGCACATTGAAATTATGGAAAATTGAAGATCATTTGAATGTTTATTTTAAATTTATGTCAATATCCAACTCAAAGTCATGCATTTAATTCAAATATGAATTTTCTAATTCATACATATCAAAATTCAACATTGATTATGACCCAAAAGGCTAATGTACATTACTTGCATCAACATTATGATACATTATCAACGCTTTCAAAATACTTATGAGCAAAAAAAGCTTACTAATACAATAAATACATAAACCATATAATGCTTATTAAAAGCCTCAAAACATTGAGCGTGATCAAATATAATAACATCCACACCTATGTATACTTTTATTAAAATAGAGAAGAGTTTACATGAAAATCATTTTACGCTAATCCATGATTATAATCAATCTCACAAATTAATCTTTTACTATAATATCATTAAATGCTTGAGAATCCTTGTAAACTTGTATATTAATTATTATAACTCTCACAACAAATATTTTTTATAATATTTGATATTTTCCTAAGCTATTTCAAATTAACTAAATACATCTCACAAAATTATAATTATATATCATAAATATAGCATGTATTTCTCACCAACCTATCTAAAATACAATATTACACTCAATTCTTATGACCCAATTATAAACTAACAGATGATCTAATAATTAATCTTATTTTCACATCCCATCATAGGATAAATTAACAACAATCATTATGTCTACTACAACATTAAATATTGTCCACTTGTATAACAATCTCACAACATTTCTCCATAGATTTATCAAATAGTCATTAAATATTTTTCCAATGCACTTCTCATTTTATATTTAAATCTTGTTTCTATTCTAAATTAATAATAGAGGCTCAAAACATATCTAATATCCATACTCAACTATATTTTTATGTGCCCAACCATTCTCTGAATTATTTACTAAAATATCAAACAAATCACCTCATGCAGTGTCACCACTAAAGTATATAATCATTATTAATATATATTTCTAAGAGAAAATTCACATCACTTGACATGTACAAATCATATATCCACAACAAAAATTACATTAAATTTGAGAGGAATAACAAGTTTTAACATAGAAATCCATCTCTTTTCGTCAAATATCCTTATACCATATACAATAATATTACCAAATGAAAGTATATAAATCCTCAAATTATACATCAAATTGTATGTTGTGATAAAAATGACAATCAAATCCTAAAAATTAAGGCCAAAGAATAGTAATATATATAATGTATTATTCACAACCAAGAAGAATAAAAAGTATATTACTTAATATACATGAAACATATAAATAGTATAGTCAATTTCATACATGCACAACAAAATAACATGACAATACAAAAAAAAATAAATTAGTGCATAGCATAATATGAAAAGAAAACTACAAAATTATACAATAAAACTTACAACACAATGGGTCCAACAATTTAATAAATACAAAATATCATAATTAATTCACAAGCCATCTTATACTTATATCTTGCAAACTCAATGTTATGGTCCAACATGCATAGAACTCACTTTAGAATACCAAGTAATTTACATAAATCATAATTCATCGAGCACATTATTAGGACTCAAACAACACTTGAGCCAAAATCCCATAAATACACAAAATATAAAATATATGATAATTTTTTACAATTTTTCAGAAAAATCACTAAAAATATAACCATATAATATATTTTTCACTAAATCAAATATAAGGTTGCACCAAATTAGTATGACTCCAATATGAATTGACAAAACTTTAAAAAATTAATCCTACTTTAACTCACCACCTCAAAGAAAATTTATAATCATAATTAGCTTTCCCACAACATTCACTAATGTCCAAATGCTGGATCATCTCATGACACTTCAACATAAATGGATTTGTAGATCACTAAAAGCTAACCACAACCAAATGCTTATTATATTCAAACCCAAAAATACACATAATTGACAAAATTATAAGAATTAATCCTATTTTCACTAACCACCTCAAAGTAAATAATCATAATTAGCTTTCTACAACATTCATTATCATCCAAATGCTAGATGATCTCAAGACACTTCTCTATTAATGGATTTGCATATCACTAAAAGGTAATCAAATGCCCAAATGACTTATTATATTCAACTTGTTTCTTCACTTAAAGTTCAACAACATTAAGTCACGCAATGACTATGCTAAATCACCTTTTTTTTTTTTTTCTTTAAGGTTCATAATTTAACTTACATATTTATTGACATATACAAAAATTCATCCCACAAGCGCACAAAATTGGAACCTCAAAATATAATTGTACTAACATCAAATGAATGACAATCATAAATAAATCTAAATATTATTCTCATCTATAAATAAAATACTTCCAAAGACATATGAGAGACCAAATATCATCTAATGATTCCATCAAAAATAATATGTAATCTTGAGTTATTATCAACATTTAATTCAAGACATCGATATTTTTACACAAGTATCAACATGCAGTCCTCTATAAATCAACCCAAAGAATATATATTTGATCACAAGAATGTGATTTGATTTAGTGGCTCAACCCTCCACTAACAAACTATCTAGTTGTGCATTTAGTCATCCATACTAATTCAAATCAAATTCAACCATACATCTAATATTTTTCAATGTAATATGATCATAAATCCATTTTCCAAAATATTTCATTCTTCTTAGCACATTGCCATTATGAAAAATTTTAACATCATATGAATGTTTATTTTAAATTAATTTCAATCTACACCATTTTATTCCATCCCCATATTTTAATACATCCTAACCACAAAGACATGCATTTGATTCAAATATGAATTACTCAATTCATACATAATTCAACATTGATCATGACCCAAATGGCTAATGTACATTACTTGGCATGCATCACTATGTTGATGATAAAATATAAAAAAAAATCATCACATTATTAATGCTTTAAATGCTTAAAAACCTACAATATATATAATACATAAACTATATAATACTTATTATAAAGTCTCAAAAACATTTGACAAGATCAAAAAACTACATCTACACTATTATAATTTTATTAAAATAGAGGCATAACTCAATATGAAAATTCATTCACTACACAAAATAGAATTATATAATTAAAATCACAAGATAATCAATATAATTTAATAATTCTCAATGAAAGCTTATTTCATCAAATCATAAATCAACTCTAATAATCTAACAATAAACAACATGCAAGCAACACAATATTAAAATTAAGGTAGAATGGTGACACATAGAATGTATTATGAATAATTCAAAATGATTAATCTTTATCATGATACAAATATAGTATAGTCCATTTAATGCACTTTATGATAACATTCACACAACATGATATTGCATATAAGATAAATGAATATTAGCATTTAACAAAATATGAAATAAAATACAAAAGCATAAATCACATGTTATAGACAAAATGTTGAAATATTAGTAGATCACATGTTATAGATAAAAATGTTCATCACATATCATAAAATGTAACATAATAAATCTGAAAATTTAATGAGTATGAATTATCACAAGTTATTCATAAGGAAAGCATACATAAACACTCGAATAACTTGTTGTTAGTATCGAATATTTATAGAATTCACTTTAGACTCCCAAGGAATTTGATGCACACATACAACCATGTACTACCTTTAAGGTGTGAATTAATTTAATCGACACACTTCATTATAATAGTAGATGACATTATATAGTCTCTCAATTGACAAAAAAAAAAAAACATCCTCAACATTTCTAAAGTAAACAACTTCCATATTTACTCTATATCACCTTAACATTAACCTCCATATTGATTCCATTTGCACATCATATCAAAATGATATCCACTAATAACAATAAAATGACACTCTTACTAGTCATTGACTATAATCAATCTCACTCATTTACTATAATATCATTACTTTCTAGTGAAATTCTTGAAATAGTGTCTTAATTATTATAACTCACAATAAATTGTTTTTATAAAACTTGATATTTTCAACTCAACTATTCAAATTAACTCAATACACCACACAATATCATAATTATAGAAAATATTTTTCAAAGATCAATCCAAAATAAAATATTGCACTCAATTATGATCATTAAAACTAACAAATGATCTACTAATTAATCTTAATTTCACCTTTTATCCTAGGTTAAATTTGCAACAATCATTAAGTTTACTACAACATTCAATATTGTCCACTTCTATAACAATCTCAAGACATTTATCCAGAGATTTATAAAATAGCCATTAAATATTCTTCCAATGCACTTCTCATTTTATATTTAAATCTTTTTTCTTTTCTAAATCAATGATAGAGGCTCAAAACATATATAATATCTTAATTCAATTATATTTTTTGGTACAAACCATTATATTATTTTTTACTAAAATATAAAACATCTCATCTCATATGGCACCACTAATAAAGTATATGACTAATATCAATATATATTTTAAGAGAAAAATCACATAACTGACATGTTCAAACACATATCCACAACCAAAACTAAATTACATTAAATTAGAGAAGAATAATAATTTTTCAACATAAAATCGATTTCCTACATCAAATATCAGATACCATATACAACAATATTAACAAATAAAAGTATAAAAATTATCAAACTATAGCTAATCTCATATGATGTGATAAAAAATGAAAGTCAAATCTTAAAAATTAAGGAAAATGAATTGATAAGACATAGAATGTATTATTCACAACCCGAAGACTAAAGTATATGACTTAGTATGCATGAATCATATAAATAGTAGTCAATTTTTGATGCATTCATAGCATAATGAAATAACAGACAATACAAAAAAATGAGCATAAATTTTTTACATAGAAAAATATAGAAAAAAAACAAAAGTTTAAATTAAAACTTGCAACACAATAGGTCCAAAATTTAATAAATACAAAATATCATAATTAATTCACAAGCCATGTTATACTTACATCACTTGCACGAACTCAATATTGGGCCCAATTCTTATGTCACAATTACAAATTAACAAAAGATATAATAATTAATCTTAATTTTACTTCCAACCATTGAGTTAATAACTATCCAGTTGTGCATTTAGTTATCCATACTAAGCCAAATCAAATTCAACCATGTACAACCTAACATACTAATCTACATCAAGATCATTTACAATATCAACTTTTCGTTAATCAAAGAGTTTAAATTAAAATGAAACAAAATATTATTTATGTTTTAAAAGAAAATTTACTTCTTTCATATTAAAATCCATTTCAAAAAAATTCTATGTGTATATATTTTTTTTCTAGAAATACATCGATGTTACTACATAATATCATATATAATCACAAAAAAAAAATCTAATTAAAACAAAACCCTTGTAATTTTATAATAAAATACAAGATTTTGATGACAACAATTTAACCAAATGGTGAATACCCTAGCAATACAACACTATTACAATGATGCAATATCCATAAAAAAAATAACATCTATAGAAGCTTTTCAATTTTAAGCATTACTAAATTCAAATTTTGCATGATTTCCATTTGAAGCACGTTGAAAAAAAAAAAAAAAATGCTTGCACATTTCTAAATTATAACCTTTTCAATGATATAATAGAGGTTTCATATAGGAGTGCTATGAAAACAACACATTATCTTTTAGGTTGTGGTAATTTTTAAGACCAATTTCAACTATTAGATTTATTCATAAAACCCTCAATATTATACTACTCATATCTAAATTGTGTGCTATATTGCTATATCAAACACAACATCTATACTAATCCTTAGTCCTTCCAGATACATCTCTCTTCATTTGAAAAATCTTCAACTTGACATCCTATTCCAATACCATGTAACCTAAGTAACAATATCAACAACAACAACCTATAATGTCAAATTTTTAAATTTCCTCAGTTTAACCTATTGCCCATCCAATCTTGTGTGATTAAGCAAAGAATCCTATTACTCTCAATTATGCTACACACTCAAGTCCTAACAATCATTTAATCTTATGTATCCAAATCATATTAGAAGAAAGTTGTCAAACAAAAAGATTACAAATATATGAAATTCTTCAACCCAAAACACTCTAAAAGCAACTCTTAATTATAACTCAATTTAGTTTCTCCTCCATTGGTTAACTAACATATTTGAATCAATCTTATATATACAAATCATTGTGCCAAAAAGCTGCCTAATGAAGTTTACAAATGACCATGAAATTCATCTATCAAAAGCACTATAAAATCATAATTCTAATAACTCAACTTAGTTTCTACTCTGTTCGTTAACTAGCATATCTACTATTTAACTAATATAACTACACTGCCTTAACAATAAGATTCAGCTTCCACCATATAAATTTATATAAGTAAAAAAGATTCATCAAAGAAACCATAAAAGGGTCATAGAGTTGGTTAAAATGTCAAAGAGTGGGGTGGACAAAGATAATTTGAAATTTTGCATACCAAGAGCATGAAGCTCATCTAATGCTATTTTTGGAAAGGCATTCGAGATAACCACAAGTTACATACAAAATGTTTAAAAACTGCTCAACAAAACACTACAGGAACTATGTCAATACATGAATTACAACGTTAAAATAACACTCTAAAATGTTTACTTAGATTAAGATCCACATTGCCTTAAAATAGCATTTAACTCCCAACATTTAATTTTTTAGAACTCAATGTTCTCGTAAGACCCTGACAAATTATAGAAAAGCAGAAAATAGTAAAAACCTAGTCAAAGTTCTATAATAACATGAGAATTGGCTCTTTCTTTCTCCCATACCGGAAAAGATATTCTACTGCGATTAAATTTTTTTAACCAGATGCATGATATGCCAAATCTCGACAGCTGTCTAAGTAAAAAACATACCATCTCAGTAACACCATTTTCAAGGTCTTCTTCATAACAAGCAAATGCGAACAGAAGTTCTACAGACTTCCCAATGCCAAGGGTACAAATCCGCTTGATTTGGCTAACAGAGAATGATGACTAGGAAGAAGAACTCTCGCTTTGCTCCTCCAAGCAGTCAGGACGGAGTTCTAAAAAGAAAATAAAGTTTAGATAATTTAAAGCATTGCTCCTGCATCAGAGAAACATAGAGAGCGACGGAACATTAAATGAAAAGAAGAAGAGGAAGAAAGGAAAAGAGTAAGCTACCTTTTGCGGTTACCCAACTTTGATTCACAATTGCTAGGTGTCCATGTTGACCTCCATATTTGTCATAAATCAAAATTTAAATCGATTTATTGACTTGAAGCAAGCAATCGGCAAAATCGATGTCAAAAAAATGGTCGAACCGATGATCGACGAGCGTGCCATCATCGTGTTTGAGCGAAATTGGTCGATATAAATATTGACGACGATGAGCACCAGCTCAGTCGATATCGATGTCGAGATCGGCAATCAAACGATCTTCGTTCAAATTGATAAATTCAAATATCAATAAATTTAAATTAAAATTTCGAAAATGATGTTCATTTGGTGAAATTAATTCTGATCATGCATATTCATTATTTAATAGAATTCTAAATCGATATATATATTATGTGTATTTATAAATCAAATTAAAACCGTTTAAATTAATTTAAAATTAATTTAAAATTCTCAAATTACTCTCCTCAACTATTTCCTCCTATTTTAATTTTACTAATTTTAAAAAAAACTAAAAAAAAATCACTCCCTCATTTTTTCATTTCTGACATTTTCCACATTTCCCGCTCATTCAGGCCTCCCACGTTTCTCTCTCTGCAGCATTCTCTCCCACGTTGGAGACTCTCGCTGCACAAAAAAAAATGGTGATTCACCCTCTAAATTCCCACTCTACTGCTTCGGCCGTAAAGGGCCTCTGGCCATCCCGTCGGCGCACGCGCATTCCGATCCCGCCGCCAGCCCGTTGTCCAATCCAGCAAGCAGGCCCCGCCCCGCCTCCGCTCACGTTGATCCGACCCAAGCCAGTGTGCTCTGCCCAGGAACCGCAGACCAGCCCGCTGCCGTCCCGCGCTGCTCCACTGCCGCTCGCGTTCGCGTCCCGCACGCCGCAGCCGCACAACCGACCGCTGCGCCCGCCTCACGCAGCCCGCGGCCGCCCGTTGTCCGACCCGCGCACCCCGCGTTGCTGACCGCTGCCGCAAATACGGACCCGTGAACCGCCGACCTGCCGTAATCCGGCCAGACCCGTGCGCTTCGCGTTCCGGGGCCCATCATGCCGCTCCAGCGACCCGACCCAGGCAAGACTGGCGGCCTAGCAGTTGTTCTGGCACAGTTCCGCAAAATCGCCGGGCAATTCCAACCCGTTCCGTAAATCCTTCTAGCCCACGGCCGACCAGCCTTCAAACTTACGGACAGCCCATTTTCTGCAGCCCTTCAAACCCGTCGCCCACGTCCAGCATTCAAACTAACCTAAACTGGCGTTCACTTCTTCCTTCAAGATATTGCTCACTATATACTCATCGGGCGTCAGTCGAAGGCCTCGTCATGCTTTGTCGGGCCGAGATGAAATTCATTGTGGTGTCCCTTAATTCGCCAGGCATCTTGAGTGATTGAAGGCCGTTATGCTCATCGAGTAACGAGTGATTAAATGTCGAGTGCTTCAAAACATCGTCACACTCGTGAGCGTGGCGGGTAGGAAAATAGTTAGATGTAGCCCCTGCGGGGTTGACAGAATCTGTAGAAATGCTATCAAATTTTGAATTAATTCGACTCGAATATATTGCTTGCATTTCTTTTCTAGTTTCAAGACCGCTAATGCCCATCGGGCATAGTGGAGTCGAAAACGATGGTGTCATGAGAACTTTACTTATCGTGAGCATCTGAGTAGCCAAAACACCCCGGCGACCCTTACGAGGACGGCCAGGAGGCTGTTTATTGATTTTATAGACTTATAAAAGAGGAAATCAAATTTGAGTAAAAGAGAAAAAATGAGAATTACTTTGAGGAGTAAATCTTCTTCTTAAAATGACAAATTAAATTATCCTTTGAACTATAGCTCTAAAACCTCTTCTTTTGGATGCAACCCTTTGTACAAGCAAATAGAAGGCGATATTAAATCAAAATTTACAAAATTATGGAGCTTTATTTCAATACAAAAAATTGAAATTTCATTCTAATTATGATTTTAAGATCAACAAAATTACATTATGAAATTATCTAAGCTATAAACACCATGGCGACACTTATGTTGAATGCTTAAATTCAAGTGTTTAAGGATCTTCTTGTGGGTTGATTCTTGGTATAGTCTTAGGGGTAGTCAGTTAACAAAATTTAAAACTATAATAAGAGCTTCAAATCGGTGAAATATCAGAAATTGATTACGTGAGTACATTAGATCTCTCTGTTAGCTAACGAGTTGGCGATCTAAAACTCTTCAACATATTCAAATCAATCAATTTTTTAATCAAATCAAATATCAATCTAAAAAAGACTTGAAACTCTATCATTAAAAGCTTGAATCAAACTCAATCTATCCAACTTATGATTGTTTGTCGGGGTGACAAATTAAAAAAACTCTAGCTCACAAAGGAGCCAATGTCAAATCAAGTATTGTTATGTTTACTCTCAATCAATCTCAGCTAGTGGGCGTGGCGTGTCCTCCGATTGCGTGGCTTGGCAGGCTCTGATGAAGCAATTACGATCGAGTCCTCGACGGGTGGTTTGGCGGTCCGGCTCCATTATATCGATCGCGATGTATCTCCCCAATGGCTCGCCCTTTGAGTTGTAATCATAATGCATACTTGATAGGAAAATAGCCCTGGGTAGTAAGATTGTCTCCTTGTCTCAGATAAATAACTAATCTATAAACACCAATGTGCCACACTACATGCGAATGCTTAAATTCAAGTGTTTGAGGATCGCATGGGTTGCTTCCTTAGTTTTAGGGGAGTAGGTTAACAAAACCTAAAACTATAATAAGAGTTTCAAATCAATGAAATGAAACGATTACGTAATGATGATAATCCTCATTGTAGCGAGTTGATATGATCTAAAAAATCTTAAATATATCAATTAATCAAAGTTAACTCAAAAGTGTCAATCTAAAATTTTTAAATGAAATCCTATCATTAAAAGCTTAAAGCAAAACTCAATCTATCCACCTTCCATTTTTGGGTGGCGGATTCTACTCCTCAAAGAGCCAATGTCAAGTCAAGTGTTCTATGTTCATTCTCAATCAATCTCTTGTGTAAGAGCGGCGTGTCTCGAGCTGTGGTTTTGGATAGGCTCCACCAGATGAAGCGTTATGACTATAGTCCTCGACGGGTGGTTTGGCGGTCACTCCATTATATTACGATCACGACCGTAGCTCGTATGCTCCCAATGGCTATGCCCTTTGAGTTGTGAATCATGGTATACTTGATAGGGCAAATAGCCCTCGCTAAGGTAGACTTAAAATTATCTCCTTAGATAAATAATTAATATATATACACCCGTGTTATTGAACTTCGTTGCTTAAATTCAAGTGTAGGATCTTTGCCGCGGGTTGCTTCCATTTAGTCTTAGGAGGTCGGGTTAACAAAACCTAAAAACTTATAATAAGAGGTTCAAATCGGTGAAATATCAATTGTCATGTAATAGTAGATATAATTCTCTGTTAGCACTAAAACGAGTTGGCAGATCTAAGCTCTTAAACATATTCAAATGTGATTCTATTTTCAAATCAAATTAACTCAATTAAATTTCATCTAAGAACTTAAATAAAACTCAATCTATCCACCCTTGTTTGTTTGGGGTGACAAATTAAAAAACTCTAGCTACAAAGGAGCCAATGTCAAATCAAGTGTTCTTTATGTTCACTCTCAATCAATCTCAGTAGGGGCTGGCGTGTCCTCGAATTGTGTGGCAGTATAGGCTCCACAGATGAAAGCTTGATTATGGAGAGTCCTCTTCGATGGTTGGTTTTCTACTCCATTATATTACAATCACGATCGTAGCTTATGCTCTCAATGGCTCACGCCTTTGAGTTGTGAATCATAGGGTATATTTGATAGGAAAAATAACTCTCACTGGTAGGTAGACTTAAGATTGTCTTAGATAAACATCACCCCAGTCAAGGATTTCTTGGATGATATAACCCATGTGTTGAGGATCTTTATCGAGGTTGGGTGTCTCCTCCTAAGTAGACTAGGGATCGCGTAGGGATGGAACCATGTGATCTAGATCCCATCATCATTCCCCAACTATGGTTTAAGCTATAATGATGAATTTCATCTCAAATTCTATAACTTCATCGTCTTATACACTACGCATTGATCTAACGACTAACCTTAATCAAAAGTTATCTCTCACTTATTGGGAGGGTTAATTAACTAGGGCTTCTATAGGAAACACAGAACGGATAAAGTCCTCACCAAATAAGAATGAAATCTGGGTAGTGTCTTATCATTATTCCATCTACCTAAAAATTACACTTTAAACCACTCTTTTCATCGAAGAGTCGGTGGCAATTTTGAGCCCACATTTCTGGCGACTCCATTGGGACGGATTCTCTTTCCATCTTTGGTCAATTTGAGCTATAGTAGTAGTGAAGCATGATAAAATTGATATTTTGAATCAATTATCAATGAAATTAAATTTAAATCAATCATATTCTTATGACTAATTTGTTTGTTACGTATATCGATGGATCTTGAATACCTTTTATCACGGCCGGTCTTAACACCGGTCCCTAATCACTAATCAATCGAGGATGTTGAGCTACTATTCAATTTGATAGTGTAGACTTCCCAACCATCATAATAAATAATCCTCCACGTATATGCATATTATTATACACCAACCTGCATGGGAGGAGAACAACTAAAATGATCGTTGTTGTTATCGAGGTTCCTCAAGAGAGATGTATTCAAAGGATTGGGTCATTACGCTAGTCATGAAGAGAACCATCATGGGAGAAAGTTTGTCATACCATGAATTTGACAACCTTGCAGTTGAACTTTTTTACTAGGAAGGTATGATAGTGAATCCTTCTCTTAGGAAAATTGAGTAGAAGGTAAGGAGAAGAAACACTAAGCTGTGAGCTCGATTGTTGTATGCATTACAAGTCAACTGACCTTACAACCGAAGAGTATTTCTACCCCACAATAAATTTGAAAATTTTGAGATGGGTGAAAAGGAATAGCTCTCTTGGTGATGTTAAGTGGTGTTTTTTTAGAGTCGGTTTCAACCTTGAAGAAACAACATGGAACTATCTACTCGAGCACATAGAGTTCAAAGTTATTAAGGAAAAATGTCTTATGAAGAACGGTATCAAATATCAATTATCAAAGAAGCCAAAATGCTCCACTACAAAAACTGTCGGTGGTAAGAGCTTAAGACTTTTCTAAGCAATTCTTACGGTGAACATCGGGGCATGACACCGAACCGGTGTTGAATCCATTAGAAAGGTCCCGGTAGAAAAATAAATATGGAGGCCAATGCCTCGAGAGAAGAAAGACAAAAGCTTCATTATATGGAAGCAAGCTAATCAAAGAGCGATGAAATGCTTGGACTACGTGCTCAACAATCATTATTCAAGCAGAAAATTATAGCCAATTTGTGGAAAAGCGTGTTCCAACCTATAACATGTTTGACAAAGATAGATAAAGCGACTCTATGGTCAAATCAACAGTTCTTAGACTTCGACAATGTTAGATTCCAACTTCTCCAATGGAAACTTGAAGCTGTATATGCAAGAGTGCATCGGTCCTCAAAGTTGCTAAGGAGAAATGACCGATAAAAAGAAAATCTGAAGGTCCTTTCCTTGGGAGACTAGAGTTACTCCTTCAAAGAGACCTCCTCTACAACCACGGTAAGATGACTACAAATTCAAGTCCTTGCGGTGAGCATCGATGTGACACTTGGACCATAATATCGCCATCGAAAGGTCTCGACAAATAGGTGAGCAAATTTGGAGGCCAAAATCTCAGTAAAATTGTCTTCTGAAAGACAACATCATGACATCTAGATTGTACTCTATAAAATCCACTTCTTATGCTAAAGTATTTGGAGTGCAGTTATCACCTAAAGTTGAACTACAGCTCAGTAGCCATTCAACACAATCCCACTCAATATAAGAATGTCACTGGATGGAAGAGCTTAATGCGCGGTCAAGCTCAAATTTAGAAATTAGAAATCTAGGCGAGGATGTACAAAGCATTGATCAAATAGTGCGTCCTCAAACTTTTCAAGAAGGAGAAATAGTCTTGATGAGAAGACTAATTATTCTAATCAAGAATTGGTAGCAAATTCAACCGATTGGGAAGGCACTTTTCATTAAGAAAGTGTACCAAGGATGGGCATACCAACTCATTAACCTAAATGGTGAAAGACCAATGCCTCCAATCAACGATCGTTACACGAAAAGTATTATACATGATAAATATATTCTCAATAGAAATCCACGCAAGACATGGGCATTTTTTTAGTATATCTATTTAGGTTGACATCGCTTCATGCCGAGATCCCTAAATAAACATACTCAATGAAGAACTTTTCATGAAAATACTCCTATTACAGGGGCATTTTTAGATTTCTATACTTAGATGAAAGAAATGTTACATGTTAAAACCCTCTTAAGAGCATATCAATTCAAATATTGGCGTGTTTGTATATTTTCACCTTGAAATTTCTCCTAAATGTACTTTAGAATTCCCACAGACAGAGGCATTTTTTTAGTTTATATTAAGTCTATTTGAGTTGATATCGTGCCATAAGACAAGATCCTCAAATATATTCTTATTAGTTGACATCGAGCTTTACTGAAATTTACGGATATATTCATAAATTCTTGTTAAGTTGCAAAGTCTTGCGAGAAACAAAATGAATATATTTCTATGCATGAAAGGATAACCTAAATATCAAGAAATTTATCTATCAGTTTGCCAAATTCGAGATTAAGTCAAAAGAACTCCCGATTTTGGAAGCTTCAATCAATTAAGTTGGAGAAATATCAACATCTATATCCTAAAGTCTAGGACATGAATGAGTTCTAAAGGTCGAACTCAATAAGCCCATAAATGGCCGAGTTCTGCTCTCTCACTCAACAAACCACGAGCAAAGGCCATAGTGAAAGAGCCCTGTTTGGTCGATGACAAAACCACCAACCCACTACGACTTAAGTCGAAGACTCGGTAGTTCTAAAGGTCGAACTCAACAAGCTCATATATGGGGTTCTTTGTTCTCCTCACTCAAGCCGTAAGAAAAGCGGCGGAAAGAGCCCTCATCGTCAATGATCATAGCGTTCAATCTCAACTAGATCGACTTAGTGATTACAAGCAACCGGATCTAAGAGATCTCTACTTGATCGATAGAACAAGGAAATTTGAAAACGCTCAATTTAGGGCCCAAATCAATCTTCATATTACACGCAAGGTGATATTTCAATCTATTTTCAAATGATCATCAAGCTCAAAGCGGTCAAAGCATATCTCCTCATCAACTCGTCAAAGCGGAGGGGAGGAAGTAATTCCATAGTTCATACAAAGCCGATGGCGAACTAAAGGAATTTTATGGTTATTCGTCTATTAAAGCACATGTTGCTAGACTAATAACTCAACATTGATATATAAGCCGGAAGGCGGGTCATCTATATGTATCCTTCAACGAATCCAGCGGCAAGGTTCATGGCATACACTTCCTCACAAGTCAATGACAAATCAGTCAATCCTTCATCAAGTATATCAAGCTCAAAGCTATGATAAGAATTTCAAATCATCAAGCATGGATAAAATGATTCCCAATGGAATTCATCAAAATAAGACTAATTCCTCCATCAAATCCAACCAAGCATGAAGCTAGGGTCGAGACTAAATCAAGAACATAAAAGAAAAAAGATCTCGGCAAAGTCATTGAAGCGATAGTAGATAGTGTAAGAGCTCTTATCAATCCGACAAGTCGATTCGACAAATCGATCAAGCTTCGTCATTTAGCATGTTCGAATAAGACATACTAATGACAAATCACAAAGCTCCATAAACTATTGCAATTGAAGCTAAAATGATTCAACCATGGAATTAGACCCAAATGGTCAACGGTTTTTCAACAAGCGTATTTCGCTCCACAAATCATATTTATTAAGGGGCATTTGTTGGCCTCCACATATGTGTTATAAATTAAGTCAACTTCTGCCGGACTTGAAGTGGCGGTCGTAAATGGGGCTCAAAATGCATTAGGCGTCGCGAAAATGGTGAAATGACCTTCGATCGACGAGCGGACTTCGCCGTGTGTTGAAGCGTCAATTAATGTCGGGATATAAATCTTTCCCGGCCGAAGGCGCCATCCCGTCGGCCAGCGTTTGATCCTGCGCATGTCGATCGCCAGCAGCGCTCACTCCAGCCGCGGTCCCGCTCACGCCTTGACGAAGCGCTGACCCAGCGCATCCGCTCCTTCTGCGGCAGCTTGAATTACCGCCGTCGCCGCGGCTGAAATTAACCGACCTTGCTCCCCACGCTCCGCGACCACACGCAGTCAGACCAGCTACACCCGCGTTGCGCTTGCCACAAATCGGCCGGACAGTGCAGACCATGCACCGTGGCCTTGCATTGTCAGACTACCTTTGCGCGTTGCCCGCCAGCTATCGCCAAATCCGTAGACTCGCGCACGTTCATGACCCATCGTGCCACCCGCAGGCCGGCGCGGTTGACGGTCATTGCGTTCGCCATATTGACCCAAAACCTCCATTTTGTTCCATAAATCCTTCTAGCCCGCGGCCTCATTGACCCAAACTCATCTCGTTCGAGCAATCCAACTCATTTTTACCCTTCAAACCAGCCACCCGTCCAACCTTTGGGCGACCCAAACTGCCCATTCTATACAATCCTTTCTGCGCATATATCAGACATCTCTTAGGTATCGTCTCATCAGTGTGAGATGAAATTCGGTTGTGATGTTCCGGGACACCTCTCACTACATTCAAAGCATACTTAGTGATTGAAGGCCTCATTATGCTCATCGGTAACAGTGATTGAAGGTCGGTAGAAGTCAAAACACTAATCTTCATGCTCATCAGATGGCGGGTAAAAAATAGTTAGATGTAGCCCCTACGGGGATGACGTCAATCTTGTAGAAATCTTTGTCAAATTTTGGAAGTAATTCGACTGAATATATTGCTTGCATTTCTTTTCTGTTTCAAGACCTAATGCCCATCAAGGCATAGTGGGTGCAAGAAGATGGTGGTGTCATGAATCTTGCTTCACGCTCAGGCGTCTCAGTCAAAATACCGATCACTGACCACACTGGGGGCGTCGGGAGGCTGTCGAATCGATTTCTAGACATATAAAAAAGAGGAAATCAAATTTGAATAAAGATGGGAAATCAAATTTAAAAAAAAAAGGGAAATCAAATTTTAAAGAAGGAAATCAAATTTGAATAAAGAGGGAAATCAAATTTGAGTAAAGCGAGAAAATTGAGAATTACTTTTAGGAGTAAATTTTCTTCTTAAGATGATAAATTAAATTATCCTTTGAACTATAGCTTCAAAATGTCTTCTTGCCAGGACTGACCCTTTTATGTAGTAGCGATACTAAATCAAAATCTACAAAAAATTATAGAGCTTTCTTTCAATACAAAATTGAGGAATTTCATTCTAATTATGATTTTCAAGATCAATGAAATCACTAATTATGTGAAATTATCTAAACTATAAACAGCATGGGCACACTATCTTTGAATGCTTAAATTCAAGTGTGCGAGGATCTTGTCTAGTTTAGTCTTAGATTGGGTCCAAGTTAACAAAACTTAAAACTATAATAAGAGCTTCAAATCGGTGAAATATAAGACATTGATTACAGTCATGAGATGATCTAATCCTCATTAGCTAGCGAGTTGACAAGATCTAAAGCTCTTCAACATATTCAAATCAATTAATTTTTTAATCAAAATCAATTCAAAGCAAATATCAATCTAAAAAAATGACTTAAATGAAACTTTATCATTAAAAGCTAGAATCGAGCTCAATCATCCACCTTACGTAATTATTTGTCGGGGTGACAAATTAAGAAAACTCTCAGAAGCGATATGTCAAATCAGTGTTATGTTATGTGTTCACTCTCGATCAATCTCATGCAGTGGGGCGGTGGTGTCCTCTTATGTGGTGGCCGTAAGGCTCCCAAATGGCGATTCTGACCGAGTCCTCTGTCGAATGGTTTGGCGGTCGACTCCATTATATTAAGATCGCGTCATAGCTTGGTATAAGCTTAGCTCGCCACTTTTGAGTTGTGAATCATAGTAATACTTGACAAATAGCCTTTATGTAAGGTAGACTTAAGATTGTCTCTTAGATAAATAACTATCTATAAACACCAACATGTGCACACTTCTAATGCTTAAATTCAAGTGTTCAGAGGATATTCTGGGTTGCTTCCCAGTTTGGTCTTAGGGTGGGACGTTAACAAAACCTAAAACTATAATAAGAGTTTCAAATTAGTGAAATATCTCGAGACGATTTTATGTATATGACTAATCACCTATTAGCTAAATAGAGTTGGCGATCTAAAGCTCTTAAATATATCCAAATTAATCAAGTTAACTCAAATTGAGTGTCAATCTAAAAATTGTTTAAATGAATTCTATCATTAAAAGCTTAAAGCAAAACTCAATCTATCCACCTTCCACCTATTTGTCTGGGTGGGTAAGCAAACTCTAACTCACAAATGAGCAATGTCAAGTCAAGTGTTATTATGTTCACTCTCAATCAATCTCTCAGGGACATGACGTGTCCTCTCATCAGGCTTAGCCAAGAGTCCATGGGATAGTGTTATGGGCCTCGGTGATTTGGCGGTCGCTCCATTATATTATGATCACGTAGCCATGCTCCTAATGGCTCGCTCTTTGAGTTGTGAATCATAGGTATACTTGATAGGGAAAATAGCCCTCACATAGGTAGACTTAAAATTATCTCCTTAGATAAATAACTAATCTATATACACCTGCCGAACTTCTGCTTAAATTCAAGTGTCGAGGATGTTGCACGGGTTCTAGTCTTGGACAGGTTAAAACCTAAAACCTATAATAAGAGTTTCCGGTGAAATGTCTAAAAATTGATTACGTCGTGATAGATATCTAATTCTTTGTTAGCAACTAAATAGAGTTATAGATCAGCTCTTAAGCCTATTCAAATTAATTAATTTATCTAATCAAATTAACTCAAATCAATCAATCAAATCAATCTCATAACTTAGAAATAAAAACTGCCAATTCTTAAATATATACGCATGTGCCCGACACTATGATGAATGCCTAAATTCAATGTCAGGATGTTACAGTTTCTTCTTTAGTGATTGGGTCCGTTAACAAAACTAAAACTTATAATAAGAGGTTCAAATCGGTTAAATATTTGAGAAGATGATTTTGTTAGGTAACGTAGATATAATCTAGCAAGCAACGATACAGATCTAAACCTCTTAAACATATTCAAATGTGATTCTATTTTCAAATCAAATTAACTCAAATTAAATTTCAATCTAAAACAATGGTTAAATGAAACTCTTCATTAAAAACTTAAACCAATCATCCACCTTTATTTGTGAGGAGTGACAAATTAAGAAAACTCTACTCAAAGAAGCCAATGTCAAATCAGTGTTCATATGTTCACTCTCAATCAATCTCATGTAAGAAAGGCGTGGTCTGTCTCACTGCGTGACTTGTAAGTCCGATGAAGCTTATGACCTCTGTGATTGGTTTTTGATCGGCTCCATTATATTACGATCACGTCAGTATGCTCTCCAATGGCTCGACCTTTGAGTTGTGAATCATGGGATATATTTGATAGGCAAACAACCCTCTTAAATAAGGTATTAAGATTGTCTGTAGACAAACACCATCTATCTACAAGATTTCTTGGGCGATGTAATGTGTTGAGGATCTTCTGGTTGGGTCATTCCTCGACTAAATAGGCTATTGTGATTGTCATGACAATATGAAATAGATCACATCATCATTCCCCAACCATGGTTTAAGCTATAATGATGAATTCATATCTCAAATTCTAAAACTCATATTTTTTCTTTTAAATTAAAGATCTAACGACTACTTAATCGAGTTCTCTCTCTACTTATTAATAATTAACTATATTGCTTTATAACTAACAGATCTAAAATTCACCAAATGATAATCTGGGTATGTCTTATCTACTATTCAATTAAAATTAAAACTTTAAATCACTCTTTCATTAAAAGAAGGTCTAAATATTTTGAACTCACATAAAATAAGAGGAGAAATATATTAGCAAGAGCATGTCAGCCTCACAAACGCTTGGAGCCCCAACAATGGTAGATAAAACTGAAGAGCACAAACTAGAAACCTAGATCCTAAACTCATCGCAACAAGAAGCAGCAAAACTGTTGCTCTCTCTCTATTCTCTCTCTCTCTCTCTCTCTCTCTCTCTCTCTCTCTCTCTCTCTCTCTCTCTCTCTCGCTTGAAGAAGGAGACCACTGGGCAGTCTCGACGACTGTCATATTTTTTGGGAGAACCCAACTGCCATACTTTAGGAAGCAGAACTATCTTAATGTCTCAATCTTTATTCTTTAGTATATTTCAAAATATAGACAAAGAAAAATATATTATTAAAAAAATTATTATTTTATACTATATTTTTATTTTATTTTAAAAAGAATCTTATATTTAAAAAATAAGTGATAACATTCTTTAAAGTTTGTCAAAAATAATAATCAGAAATATATCAAACCAATTTAAAAGTGTGGCATTTAAATTTTAAATGATCTCAAATTATATTTCTTCTTTATTGATAAATCTGATTTTTATATCAAAAGATGTAATTAGGACTTCTTAAATATTTTATTATATATTGCATTTTGACATTCTTTAAAATTTTTGAGTAGAAGACATCTTAACCTAATGATTTTAAATTTAATCTTTGAACTAATATTAAGTTCAAATCTTTGTAGATATTTTTCATGCATGAATTTAAGATTAAATTGATCAAATGTCTCAAATAAAGAGTCATTTGAGAAAATTTATTTATATTATTAGTTTAATAATTTGTATCATATTCATGTTGATATTTTGTAAGTCATATAGAATTATCATCTTTCAAATGCTACTAGTTTATGGTTATAATATGGAGGTGATAAAAGAAAATATCTTAAAATGCATAAATAATTATCTGAATTATATGCATGCCTCCCAAATATCATAAATTTTATCTTATTATTAGAATGAAGTCTTAAATATGAAATGCAGAGAAATCCTACTTGAGACAATTAATTAGAATTATTATAATAAGAAGATTTATGCTATCGTACTGCAGAATTAAGATTGATTGTATAAGTAATTCTATTCTTTGATGGATATTTATTTTTATACTATTAATTAAAATATATCTTATTATTCCTCTTTTAGTTGAAATCTCATTATCTAAATTTTAAAACTTTTCAATAATTAAAAAATATGACAAATTATATTTAAAATATTTTTAATATAATTTTAATTTAATTATTTAAAATATACATACAATAGCGGTGCTCTTTATATTTCATGGCCAAATACAGTACTATCATTCATTTGCCTCTAGCAAGAGTCAACCTAAAATGTTTATATGAATAAATTTAATTTACAAACATACAATACAGCTATTTGGTCAAAATTTTATATGATTTTGAAGGTTCACTGAATTAGACTATGTAATTCTAATGAAAGAGATTGAAAAGGGAACAATTACTTAACTGTCCACCCTCTTTACATGTTACATTAATTTTTTAGGGAATTTACATACATAACACACAATTCATATATATTTATGTAATACCTAAATATAAATATTTACATATATAACATCTAAATCTTTATTATTATAATAGAAATAACACTTTTCTTAATTTTTTGAAGTAAAATTCACCTTTTGAAATATAAGAAAGGTGCTATATTTATAAATATCAGATTTTAGGTGTTAGATATATAAATGCATAAATATGTATATGTATGCAAATTTTCCATTTTTTTTTATATCATGCAAATGCATATATGGCAAAGAGCTACATAAAGATGATAATTAAAGCTATAAGCCTACTTATAAAAGGAATCGTGTAAAGAATCGCTGAATTAGTTTAAACTGTTTGGTTGAAAACTCTATAAATACGTAAATTCTTTTTCTTGTTTGACAAAATAAATAATGTAAAGTATTTTTGAGATTATGAAGATGGCGTCGACAACCCGGCCGGCGGTTGAGGCGGCGTGGCGGCGTATTAGTCGGCAATGACGTCGGCCTGGTGAATGGTATGCACTACCAAAAAGCTATCTAGATTAGTAACCCAAAGAGAATATAATATATTTGATAAAAGATGAGTTCTAGGATGTAGTAAAGTATATTCGGGATGCCATTTAAATAACTTCATCAAATCCCCTTCAGATAAAATTATTTTATAATGAAAAAGCTATGTCATCCTTAATTCGATCAGATTTAATGACCACATATTTTGGGTTGAACAAAGAAATAGAAAATTCCCTACCAATTAATTAAATGAGGATCTAATTGTTGAAAGGTGGGACTAACGACCATGAACTTCCCAAAAGACTGATTTCCATAACACCAACAATTTAAAGAATAAATCATCGATTTGGGATTAGTAGACTTGGATTGCCTTGATATGATGATACTTCAAGAGATTTTTTTCCCTCGCCTGAATTTCCTATCACATTAATTAGCACATTTTCACTATTATTTAAAAGCTGTTTTCCTCAACGAATGCTGCTGATACCTCGTCAGTCATTTTGGCTCATTGTCTTATGTAATCTTCAAATTCCCACACTTCTTGGTTATAAGTTGCCCAATTATAGGCTCCACACTGTTAAGAATACCAACGAAACCTATTATTATAAGCTCCACTTTGTTAAGAGAATACCAACGAAACCTATTATTATACTCTAGATGTTGTGCTCATTGAAGATATCGATTTATGGAAATATATCGGTGAGGTAATTTATTTGCAGGCGGCCTTTCTTTACGAGGCAATAGATGCCTTGAAGAAGATATGGCATTGTCATAATAGAGAGCACATCTCTCTGCCTAGAATGATGGTTTATATTTCTTATAATTATTTTAAAGGATCAATATTACAGTTGCCTACATTTTTTTCCTTGCAGTTGGGAAAAATATTTCTTAACCAGCTCTCAACTAGCATATAAGCTAATACATGGCAGCCATCCAATTACATCCGAGAATTGCAAGCACAAAATAACATCAATGGGAAAAAATATTTGTGAATTAAAATATACGTAGTAAACTGCAGAAGTTTCTAATAGAGCTAAAAGAAGGCAAAACTAAATCTCAGATGCCTCACCATAATATGAAGGATGGGATATTGCAGCTTTGAGTTTGGCCTCAACCAGGCACGTGGAAGCTATTTGAAGGACTTAGTGCGGATTTTTCCTTTTATTAGAGCCTGGTTCTGTTTTCTCCTTTGTTATTCCTGCCTTTTCTCGCAGTTTCTCCAGCTTCTCTATTGCTCTCCTCTTGTTCTCTGATCTAGTAGAGCGAGCTTCAGCAGTTTTAGTTACTAAGAAGGTTGTGAAAGAGTGGAAGATAAGAGTGAATTTGCATCTCTTCGTGACAAGCATGGAACAAAATTTGATTGTTTTAATTGGATCCTTGGCTGCATGAAAATAACAATCATTTTAAGTAATCAAATTAATAACTGCCAAAAGAGGGAAAGCTAAAATACAAAATTTAAAACTATTGATTCTTAAAGGAACATTCTACAATCAGACAGCTCTACTATAGTTTCCTTAGCTTAGAAATCAGTCATCTATCTCTTTGGCAGGTAGTCTATAGTTATAGGCTTTAGCAAAGTGCCCTAGGTCCATCCCTCTTCACAATTATCAAAGAATCTATCTTATCACATCCAACCACCATTATGCATTCACAACCTTTCACTTAGGATGAAATTGTAATCCTTAGTTGAGTATCGTGAGCCTTATCATTAAGTTGTTTGTTGTATTTACCCAATAGCTATCATGACCATGCCAACCAAGACAAAGTTCAACCTAAATGTCTAAACATATTCCTTGAAACAGTAGGTTACATCAAAAAATGAGGTACTCTTCAACAATCAACTTCCACATCTAACTTGATTAGGTCAATCCAAGGATAAACTCAAGTTTCATAAAATTTATCTGCCACACTATTATATGTCAAAAAAAAATGTTGAGGAATAGAATAATATACTCAATAGACCCATCATGGTACCATGGAGCTCATACCTATTCATAACCATCAAGCAATCCATCTCATCATAACAATTTGTCATTATGATACCAAGACCCATCCAATGAGGATGCAATTATAATTTCCAAGTGAGCACCACAATCTTTATCATCAAGTTTGTGGTAACTACCTAAAAGTTATCTTGACCATGCCAACTAAGATGGAGACATTCCTTGTAACTATCTATGCCAAGTGGAATAGCTGCGGAATGATAAGGTACTCTTTGACAATTAACTTCTATATCAAACTAAATCAAATAAATCCAAAGATGTACTCAATATCAATATATTTTATCCCCACACTACTTTATCTCAAAAAAAAAATATATGAGGAGCAAAATAATATACTTAGTAGACATCATGATACCTTGGAACTTCATATGTTAATGAGTGTAACAATTTAGAAATCCAAACCCTTTTAGATTCTAACTCGATGAAATAAGTGTAATTGACCGGTTAAATCTTGACTTGCTCAACCTATAATTAGCGATTTTGAGCTGGCAACATGTTACTAAATACCGTATTGAATATCACATGCTAACTAGATGAGTTGTCAACAAGATAGATGAGCAAAATTGTAAGTTAACTAGCAGGCAAGCAACCGGTAGATCGATGTACTTAGATGATTTGTGTCAAGAAAAGAACCCCCATGAAAACTGAGCCATGTCGGCAAGCAACTTCATTCATTTGATCATTTGATCAAGCACAACACAATTCTACAAAGTGCTTTAGCTTTAGCTTTTGATCTTCGAAATATGAGTGAAATAGTTTTGTGTTGTTGGTAAATTTTATCTAGGACTAATCCAACAATGATATCATTGTGATATATTAAATACTTAAGGTAATAATTTTGTTTCAGATAATGCTTATAAAATATAAAATGATATAAATTACTAAAGCACTTTGAGTGTGACCAATAAGACAGATGGCTTGGCACTTGAAAGTGTCAACATATGACATATATATACATACATATATACATACATACATACATGCATACATGCATACATACATGGCTTGGCACAGAAAGTGTCGGACATACATACATACATACATATATTTTGTAGGGACAAAGTCATTAATTTTTTTATAAATGCACCTTTTTAGAGTCCTAAAAATATTGTTATTAGCTTGTGGGATTCCAAAAAAAATGAAGAAAATAAATAAAAATGAATCCCACAAGAATGAATCTTTATAGTCTTGAACCTAAAAAATAGATGAAGAATAAGTAGAAGCTAGAAGATCCACAGTCTAAGTCACATCGTCAAAAGGTCTAAGTTGGATGCATAAGACAGAGCTCAATTGCTACTCTCTTTTTCTTTTCAAGGATTATATTTCATGGACCCAACTACATCGAACTTTCTTTTATTATTTTATAATTTGTTTATAATTGTTTGTTTGTTTTGATATTTTATTTGATGATTATTTATTTTATCACTGGATGGAATAAAATGTTTATTTATGATATATTATTTCAATGACTTATCATAGTTATTAGATGCCTGATGAGTCACCTTAGGATTAGAAATGAAATTGTTCTATTATAAACAAAATTTATTAACTGACATGATTAAAATAAAATAGAAACACATAAGCTATGTTACCATAAATGCATTCATACTTCTTTGCCCTTGTGAGGCTCTCATCTCCATTGCGAATATGGGCCACTTGATCTTTGAGGACAACATCTACCTAAAGGAGATAAGACAACACTAAGGTAGGCCAAACTAAGACATGGCATTCTAACCATACTAAAGTTGTGTCTTAATTAACAAATAAATTAAAATAAAATTATGATGCACTTAGTCTAGCGTATTGCATACCCATATTTAAACTTAATGGCTATGTCTAGGACTAGATTCTTCTTAAAAATACAATCTTACATATCTTACATATGCATGTGACTAGACATCATGATTTTAAGCGACAAATGAGTTAATTGTCACCCTTCTAGGCAAGATTGTAAGTCCGACTAATCGCTTATTTCAACTTTAAGTGAAGTTGAAAACTATAAGTCTTATTGCATATCGTTAGATTACGTCTAAGTGACTACTTAATAATAGTTCTCATTTTAGTCTAAGTTTTGAGACTAATAATTTCTCTTAGGCTACATCATAAGTCTTCATCTTAAACATATTCACAATCTTATGTTAATGAATTATAAATTCCAACATACAACTCAAAACTAAATAAATTCAAATGCCAATATATAAAGTCCAAACTTAGATAGTTTTTCTTGAGTTTCTCGGTTCGTGCACTCTTTATTTTTTCCTCCTTTAGTTCTTAAAATAATTGTTCTTAAATTTGAACATATCTCTTTTAAGTTTCTAAAATCATCAAATCTTTGAATTTAAAGTTTGAATTAATCATAAAATGTTCATCACTACTTTAATAAAAAAAATTTCTTGAGAATTCACACTCTTAAAATGTAATTAACTATAGGGTTTGCCCTTATAGAAACATGTGCCTCAAAATTTAAATAAAATTTAAATTCAAATAACTAAATACAAATCACAAAAAACTTTGAAACCTATCTTGTTGTTATACACAAATCCATAGTAAAATAATTCTATCTCTTGAGATAGTATATCATTTGTTATATCGCATTTAGATATAATAACAAAGATAATAAGTAAATTCTCTTTATTTTAGTTTTTAAATCCACTACAAAATAGTACCTCTGAGAGATATTATTCTCAATGTTGCATTCAACTAGAAAATTAAGTTCATAGTTTGTGAGTTTTCTCTTTCTTAAATAAATTTTCTCACAAATTATATTGGCACTCCAAAGATTTAAATTTTCCAACAACAAGCAAGTTCAAAGTTGCCTATATCATTTATAAGGAGTTAAGTAGATTAGATGCCTATTGCCTAAATTTATTCTTACACTCAAGAGAGGTGAGGCTTAAGGATTAGTGCTCGCCTTCTAGCTAGGAAGTGTCCAGTTATATATATAGTGAAGAGTTGTTAGTTCTCCTTTTACGATTGCCAAATTATCTACTATATCAAAAAACATTTTCCCACCACAACCCTATCTAAAGATGTTGTTTCAACTATTAGGTGAATATCACAACCCTCATTATTAAGCCTATTATAATCACCCATGTGCCATCTAAAACAATTCTTATAACCATCATTACCACATGGCAAAACAGCCTTCAAATCAGCACTAGCATTTGACTAGAAAAAATACATTGATGAGTAAAGCCAATATCTTGGCATAATAAAATGGCAATAGACTTTCCTTCTCACCCTTTTTGTTCAACTTTGTAAGAATATTGTAACATGTTTGTTCATCCTATGTGAAATAGAAGTCTCTTTCTAAATGTACTTTTGTATGGTTCAACATTAATCATTCTATGTGAAACTTCAAACTTAATCTTTATGACAAAATATTAAAGAGGAAAAATAACTAACAAAATAAAAGTTTGACTGACTTATATTATTTAATAAATTTAAGAATTAATTTTTCATTAAAAAATGGTGGATAGTTCAATCCACTAACAATAAAACCTAGATCTTTCCTTTCTAATAAATAGCATAACAAAAGTTAAAGAATAATAAATATACACTAAATCGGCATGCATCATTACATTGCATATGCATGAGTTCATTACATGCAATGAATAGAATACATTAATAATCTCTATTGTGTACTTAGCATATACTTCAAAATTAAAAAATTGTAAATAAGGTTGGTAGATGTTTGTATAACAACCTATCATTACAAGCCTTCTTACTTTTAATAAATTACTAATTTTCTTGAAATAAAAAAATAAAAAAATCACTGTTGGCATCACAATTTGAAAAATATTAAACTTGATACTTGGGTCTAGTTAGCTCAAGTTACTTTCTAACTCTCCTAATTGAGTCTATCACTTTCAGTTTAGGCCAACTGCACTTGACTAAGAACAATAACCTTACCTAATCCTCTAGTTTAGACTAGAGGTGAACTAAGCAAACCCGTTAAAAAATTCTTCTAATGAGTTCAATTATGCTCCATGATAACTTCCTAGGTTAAGTCCCTAGCTTAACATAGTTAGAATCCTAACACAACCCATAAAATTAGCTACAATCATGATTTTCATGCCCACCAAACTTTAGACACAAAAATTTCCCTATCAGACCCCATTTCACAAAATAAATAGCATAGTTACATCCAATTTGTCAAAATAATTCAAATAGACCCATATGAGTCAAATATCAATTTGGATGCATTTGCCTCAAATGCATGTTGATAATCCCTACTTAAATAAGAAAATTTAATCAAAGAATTATATTGAATTAAATTAAAATACCTTAACTAATTAAACATATAAATTAAAAATCAAATCAAATCAAATATCTTACTCTAATCTACTACCACCTAGGTCTCTTTATCAATTTCAAAATTTTAACATTCATTACACTATCCCAATATTAAGATACTATAGCAAATATTAATTAATATTAATCCATTTATTCCATACCATAGGATAAGCATTGCTTGAAGTTAAAAAACAATAAGATTTTATAAGAATTAAAGTTGTCATTTTGTTGTTTGATAGGATTCAAGTTAAAATAGAGTTAATTTTGTTCAAACATTTAGATTAAATGACTCAATTTAAAGCAAAACAAAGAAGGATTTAAGATCTTGTAGAATTTAGAGTTTCATTTTTGATGTTTAGCAAAATCATGCTTAAACATTGTCCAAAATTCTATTTAAATCTTGTCAAAAATTTGCCCAAATCTTGCTTAAATTGTGTTCAAAATTCCTATTCAAATATTCTCAAAATCATTCTTAAATCTTGCTCAATTTTATTCAAAATTATGTTTGAATTTGTTTAAATTTGATTCAAATCTTGCCACCAAGGAACATCTTAAGACACTGATCTCTACAACAATTTGTGTGCATGCTTCTCACATATTTCCTTGATACCCCAACATTCACGTGTACATTTCACATCCATGATCTTTGACATGTAGAACTACCTTGATTTAGATGAGTGCTTCTCATGCATAAATTTTAGAACATTTCACTAACATCAGTTTGCATGCCTGCACATTCACATTTGTCAACACACCTATTATTTTGTCCTTTGCACAAACATATGTCTTTTAGACTAGTTGGTGCTACAACTAAGGCACATTTTGATGTGTTTTATGCCTCCTATATTTAATCCAAGGATTGCACACACTCTTGCAAGCAAACATTTAATTGTATACCCATATGGAGGTTTTGTAGTAAGAGCATGTGGTTTGGTGAAACTGATTGTCTTTGGATGCAATCGTTAAGAAAGCTTAAATATAAGCTAACAATGATTATTGATTTCACATGTGCAATCTTAGTTATCGATCTTTGATTAGTAGACCCAAATTGATTTTGATGCAAAGCTACAAGATTCATTTCGCCAATGCCTACTATTAACCTAATATATTATAGTTTGTTTATATTGTATTAATGCACCCAAATACCCACTAAGTAACTGCATCCTACTAGTGGGCAAGCTTGACCAAAGTTAGTTAAGTTTATATGCATGCATTGCATATCATACATACTAATTGCAATAATTTCAACTTTGATTGTCATGACATTTCGGTGACATTGGTCATTGTATTGTATTGGCATTTAAACTTCGCCTAGGGTTATATGTAACACATACTATACTTGAGGCTTCTCATTTGATTAATCACTTGAATCAATAGGTTTGACTTGACTGGGTCAAGGTTGATGCTATATCTCTAAAGCATAATATCGCCTATTGTTCTTAATAGATTGAACTATGCTCAAATTCACATTAAAGTAACCTTCACGATTACTAGCTCATTCTAGCACCTCTTTATGACATGATTATCATTTCAATTAAATTTATATCTAATATTTTGATTAGACAATGACATGAATGTGCATTATCATCATCCATTAGTGTCTTGTTTGATCATATCTTAGCTTGACCCTCAATTGATAACTTTTCTAGTCTAGTCATGCTCTTTGACCAGACTTTTCTTGACCCTGTCAACCTCAAGTATGAAGGAAGCTAACCCGTAGAACATTAAGCAAGGATAGATGATAAACACATAATTGAGAGACATACTTTTAAGAAACCAGTTGAAACAATGGCTAACAAAGAATAGACCCATGGTGAATGAGACTCAAGCTCTGTTTGCATAAAGGAAGGTGAAGGAATTTAAGCAAAAGCATAAGTTGTGGCTTGAGCATATCTTCAAAGTTTATTGGAGATTTCAAATCCTTGTCTCATTCCATCCACTCAAACCGGGAACATACAAACAGCCTCAAAAGTGGAAGTGAACCGAGATAATTTCAAATATTAAAGGTCAAACTTCATTTCAGAAAATCGAATCTCGTATGATTAAAAGTTCAAAGATTTGTACACAATAGAAGTCACTTATCTCTAGAAATTGATCTATTTCAAACAACTCCCAAAGACACAAACGCTTGAAGTTCTACTAGTTGTTCAAAAAAATCTCAAAGAAATTAAAAATTTTATTAAAAAATAATCATTAATTAAGATTCTACTTAGTTAAATAAAACTATATTTAGTCAAATTAGATAAAAATATCTTATATAAATAATATCTTCATTAATCAAATTTAAATATACATAACTAATTAAACAACAATAACAATAACAAGCCTTTATCCCACGTGGTGGCTACATGAATCCTTATTCTCCATTGTGTCTTTATTATGTGTCAAATTCTCATTTAATTCTAATAAACTAATGTCATTTTTATACATCTTAATCAAGTCTTTTAGGTCTACCTCAACCTTCTTAACATAAGGCAAATTTAGTACATCTACTCATAAAGTCATCTACGGTGATGTTTTATGTGGCAAAACCATCTAAAACTCTCTCTAATCCTATCCGCCACTAGCTACCTTTTCCAACATACTCATCGATTTATCTCTAAGAGTAAAGTCACTCATCCACCTAAGTCCTCTGCAACACTTATATATATTTCTTTTTATTGGCCAACATTTGGCACCATAAAGTATACTTTTCTATCCACAACAGCCGATGCACTCCTCCAAAGCTATAATTATAACATTCTTATAATCAATAACAACAATCTTTAAAGATAATTATATCTTCAATCCTATTAATATTTATAGCATTATCCTTTAAAATTTTATCTATAATCACACATACATCATTCTAATTCTACCCCAATATCAAAATTTAAAACCTAAACTATCAATCTCCTCTCTTCTCCAACTCATTTAATTTTTTAAATACATAAAATATTTATCTTCCTATGAACCATAATATCTATTAATTCCATTAATTTACTTGTAAGAGTCTATATTCCAAATTATAATTATATAATTTCTTTTTTTTTCCCACATTCCATAATGTGAGAACCCTTACTTGTTTAAATCTATACACATGCAACTGCCCCGCTTACTTTTCACGCCTTCGACATATAGTATCGCCAGGAACGAACTAGCAACACAATATTTTAAAAGATTCATGTCAAGATTATTTGACAAATTTTACACTTGTTATCAACCTATCCCATCCACTTTTCACATCCAGGACTTGGGAAAAGGTTTATTAAAATCATAAATGCTACTGAAGTTACAATTTTAATAAATTAATATTAATTATTAAAATTAAATTAAATCTCTCCTTCGATTAATATACATTATTATCAATATTCAAAAATATATCACAATTTATAACAAAATATAAAAGCTCTCCTTCGTTCCAACCAAAACCACCGAAGCCCACCTTCCTCACATTGGCTACGACCAAGATAACAGAAGATGCGACAGGAGCGAGAGACAGCATTGGAGCACCGGCGTGCGAAGAAGCATAAATTGGAAATAACTCTCCTGCCGATCGGATTTACAAAATCCGGTATCAAAAGCAAATGGAGGAGAAACGAAGATTTTGTAGGATTTAAACTTCACATTTTTGCTGTTCGGCGGGATTTAGGTTAGATCCTGCTTAAATCCTGATGAAATCTTGCTACCAAACAGCCCCTGACACAATCCAAATCCCCAACAACATCAAACTACTTAAACTCCCTCCAATCATAATTATTCTAACAACATGCAAAAGATATATCCCAATGCAAGTGAAGGAAGCGATTGCTAGATATTCAAGATAAACCGATAAAGGGGCAAAGGATATTAGATACATGTACCTCTTCCTTGGCGAATCTAACCCCACGCCTCGCGAGCTCAAAGTTCCTCCAACACGGTGAAGGAAGGAGACACCGACGGCGCTCGAAGGAACTTAAAGTCATTTTAGATTTTCTGATCCCCGTGGCGCGTGCAGCCGCCTGCAGTGTAATGCGAATAGTGTGAATTCTGAACAGGTTTAGTTAAAAAATTGGGGGAGTTACAAACATAAGCACTCAAAACATTCTTATTTATTTTAATATCTAAAATTTTAATATTACATACATGCCATCTAAAAAATCTCTAATATATCAAATCTACCACCCTCTCTGACTCCATCAGCCTTCCGGGTAATCCAAAGTAATCACTTATCTGCTTATTTATACCATTCGTTGACAATCATCAAGATATCAAGGTTTTCGATAGTCAGTCTTTGAAATCAAATTATATGTGCACTGCGTCGTCTTAGTCCCCTCTTTAGCTCTAGCGATTTGGCCCACAGGTGCCACTCTATTACTTTAGGAGATTGATTTATCAATTTGATTAGAAGGAATTCCTACTTACAATGGCTCTCATTTTTGTTTCAGTTCCTTTATTTAAGGTTTGAGGTAATTAAAATATTGTGATCTTCATTTGCATTCAGTTGTTAAGTTTGTATAGTTTAAGCATTTTATTTTGATGTTATACTTTCAAATCTAAAGTCATCTATATAAGTGCTAGCCTTGTGCTCTAGTTATGTAACTGATTTTATAAGTTTTGTTCTTCATATACCATTCTTAAAATTTTGAAATTTAGTTATTTGGATTATTAGGTTTATGCATGCATATTGGCTTGAGATGTGTGATTTGTTCTATGAATAGAGTTTATGTTTGAAAGGCAACATTGTGGCAGCTAGATATTGAAGGCTTATAGTGACCGATGATCATGATAGAGCAAAAGGAGAGCAAAGCAAAGCCAATATTAGAACAATGGTCCTCCCTCATCACTAACGCCTAAGATTTAGGTTAATTAATTCCCCTAGTAGGATTTAACTAAGGGGGGCTTGGGTGGTATTCTGTTATATTTGAAGATTCAAAGTGTTCAAATAAATATAAAATTTTGGGTGTTAAATATGTAAATTAAGATGTTTTGAATATGTATGCAAATTCTCCAAATAACATAAAGATTAAAATAATCATTTTTCTTTTAGTAATAATGTCACTTAGAGGAAAGTCACTTATTTTGTCATATTTCAATCTCTCAGAACTCTTCCACACATTGAGCAATGAGCTCATTAAGAGTCAAATTTTTCTTTTGAGTATTATAACTTATCTTAAAAGGATTAAATTATGTAGAAGAGAGATCAAAACTAAAGAATGTCATCGATATCTCTAATTTTAGTATTCTTAGTCTAGTAACAAAATTAGACATTTTTGCTTCATAAATTAATGAAATATTGCATGTAAACAAGCTTTTTAAAAATTAATGAATGAGAATTTTATATATGTTATGGCGACACATATTTCTAAATAAAAATTGTGTTAGAAGGAATTCTTGATTCTCTGATTTTGAGATGATAAACTATGTATATAATGTATCAAGGGAAAACAAACAAATATCAAGAAAGTAATAGGAGTTTAAACGCGTCTTAAAATTAATTTATCGATATTTGTGGTTTATTCTCTACTACTTGGAATGATCAATAAGATATTTCATTACTTTCATGGCGATTATTCGTTATAGTACTTATATTAATTTAAGAGAAGTCACAATCACGGAAGTATTCAAAATTTTAAAGTCAAGTTGAAAATCAACTTAAAAAAGAAAATCGTCAAATTTGACCATGTGATAAATACTATGACGATATGATGGATCGTTGAACAACGCTCGCCTTTTGCCAAATATTTAGCGAATGCATATCGCCTCAATCATGTTATGACTCAAAAGTCAAAATGGTGTAGAGAGACAAATCGGATACTTATGAATATAGAAGTATGATAAATCATTTTTCTTTATCATAATTACTTGGGAGAAACTTTAAATACGGTTTACATCTTTAATAGAGTTTCAAGCAAAGTAGTAGCTAAAATCTCATATAAATTATGGATTAGGAAGAAGATATTAAGCATCTTCATGTTTGGGAATGTCAGTAAGCTAGGTCATATAAGTCTAATGAAAAAAAAATTGGACTCAAGAATTGTTTATTATTTTTTTGATACCGAAAGGTCAAGGATTTTAAATTTTATAACTCTTCAAATAAATTCTTTCGAGGCAATACTAAATTTATTGAGGAAGTTAAATATGATGGGAGTAATAAACTTAGAAATTTTATATTTGAAGAGCAATTTATTACTTTCTCATAATTACAATGTAAATGATTAGATAATTTTACCCGATCTTATTCAAGTTGTAAATATGGATAATCAAAATATTCTTGAGTTAACTCACTCATATGAGGAATCACAAAAATCTCAAATTGAAGTGTCATTAAGAAAATCCATGGGAGAGGAGATCGAATTTGATGATTATGTTGTGCATATCCAAGAACATGAGTTTGACATTGGATTGAAAAATGATTCAATCTCTTTTAGTCAAGTCAAACAAAGTGTCAACCCCCACAAATGATATAAGCCAAGGATGAGATGAAATCAATGAAAGACAACGATTTTGTTCTCTTGTCAAAGCTTTAATTAGTAAAACCCATTGGTTGTAAAATGTACCTTTAAAACAAATGAAATTCAAAAGGCAATATCGAAAGATATAAAACATGTTGCTAAAGGTTTTCAAAAAGGAATGCATTGATTATAAATATACTTTCTCTAGTTTCGAAAGACTCTTTTATAATCATTATGACACTAGTTCATTATAATTTAGTTACATCGATGGATGTAAAGAGCATTTCTCAATGATATTAAAGAAATTATATCTATGGTGCAACCAAAAATTTTCAATCTCGATTTAAAATACCTAGTATGCAAATTAAAGAAATTCATCTATGATTTAAAGCAAGCTTCCCATCAATTGTATAAGAAATTTGATCAAGTGATTATTATTTTGGTTTTAAAGAAAATAATGTTGATCAATGCATTTATCACAAAAATGGGAGTAAATTCATCATTCTAGTTATATGTTGATGATATTCTACTAAAGCATCGATATAGACATTTTATATGAAACCAAGAAATTGCAAATAAATTTGAAATGAAAAATCTTGTAAATGCATCTTTGTATTGGGTATACAAATTCACGATCTCATGGTATACTTGGTTTATCAAAATGACATATATCGATAAAGTGTTAGTAGATTTGGCATGAAAAATTATGCGAGGAGATAAACCCATCAAGCGATAAATTCAATTTGCTTCAATGTCCAAAAAATGAACTTGAAAAGAAAGTGATGGAAAAGTTCTCATGCATCTGGTAGGGGAGTCTTATGTATGCTCAAGTTTATATGATATTACGTATATTATGGAATGCTTAGCATATATTTAAGTAAACCAGAACGATCATTAAAAGAAAAACGCGAGATATCAAGAGAACAAAAGACCTTATGCTCACATATCGAAGATCGATCATCGAAGATCGCTCCCGATTATGATTTCTTGCCTCGATAGTAGAAGATCAACTTAAGTTATATTTTCTTATTAAGGAGTTATATCTTGACAAAGTGCTAAACAATTACTTATAACTTCTTCCATTATGGAAGTTTAATTTATACTTGATGAGGCATCAAATCAAAGAATATGACGCAAAATTTTATCACTAGAATAAATATTTTTGATGAAATAGAGACTATTAAAAATAAATTGTGGCAATAGAGTCACGAAAGTTAATTCAAAAATCACAAAATCAAAGCATATTGACATAAAATTTCTTATTGTAAAAGAAAGATTAAGAGTTCTCAAGTATCCATTGAACATATTAGTACAAACTTTATGATGATTACTTACAAATGTTTACCATTTAAAGTATTTCATAGAAATGTGGACTTTGATGACGCTAACATAATGAGTTTGCTTATGATGTTCAATGATTATAAATATATTTTTTTGAGAATAAAGTATTGTATTATTTTATAGTTAAAAAACTCAAATAAAGTTAAGTTTTAATTGCGTTTAACATAAATAAATGAAATGATATTTATAATTTTGAGTTATAATGACCAGTTAGATGTATATATATGATCACATTATATGAAATACGCTACACATCCATACTTGATATATGTCGTTAATCATATTGGTTTAGTAATGATGAGTCTTATTATAAAAAAATTATAACAAATATCACATTGATTCTATGTTAATATTATTAATGAACAGATTGTAAAAGATATTCCTCTTTAAGATAACAAAATTTTAAAGTATTTAATAATGTATAATTGTCAAGCAATATATATGTGATCTTAGTGGGAGATTGTTGAGAATTTTGAATGTGGACTCACATATAAATTTAATTATACATTATGTGTTATCTTATTTTTAAACTTATTAATTTTATGATCAAATAAAGATTAATTAATTTTGAACTTTATTTATCTTATTAATTTTGTATGAATTATCATGTGTAGAGAGGAATGTTTTATTTTATTTTGATAATGGGCTAAAATAAAATAAATACATTCAAGTATAAATAATATAGTCCCCATTTTAAAGAGTTTCTTATTTTTCTCATATGTCATCTGAAAAGTCTCTCTCTCTCTCTCTCTCTCTCTCTCTCGAGAACACCCTTTAGAAGGAAGGCCAAAATTCTGAAGAAATTTTATTCTAGTGACGCTTATTAAATCTGATGATTTAACATGAGATCCCGCTAAATAAATTTATTTATTTTTATCTTCATGTATTTTAACACAACGGTCCTCCCTCATCGCTAACGGCCGTAAGATTTAGTGGTGTTAATGCTCCCCGATGATTTAACAAAGGGGTTGGGTGGTATTCTATTATATTTGAAGATTCAAAGTGTTCAATAAGTAAATATAAAGTTTAGAGTGTTAAATATGTAAATTAAGATGTTTTGAATATTATGTATTCAAATTTTGCTAAAATAAACATAAAGACAAAATAATGCTTATCACCTAAAACATTATTATTTACACATTAGGGTTTTAACAAATCCCAATATGAGGGTTTTACATATTTCACCCTTAAAATAAGTTATTTACACCAATGAGCTCACAATCTTCACCAACAAGCATGCTTAACTCACTATGATCCTGTCTTGAGAGCTCTGGTGAGACTTATTAATTCCCTCAACAAAGATAGCCTAGACTGATCGATGCCCTTCCACCAGGAAGCTTGCCACCATTCCCTTTCTATGAGCTCCCACACGACTATGTCACCTAGATCCATCGATCAGTGATAAACTTGCATTCCACTATGTCAAGCTCACTAGCAGCTGGATCGATGATAGTACATTTTCCCGCAAACTTAGAGTGCACCAATGATGCTCTTTCTTGTGAGCGTCAAACAATGATATCCAATGGAATTGACTAGGTTGCTAGTAGGGACAATGATAGAAAGTGAACGGCAAAATGATTCAATGACAATGTGAAGGGAAGCTAAGGTGGGGTGCTATTTTTTATTTGGGAAATTTATGTACAAACACATAATTCTTATACATTTATATATGTGCATAAAGCTTGATATTTAAATATATAACACTTTTTCTATACAAAGATGCATTTCATTTAAAAAAAAAATTAATGATAATGTTATTGTAATATTAAAAAATTAGTTGTTATTAATGTAAATATAAAAGTGTTAGATATGTAAATATATAAGATTAATTCTATAAGATACATCATAATTCTCCTAAATCTAAATCACAAAAAATTGGTAAATAAAAAAATCATAAATTAACTCTAAAATTAAAAAAATAATAAACATAAAATAAGCATGCACGTACTCTTACATGACTCAAATAAGTCACTAAAGATACCCAAATACTATATATAAGTGATCATTAGACATTTTATTTAGAAAATAAACAATAATAATTTTAATAGTAATTTAAAAGTAAAATATTTATAAAAAATATAAAATATAATTATTAAATGTATAAATATTATCTAAATTTTATAATATTTATATAAAACTCATGTATATAATTAGGATAATATAAATATATGTTACTCAGAAGATTAATTCACATGAATTATAGCCTATGTGTCCTATCACAATTGAATGAAGGGCCTAGCCAGCTTTATTGTATATCAGGATATACACTTTATATAATTTTTTTTTGATAATGATCAATCACTATTTATTATATTGCTTAATTGGTCAATGAATGATGATAGTATGCAATTTTCTAAGATGGATCAAACTCTTGCAATGATATTTTTAATAATTAGCAGAGCCAAACTCTCGAATGTAATAAACATCCCTTCTCCTAAAGCACACATGTGGCCTTTGAATGCATCTACATATAATAAACAAGACAAATACAATGACCAATCTTAAATTAAAGCATGTATATAATCAAATTAAATGATGAGATGAGTTCAACAACGCTAAGAATGAGCTGGATTGAAATCAAATTCTAAATGCTACATATGAAAACTTCAAACACTTTGGATGATCAAATGCCTTCCAAATTTGAATTTAGAGTGACCAATCTAACGAGTCTAAGATCAATCAAATCAAAGATCGTTTGGATGGTAAAATACCAAAATACTATATATAATCAAATGAATCAATATATACCGTCCATGAAGTGTTTTGGGATTTTGGTTACAATGATCAAAATGTCCCTCTCGATTCCTATAAATAGGACCCCATTATTGTCATGGAAGATGAAAGAGCTAGAGATAACTTCGGAGAAAGTTGTGAGAAAAGTCAAGTCATCATCAAGTTACGCCACCGCCGCCGCTATTATCACATACCATTCACTACCAACGCAAATAGCCGTAACGATTTTGGATTTTTCATTACGGGATTTCTCATATAACCTTGTAATCCATTATCGGAAGATTCAAACTTTATACTCAAAGTTGATATAAAAGATAGCAAGCAGCCGATTTTTTTACCCTCTTCTTTTTTCCGATGTAAAATTTTGAAATTTCTTATTCTATTTTCAACTATCTCATACATTGATTTCCCAAAAAGTAAGACGAAAAGTTTTATTCCTATCTCTACACAAATTTATCGGCACGAACAAAAACCTTTTAACTATCGTACTTTCATTATGCATATCTCAAACCTATAAAACCCAAAATAAGATCCACCTCAATATCTTGAAACTTTATTGAACATCCACTGATGCCTCCAGTGAAAGATGCTTTACTTTCAGTAAAACAATATGAATGTCACTTCAGATTATCAGTTATGTGGCTCAAAATTTCCCAAGCTATTTTGAATAACTATTAAGCTTCTGCTTTCAAATATATAACCAGCTAACTTTAGATTTAGATTTAGTTATAGCGAGTATTTAATGGATGATTAGATATTTCTTTTAATATCATAAGAATTTAGTTACGTTCAGGACAATATTTTTATATTAAAGATTCAGTGAAAGATTGAAATCCAATATTAGAAGAATTATATTATTTTCATAATAATAATAATAATAACAACACACACAAACATATATAAATAAAATATTGTTTATATGAAAATTTAGATAATGATCGATCACCATTCATTTCATTGCTTGAATGGTTGATGAAAATGATGAAATATCATTTTCTAATATGTATATTTTCTTTTAATTAAACTCCTGCTAGGCTATTTTTTTTGGCATTCAGCCCTTCTCCAAACATAGCATGTGGTATTTGAATGTATCGGGATACATTAAACAAGACATTGACGATTAATGAATAAAAGATTGTTTCCTTTTATTCATTGTAAGGCATCTGAACAGCGTCCATGATGAAATTGGGTTAATTTTTTAGTATCAATAACATTAGAAATAGGGCTGAACGAGCCGAGTTGAGCCAAGGCTTGTTGAGTTCAAACTCATTTATCATTCTTGAGCTCGAGCCTCGGCTCGATTCAAGCTTTTAAGATGGTGTTCAAGTTCAAGCTTGTTTAAAAAAAATTTTGTTGAGCTCTCGAGCTTGTTCATAAGCTTGGTTCAAATCGCTTATCGAGCCGTTAACAAATAACTTGTTTAAAGAAATAATTGAGCCTTAATCAAGCTTGTTCACAAGACGCCAGAAATATAAATGATATTGTTTATAAACATGTTTAATTGCTTAATCGAGTCGTAATCGAAGCTTCTTAACGAGATGTTTATGAACTTTAAATGATATCGCTTCGAACATAAATGAAGAACAACAACTTCAAGCATTCATTTAGAATCGGGTTTTTACAAAAGTGTTCAAGTTCTCGATTAGTTAAACGAACGAACATAAACGAAGCTCTAATCGACCAGTCATAAGTAGCTTGTTAACGCTTCATTTATTTAGAAAGATCTTATAAATCAAATTGAAACTTGCCATCATAAAATCATCCTATTATCTAATATCCAAAGATATTATCAAATTTGTACAAAAAATATGTTATGCTAAAGAAAAAAACTCCTATGATATAGAGTGTTCTAAAGGCAGTGCATCTATAATTGTGGGGCTAGAAAAATAAGATAACTAGTAATTGTAATCGCATAATAATTGAGGTTAAAAATGATAAGTTATGCTCATTTATTGCTTCCACTGTTATGAGAGACAAAATAATCTTTAGTAGGCAAATTAGGTTGCTCATATTATACTTTATATAGACCACTTATTAGAAATTGAATTCCACTACAAATAAATCTACTCCCACAATCATCATGTAGATTAAATCCATTTAAGTTTGTTGAAAATGGCTTTCTTCTCCAATGATATTTAGCTTAATAAATATAAGATTTGAACCTAAACTTCTTAGTTGAAAGCACAGTTCTCAATCACTAAACTAATATACTTTGCATAAAGAAAGTCTTTAATATTAGAAATAAAGTTTACAATGATTTCATTGGTAAAATGGTTAAAATGAGCTAAACTGTAATTGAGTTTTCAAGCATGAATAATATATATATTTTTGGGAAATTATTAATAAAATATTTAAACAAATTTGTAATAATATTTAATTTATTAAATATAACAGAAAAAATAATAATGATGATGTGAATTATATATGCATATAAATATGAATATTTAGTAAATAATTAATAATATAATTGATATTAATTAGAATTTTAATATTATATAACATAATTAAAAATTTAATTAGCCTTTCAAGACTTTATAATAAATTTGATAACTAATAAATAACAATTCTATAAATAATTTATTGAATATATTATAAGCTAAATTAAAATATTAAATTTTTTTGTTTAAATGAAATATTTTATTCAATAGTTATTGTTTATGCACATTTCAAAAAAAAATAATAATAAAAAAAATATGATGAATAAAATAATTTTCTACCAAGTTATAATCTACAAAGTTCCATTATGTTGAACTCCACTTTACTCTTTTTTTCATCTCGATAATGTGGTACTAATGATATATTCATTGGTAACATCCAATAAAGAATAAAAATCTCAAATGATATAAGCGTCGACTTGCTATGAATTTGTGATTCTAGTTGATGGCTTCAAAGAGCACCCCGTTGCTACCCTAACTCAAGCATCATTGATGGGCCTTCGTTAAGATATGCAAAATAAGTAATCGATCTTATATATGTTGAGTGATACTGAGTGACCGTGCTCATTTGTCGTAGAGCTATTGTAGCTGATCTCTCAGAGTATCAAAAGTCAATCTCTATGTCGCATCAAACGTTGATTGTCACGGAGCATCTGAAGTCGATCTATGCGAACATCGATATTATTCTTGATTTTGATGAGCTTGCCTTGTATAAACTTCATAATCAGTATGATGGAAATTAATGTAAATGAATTGTTCCATTATACCACATAGATCTACTATCTCACCCTATGCAACCTTCATCCACTAGCAAATAGCTCCATAATACCTTCTTTACGAATGTAAAAGTCTAATTGGGACATAAAAAGGCAATTTAAATATATGTTTTCAATTTAAACTATCTCTTAAGCACCCTCCTGCCATAATCCTAAATATTAGAAGCACTCTATTAAATGTAGTATAAAATATTGGATCTCACATTTATATTTATTCATAAACATCTAAAATATATTGCTAGTCCAATTTTATCATTATTTTAATATGACATTTCAATTTTATTATTATTTTAATTTGTCATTCCTTAATAATTTAATAATTTATCACAATTAATTATCTTCTATCACTAATTATTATGTATAATTATTTAAACTTATATATTACTTTAATTATAATTGATCAGAGTAATTATATAATAGAATCGTAAATTAAGTACAAATCAATTGACTTAACTTCTAATTACTCTAATCAACTTATGAATTACTTATCTATAATTTAATATTTAGATAATTCATACTGATACATCCTCAAAAAATTAATGATCAAGACGAATCTGGCATTTTGAAATGCGATCTAATCACCAATTTCAACAAACTTACAATAAATGAGTCTTGGAGACGAATATAACAACATCAAGCATAGATGAAGCTCGAATCATCGGATCAATTTATCGATGAAAATGGATCCGACGCCAAATGGTCACAAAATGGACATATTTATCGACGGCGCCGTCAAGACGAATCCAACGAATCAAGATCACCAATTTATCATTAAGGCACGATCATCAAAATATACCGTCGACGAGGGGATGTGATGCCGTCAGATGGAGTGGTTGGAGTTTTCCACGAATTTACAAGCGCCACTCCCAAAAATCTATAAATAGCTTCATTCTCACCTTAGAGAGGACCGGTTGAAGAAGAGAATCACCAAATAACATGAATGATGATCACCACCAATTACCACCAAGAGTGTCAAGACGTGAGCTTAGAGATCGCCCCTGGGGACTAGAAAAGACCAGCTGCCGCTTTCTCCCCGAAGATCAAGAGGCCAGGAAGATCGGTTCGCCGCTTTTGGAAACTTCTCCTTGGGGGAGGACCGATATCAGATTTTTCTACACTCTAAGATTGTTACAACACCTTCTTAACTAACGAGAAGCAAGGACGTATCTTTGAACACAGTGAAAGTTCTGTGACAACGCGTGGTTTTTCAACGTTTATATAACCCGTATATCACCTACTTGTGTGTTGGATAATTGTTTTTTAAGATCTCGCATCTACCTAATAAAATTCTCTAGCATAACAATACCGAATTTAAAATTTTTTTTATTTCTCAGATTTTATATATGAAATAGCTTTATTTCTATATAATATTGGATCCTACATTTACATTTAATCATAAATATAACATATTAAAAATACATGCAAGTTAAAAATTTTGTTAGTTTATTTTATCGATAAGTGTTTAAATTAAATTTAAATATTTATAAATTGAAAAAAATTATGATAAAATGGTAAATATCAAACATTCCATTTAAATATTTGCAAAACTAACGCAATAATGATTATTACGGCAGTATGACTAATTTCAAATATTTAGTTTAGATTTTTGTAAAGTGAGAATGATAATAATAAATATACAATATTTCAAAATAATTTAATAGATATTACATTGCTTCCGATACAGTTCATAAAACTTTGATTTAACTAACAAAAAAAAAAAAAAAACAAGAATCACACCATTTTAGTGTCATAAAGATAAAATCCAAGTATATGGGATCAATAAAATAACATAAAACCTGCATGGATTCACGAATTTTAAATAATCTATATATTATAAAATAGTTATTAAAACAAATAAAAATATATAAAATATTTAATCAGCATGAACTCACCAATTCATCCATAAAATTTGTCCAGATAATTTACTGGCTAGACTTAAGATCATTAAAATTTTCAACATCACTATGATTTAACTTTATTTCAATTCATTTTCAATAATCAATTTATAATACGTAGATTATTTTAAAAATATTATAATTTAATTTAATTAAAAAATAATGTAATAAATATTTAATTATATAATTCAGGTTCAATATCTACCTTATAATATTTTCATTATAAAAAAAACAATGAAATCATTAAATAAAATTAAAATAATCTATTAAAAATTAAATTATCTTAGCTATCTCAGTAATAATAAAATTAAATTATATATTTTAATAATTATAAATTAATAGTTTAAAACTAAAAAAAATGAAATACAAGGATAGTTAACTTATAAAAATAATTAATAAAAATAATAAATATGTGAAAATGGTGATTTGGTTTCAGCTTAATGCTCCTTTTCAAATTTTATATATAGTGTTTCTATGGCTAAAAATATTAAATACAATATTTGTTTTAAAAGTTATTTTATAAATTGGAGGTAAAAAATTATTAGGACGTAGAGCCAATTATAATAAAATATTAAAAATTATTTTATATGTAAATCATCATTTATTTTAGGAAATTTTATATACATATCACATAAATTTTATATATTTACATATTTAATATTTAAAATTAGATATTTTCTTACATAATTTTTTTTATGTTCTTAAAAGTGTATTTTATTTTTAAAAATAAATGATATTGATATTTTGATATAATGTTGAAGATATATATATATATATATATATATATATATATATATATATATATATATATATATATATATATATTAAAAAAGTGTATTTCACTCCTATAAAAGAGAGCATTTGTCATAACTAACACTCCCATTTTATTGGAGTGTATACACAAAAAGAGAGTCTTTGTGACTGTGAGGAGATTCGGACGATAATCGGTTTTAATTTGCTAATCCGTCGGTTTGAAATTCAAAAATCCATCCGTATAAGATTTAATATAATCAACCAATCTAAAAAAGTTTGGATTTTGATTCGGTTTTAAAATCAAAATATATAATATAATTAAAAATTAAAATATCTAGATATTTAAATGAGCAGTAATAATGCTATGATTATCAAATTACTAGTAATTAAAATACTTAAATATTTATAAGACCGGTTTAAGATAAAGTTCATTATTCTATAAAAGTAAAACCAACCGCAACATCCAACAAATCACAAGACAAAGCATCGATCAACTTTCTTATGAATAGATAAATGGAAAAGCAATGACAAAATAATCAAGGCATAACATCAACAAAGAACCTAAAGGGGTCAAATTTTTGCCCAAGCCATGATTTGTTGGGAGTGAAGAGCAGACTAGATCCCAAGCATCCTCCAATTCCTTCCAAGCCACCGGGTTCTAAAAAAAAAAGCGACCAGCGAGTGCGGTTTGTTCGATAAATTCCTTAATAATAACAGCAGTAGCCCCAGCCCCAAAGGCATAACATCAACAAAGACCACTCCAAAGACTTAACATTTAACAACAACAAAAATCACCCCAAAGCCAAAGGGAATATGGGATTGAAGTGCTCGCTTTCCTAACATATTTCACACAAAGTGACACAAATTTATTTCTTTCAAACTGGGAATTTAATTCAAACAACTCCACGGCGAAATGCTCAAATTCTCCAATAGAAGTGTGATTGAAATTTTAAAACTCAAACGAGTTGAAATAAACAATTACTTGCAACTAATCCTTATGTCTAATAAAAAAAGAGCCATGATTGGTTTATTTATTAGTTAGGGATCAAAGCACAAGCTCAAATAAATAGTAATATACAAGCCTCCATGGATGCCTAGGTACATTCTTGTACAAAAAAATTCAGAAAAAAATGCAATTATAATCTCTTATAATCAAGAAAGATGCCATGGTGACAACAAAGAGGGTGTAGAAGTAGACATCGCGTTTATTTGATTGCCTAAATATAGAAAAAATGGTCAAAAACAAATAAATTTAGAAGAGAAGTAAAGGAAGAACAGATGAATCATGAACATAAACGAAAACATCGTCGATAACTACAAGTCTACAACGAAGAGTCGAACATAATTAGAATGTCGAAGTGTCGAACTGTCAAGAGAACTAGAGATTGAGAAGAGAACATCACGTCGACTCACTTCCTCTAGAGTAAACTAGAAAGGATTCAAAGGAATGGGAATACCAAATACCCAAAGCTAAAGGGAATATGGGATTGCTTTTTTTTTTGCCAGCTTTGCCCTTTCCCTTCCACCGAATCGCCTCCGATCACTAAATCTAATCGCTTTTAGGTTTGCCCAATTGCTCAGTAATGAAGAATGTGGAACAAGTAGCGTCCTGAGTCACTAAGTCCGTGAGTCGACTTGGGCGGACGACTTAATTTTGGATTTTCGATTTTTTGGATTACAAATTTTAAATTGATCCATAATCCAAAAATCAATTTAGCTAAAATTAAATCCAAAATCTAAAATTAAATTAAAAATCGATCTAAATTTAAAATTTTGATTTGATTTTAATCAATTTTCTTTAAACATAATTATGCACAACCCTAGATACCCCATTTTATAGAGTGTAAATATATAAAACTTGTGTGATATGTATGTAAATCCTAAAAGCTAGTGATTTACATACATACCACGCAATTTTATACATTTATATATTTCACACACAAATTTTAATTTTACTTAAATAACACTTAAATCTTTATTATTACATCAAAAATACCACCCGCATTTTTTTTCAAGTGAAATATATCTTTTCTCAGTATAGAAAAGTCTTTTATAAATATTCAAGTTTGGATGTAAATATGTAAATGCATAAGTATTCCGTGGTATATATGTAAATTTCCCTTTGTTTTATTACTTATTTATTAAAAAAGTATTTCTCATTAATTAAACTGTCAAGATATTTTTATCATTTGGCCGAGTAAGCCGCTGGCATTTAAGAACTCGACAGCCCGACCGTGTGATCGTTTTCATCTCTTGGATTCCTCTGTCCGAAGATGGCAGCGGTGGGGAAGGACACCTCTAATCCAAGTAACTTCTTCAGATCTTGATTTGCAACTCTTTACTTTTCGTCTTAAAGTTTTGTAGACTTTTGTGATTTTTTTTTTTTTGTTTGTTTGGTAATTTTTTATGGCAAACCCTAGTTCTTTCCCTTCCTAACTTAGTTTTGCTTCCTCTCAGCTATGGAGATCGAAACTGTTGAGACGGAGCCATTGGGTCCAGGTGAGCCTTGACAAAAATTCTTTTCTCGTGTTCTTTGATCCGATTGTACTCCCTGTTGCCCTTGCATCTTTGTGTGTGTGTGTGTATTTTTATTTTTATTTTTGGAAATATGCTCTTTACTGGTAATTTCAGTGTGCATTTATTATGAACTCTGGAGTTATTTTTGGTTACTGGGAGCTCGGGTTCTTATTGCCAGTGGTTAGAAGATGAGGATGACTTGCTGCAACTAGGTCATAGAGCTTTGCAACCTGATCCCTCTTTCATGAAGATTGCAAAAGATTCGGCTATCTTCTTTCATCTTTGGCTATGTTTGGGGTATCTTTTACTTGTGCGGAGGAAACTTGCTTATGTAGATGTCCAGCTCAATGTTTAAAAGTGAAATGAAGAAATAAAGTTTTTTGGCTTAGTGAGAAGGGACTTAAGCCTAGAGGTGGATAGAGATGCAATCCTCTAACTATAATAATAAAAAACTCATAAAATGGAAAAAATATTTCATAAATATGTTATAAACCATCATTTGGCAAAGCGTGTGCAAATTAGGTGATGTTAAGTCATTTAGTACCACCAAGTAATTCTCTTGTTATAAAATTTACATTTCAAGTAAATATAGCCTTTTCACTTTTTCTTATAATTCTAGTTGCATGCCATATTTCTAAGGTGGTTTTTTTATCACAATCAACCGATATAATAAACTAAAAGTAAATTATTGAAAACTTTAGAAGTAAACAAAACTTAAACTACAAAATGAAAATAAAATAAATTAAAAAATACTAAAACATTTAAAAGAGTAAGCAAATATTGAAAAAAATTAAGAACATAAAAGTTGGCAAGAAATAATATATTAAAATATTTTTAAAAATAGTAAAATAATATATATATTTTAAAAATAAAATAAAAAATGCATATTAGGTATGTATCATAAATTTATATTGAATTTATTTTAGGATTTTAGGCAAATTTTAATTTCAAAAGTTTTTTAATTTTATTATTTAATAACTTGCTGCTTGCATCACATGCCTCAAGGCATAACACTTTGATGCATAAAGGCCTGAGGCATACGCTTCTATTAAAATAGGCAAAGCCTCACTCACTATTAAAGCATAACCGTCAATATGATTTTAGGCATCATGGTGAGACAAGCTTCAAGGTGTGTGCCATAAATGCTTTTTTTAATTCATGGTTTTGATTATTAATACCATCAAAACTTCCTTTGATCTTTTCATGACTTAATTATATATTATTTTGAAAATTAGTTCTTATCCATAAATTTATTTTTAGGGTCTATTTGGATAACAGTAGTATTAAATTGTGTAAATTGAAATTTAGTAAATCTTGATGGTGCTAAATCTTTAAAAATGTTCGACATGAAAGTTATTAAATTTGACTATATGTCAATAAACCATTTGAATTGTTGTTTTAAGATTTAGTATTTAATTGGATATACAATTTAACTAGGAACTTAAAAATGCTAGAAACTAGTGTTAAGCCTAATAATAATAAAATATAATATAATGAATATATTTAAGTATATTTTAATCAATTAAAATAATAAAATTCAATCTATTAAAATAACATATTACAATCTATTTTGTGATTAGATTTCTAATTCAGAAGCATGACCAAGCTTGAGAATCATGATCTATCAAGTAAGCAGTAATATGTTGACCAATAAAATGATATTAGAGCTTGAAAATTTTGAATACCTCTTGCTTTTGGACCAAAATGAAAATGAGAAAGAAGAGGTGATTCCAGCAAGATGGTTTGTTATAAGGATGTTGTGATGGAGAGGCAACTGCATGATGGATAGAGATGTTGATAAGAGGTGATTTGGAGGGAGGCTACCTCAAGAGAGGTTGTTTGGAGAAGGGGAAATGAAGGTAGGAGAGGATTTGGTTTTGTGCGGTGACACTTTGTTGTTATGTTGTGCTATTTTGTTCAAAATGTTCATCACCACTCGTAAAAGTTGAAACATTGCTCTACAATTTTATTGTAGTAATTGTGAAGATATGGAAGTGCATGTGTAATATGGATCATTGTTCCACATCTTTCCATCATGGAGTAAAATTGCAATATGTCTAGTGCACTATCACATAATTCTTGGGAGTAGGGGATAGAGAAGGAGAGAGATTACAATGATGGAAAGTACCTTTTAAAGTTTGTTACGGTTGACATAAACCATGGTGGAAGTTCACACACAAATATGCAATAAAATCCTTCTCCATCTAAATTGGAATACAATATTTTGACTATTTTCAAGATCTTAGGTGAGGAAAGGAGGGGGGGTAAAGGAGGATGGAGGCAAACTACACATTGGCATATTTGAAACTAAAACCTTATAACCAAAGGTTTGGTTGCCCCAGAGTCATAGAAGTTGTCGATCCACTTTACCCAAAGTGTCCACTATTGATTGGAGGGACATAATAGTTATTAATGTTATTCACTTGACAATCTTTTATCATTTTCTCCCCTTTGAGAGCCCAATTGCATTTTCAGGAATTTGAATGAAGAGACCTTTTGGATTACATTAGGCATTAGATCTCATGCACTAGCAATTACTCAAGAAGCTTAAAGTAATGGTGTAAACACAACCAAGATATTATAGCTAAACTATACTTGCCCTTAGAATCATGAGTATGATGAAACCACGTAGCCCATAAATCATCAATCATGGTTGAATGTACACCAATGATTCAATCATACATTGTGAATTGCAGAAACATGACAATTGTTATCTTATATCATAATTGTTCTATATTACATTCAAAGTAATTTATGGATGCTTGGTGATTAGTACGATTCACAATGCATTAGGCAAGAGTTGTTCCTTTCATTTATAAGAGATTGTTGGTGATTACCTTGTTTGATAGTTACAATTGCTTTGATCAAGCTTGATTGCATGACAATGTTGTAGAGTTGTGTTAAACTTTGTGCACTAAGCTATAAATCATACCAACAAAAATTTCACTTATGATGGGCATCCATATTGGAAGAAACTATGAGGCTCAAAGATGCTTGATAATGTGATTAAGCTTGCATCACTATGTTAAAATTTGTGGCACTAAACTTAGGGGCCGTTGGTGGCGAAGTGGTGGTAGTGCGGCGATGTCGATTACCGCAGTTGTCATTTAGATGGGTTGATTTTAGCTATATTTTGAGGAATCTAGATGAAAAAATTGTTTTTTCAACACGACCACTACTTATATGGAAAGATTTGTTTTGTAAAATAAAAAAATTTGTATTATACTCAAGTTCTTCAAAGCCAGCAAAGATATCCACTATTATTTTTTAGGGGTTTTTACATACCACCTCAAACTACCTATCAGTACTCATTTAACACCAAAATTTTATTATTACACGTATACCACGAAAACAAGTAACTCATTTTATCATTCAATGGGAGTTCCGCCTTGTGGGATACGGTAATAATAAAGTTTTGGAAACAAATAAAATGAGTTTGAGATGTATGTAAAGCTATTTTATATACAATCAGTAGCTATCCCAAATAGACCTTAAAAGTTAGTTTAATTTCCGGATCATTTAATTACATGATTGGATGATTGTTGGAATCTTACTTTTGTGGATTAAAGAAGTTCTATAGGTATGGTCTAGTTTTGTGTAAATATTGATTGTATATGAACAAGCAATTTATCTTTATAAAGTTGGAGAGAGATCACAAAGATCAAAAAACTTATAAAAGTTTGTGGTAGTAGCCATGAGGTTGTGAAAATGGTGCACCCATACCCACATTGTCACCCTTTTATATGTTCCATCACAAATTAGAATGCAATATTTTACTTATCAGAAGGAGGTCAACTACATCTTAATGTAGCATCAATTGGTAAATAAGGCTTTATAGTTTAAGGCCTAGCTATCCCTTGGACCATGGAAGTGATGAATCCACTTTGCCTATGAATCAATTGCCATTTATTGTTGAATTATCCTTATTGATTGCAGGGATGTAACAACTATTATCTTGCCGACTTGAAAATCCATTGTTGTCCTCTTCCAATTAGGTAGTTGATTGTGCCATTGGAATTCAACCAAGAGGCTTGTTTTGATACCGTTGGACTTTGAACAACTTGGCACTATCAACTACTTCAAAAGCACAAATTGATAGCGATGGTGCAATCATGGTTTATTAGCAAAATGGATATAACTATCCTTAAAATCACGTGTGATAAAGTTGCATTGCCAGTGAATCATCAATCTTGGTTGAAGACATATGCCTTAATAGCACGTTATGAGGCTAAGAGTAATGACTATTATTCTATATTCTTGTAGTCCTCTATTTCATTTGGATTGATTCATCCATAGCTAACACAAAATTTACGATGCATTAGGCATGAGTGGTTCCTTCCCTTCTCGGGTGTCGATTGGTGATGGTGATTCTGTACACTTGAAAGTCCTCTATTTTCATCCTGTTTGGTAGTCAGAATTTCTTTCTTCATATTTAAATTCATGTGAATGTTGGTAAAGTGATTGTAAAATTGCTAGCTAAGCTATCAATCATACAAAGGAAGGCTCCACTTATGGGTATCCATGTTGGCAGTCTAAGAGGTTGTTGATATCTAACAATGCAATTAAACTTGAAACATTGAAATTAATTTAACGCCTAAACCATCAAATACCTTGATTGGATGGTATCGGGCCTTATTTTTTATATTTTAAAAGGTTTTATAGCAATGATGCAAAATTTTTCAATTTTATGAAAATATTCACTGTGTGTGAATTTTTTAGCTTAGAGATGACTACTAACTAAAGAATTCTAAGTGAAATGTATTTGTGGTATTTGCAAGCAGTTCATGAATCAACAAAAGGATCATAAACTCAAACGATGAGTATGAGGTCTAGAAAGAATAATCTCAAGAGTCTAATTGATGGTCTTTACTAGAGTTGATTTAGGTGAATGTAATTTTAGGCATCATCAAATTGAATTACAGATTGACCATCTATGAGATTATAAAGGAGGCTTTGTAAGTTCAAGTTAACCATCTTAATTGGTTGGTGATGCAGTTGAGGGGAAATTCAGGTCTGTTTCACTAACTTCTAAAGGATTTTCTAAAAGTAATTTATAAAGTTTGATGTACTTTTGAAGTGGAGAGGAGATGAAGGGCACATATTTAGGCATAATAAGTTTGAATTAGTTTGGGTGGGAAGGAGGGCATGTATTTTGGCACATTAATGTTGATTTGTTTTGGGTTGGATGGTGGCATGAGAGTTAGCATTCGAGCACAATAATTTTAATTTTTGGGAAGAACTATCATTAGTTTGAAAACCCCTATGTAGCTATAATACTTCATAAAGCTTGTATAAACTACATACTGATCTATTATTGGTATCGCTACACTACCATTGAACCCATCACCCATATAACAAAGAGGAAGGCGAAGGAATAGAGCGAAAACTATGAAGAAGAGAAGAAATGGAGTTATAGGTGAGTGAGTGCAGGAAAAGATAAAAAATTAGTAAACATGTAGGCTATAGACGAAATATAATAAAAAATTGAGGGCAAGTTGTTAGAAGGAAGGGACAATACAATATATTAATTAATATACTTAAAAGTGCAACGCACGCACAGAGTGACAGAGTGCAAATTGGCTACATTTTAGTCCCCATTACCTAATAAAAGTTTGTTTTATTTGAATTAAAAACTAGGAAAATATTTTAGATCTTTATGGATGGTTCAATAAAATCTTTGTTTTTAATGAAGTGAAAGTTTGATTGTGATATTGTAGCTGATTATTTGTTGAAGCATGGATGTTTTCATGTTTGGAATCCTGGCTTCATTTATAAGTGTGAATCAATGCATATTTTTATGCTTTTTTTATTTTGGTAAGTAATTTTGTATAACTTGTCCATCATCTATTTAGTTTTGTCAAATCAGTACATAAATCATATTGCCATGTGTTTTGATTGCATGCACTTGCGCTTTGACATTTTAGGTGTATTAGGACATGGGCAACCTATGCATAAAATCGCTTGCAGGAGTATGCACAAAGATCTGGATTACCACTTCCTTCTTATTCAACTGTTAATGAAGGAGAGTCACATGCACCAAAGTTTCGAGCTACAATATTGGTAGATGGGGTGAAATTTACTTCTCCTTATACTTTTCTCATCGAAAAGAAGCAGAACAAGATGTTGCAAAACTTGCACTTGAGATTATTTCTGTAAAGTTTAAGAATGAGGGTTCCTTTAATATTCACAAGGTATTTCTTATCATCATTTATAAAAGTAGATCTATTTTTACATATTTATTTTAGGCAAAATTTTTAAACTAAGCATCTTTTAAACCTTAATTAGTGAAATAGGTTTAAAATTTTTTTTTTTAAATGCGTGATCAGCCGCTTAAACGCGTATAATATTTTTTTTTTTAAAAGGGTAATTTACATACATATCACACAATTCTTATGTATTTACATATATAATATCACGTTAGCTTAAAATATATTTTGGCCTAAAATATTTTTTTTTTAAAGAGGAATTTACATACATATCACACAATTCTTATTTATTTATTTACATATTTAACATCACAGTAAAATATTTTTTTTTTATTTAAAGGGATACATATCAATTCTTATGTATTATTCTATCACATTTAAAAATATATTTTTGTTTTTTTTTTTAAAAGAGAATTTATATATCATATTTCTTATTTATTTATTTACATATTTAACATCACATAACATAAAATATTTTTTTATTTAAAAAGGGAATTTATATAGAATTCATATTTATATCATCACAGCTTAAAATATATTTTGGCCTAAAATATTTTTTAAGCTAACTGTGATAGATATGTAAAATACATAAGAATTGTGATATATGTAAATCTTTTTAAATAAAAAAAATATTTTACTGATGATGTTAAATATAAATAAATAAATAAGAATTGTGTGATATGTATGTAAATTCCTCTTTTAAAAAAAAAATATTTTAGGCCAAAAAATATATTTTAAGCTAACTTGATATTAGATATGTAAATACATAAGAATTGTGTGATATGTATAAATTCCTTTTAAAAAAAAAAATATTATAGTCGCAGTGCTTAGCCTATTTTCAAAAAAAAAAAAAATTTTAAGCCTATTTCACTAATTAAGGTTTAAAGATGCTTATAAAAATTTTGCCTTTATTTTACTTTTGAGAATTAGTTTAGCATTAAACTGTATTATCTGTTTGTCCATGCATCTTTGATTTTCAAATTATTTATATTCTTCTACTTGCCACTGTAAATATTGTAAGAGAAAAGTTATGAATTTTACAAGTTCATTTTATGTGATCTGGGCACATAGAATTTTTTTTGATATGTGATTGCTCAAATCATTAGTTTAGTATATTATAAAATTTATTAGCATTGCCTTCTACTAAGCAGGATCCAGCATTTTGCAAATTAATTCTCAATGAATATGGAGCTAAACTGAAGAAAGATAGACCAACATATACCACCACTCAACAAGATGGAATTCTTCCAATATTTACCACAAGTGTTACTTTTGATGGGAAAAGTTATATTGGATTTGCTGGAAGGAGCAAAAAGGAAGCAGAACAAAATGCTGCTTGTGTTGTTATTGATTCTATTTTAGGTTTGATTTTTATTTACTTGAATGAATTGATTTGTTTAAAGGAATTGTTTAAAATATATTATTATTTGTTCATATGAAGATGTTGATGTTCGAAATACCTTTGCAGGAAATTCAGATACAGTTTCTGAAATGGCCCAAATTATTAAGACAAAAGTAGACTTTATGCGACAGTGAACAATAGTGCCAATGCTAGGAATTTTGTCGTGAGAAGTGAAACTGAGAGTGATGATGCTAATGCAGTTATTAAAGGAACAGAGCTAACGGCTGTTGCAAACCAAGGGTAAGCTTATCTTTAATATTTTTTTCTCATAAGACAACCTTGAAAAGTTTAACTATGGTGTTCTACTGCAATTTGACTTAAAGAATAAATGCTATCCATTCCTAGAAACATCGTGATTTTAGTTCTAATTCTCCCACCAGAAAGTTTACCTACTGGATCAACAAATTGGGTTCCTTATACGTCTCCATGGGTGGATATTTCTCAGAGCAATCAACTGAATTATCAGATCCCAACTTTGAGTTTACCAATGGTGATTGTTGATTCACAAGTTGTCATTCCAAAGAACAAGAAAAAGAGGTCTAAGAAAAGAAAATTAATCAATCTAAAAGAAGAAGAGTTTATGAACAGTAAGCATTACATGCTATTATCACTCACAGCTTATCTTGCTTTCTTTCTGGACCATACTTTCCTTGATTGTTTCTTATTATGATTACTGTTTAGTATAATTTTTTTTCATGACTTGAGTTTCTTCCGTTGTTTCGTATGATTTTAAGGAGTTTATTCAGTAATTTGTTTTTTTTATTGTTATCGTGTTTGACAGTCAATGGGCTAAATTTTTCCAACTTTTTTATCTCAATTAAACGCATTGTTATAATTAGAGATATTTTTATGTTCTTATATATCAATTTAAGTTATTATCCTAGGAATCTGCTACCATGATTTTTTGTCCGAATTCAGTTATTTATCATCTCTTTCCTTCAATTGTTCTCCGTTGGGCCTATGGATCACTTGTGATCATATCGAGGTCAATAAGAGATCAAGTCTTGTTGATAATTCTTTTCCTTCTGATGCTACCTTGGGGCATCCATAGGAGAAGAACATCAGGATCATTCTATGATTACCTCTGATGTGCATGAAGTGGCCAGAGAGCCCAATCTGCAGGTTGCAGAATGTTTAGGGCCATATTTATGGTTTAGCAACTTTTGGCTGACTATTCAACAGTGTGGAAGAGAAGAGTCATTGGAAACATTAATAAAATTACCCATTAACTTTCGTTGACAAAATCTGAGATTCCAGCCAAGAGCGCAATTTTTGCAAATGCAAGAAAAAACTGAGGTGAGGAGTTGAAAATTTGGCACAGCCATAGAATTGTATTGACATCATCCGGCCGAATCGAAAGTTTTAGTATCGGAAAGGTAACGAGAATTTTCACGACTTCCATGTTGACAAAAAATCTATAATTCTACCAGACAATTGTTTCAAACGCCGCAAAAAATTGCGGTGTGAAAGAAGCGAGCTCACTCGATTGTTGTGTTGAGTGTTTTCCAACATGGTGGAAGTTCATCATAAATCTCTGTTCCTGTTCCTGGAAGCTAAATCATGCAGATTGAATTTTTTTAATGATTGGTTGATCTTGATCTGTATGGTGCCTTTATCAATTATCTTCAGATGGTAGGGTTCAAGTATCTTGAGTACAATGATTGCTCTAGGTTCTATTGAAGATTATGATTAGAAGTAATTTGTTAAGATCAATAACATGAAACATTTTTCTTTAACATAATTGTTGCGTGGTCAGATGGGATGGGCATATTATTGTGATTGTTTATAGATGACATTATTATTTTATTAATTATTTTATAAAAATATATGTTAGCTTTCAGGACTAAGAAAAAACTGTTATTAATGAGTTTGTTTTCATTCTTTTAGGGCTGTTTGGGATCACTTTTGTTATGTATTTTTTATTTTTGTTTTATTCTATTTTGAAAAATATGTTTTTTGATGTGTTTTATTTTTTGTTTTAAAATAAATAATATTGTTCTTAAAAGCACTGAAAATAGCTTTGAGTGTTTTTAAATATAACAATAACCACCAAACATATTTTATTTTGAAATAAAATATAAATAAAATAAAATATAAATTTAAAATAAAATATAAAATAAAAGTGATCCCAAAGAATCCCTTAGCAATTAGCAGTTATGTTTAGTGGGCAATAATTTGCATAACTTTATTTGCCGCTGTATTGTTTTTTGCCTGTTCTTTATGGCTTTAGCATTTGATATGAACTTTAGATACACTTGCATTTTTATTTCTGACCTGAATTTTTATTTATTGTATTGAGTTTTGAAAGGTTCATCTTAACTAGAATTAGACGCTGAAATCACTGTTTTTATAAGTTCTAACCCATAATCAATATGGCATTTATGATTAACCCAATTACCCAGACTAATTGTAAATGTTTGAAATGTTTACTTAAGCCAGATTCATTTTTTACCAAAAAATCCCACAGATGAAAGTTGTTCTAAAGGAAGCTTGCTTTGGTACCTTTCAGGCCATCGGTCACCGCTCTTCAGTAGATGAAGAGAAACAATATTGGCTACTGATCAGCCTTTTGAGAAGATATCATGGTTGATCGGCTATGGATCTTCGTATTTTGTACTGGTTGGTTCTCAAAATATAATATATTGTAATTCGGTTGCTTTTGTTTCTTTCAATCCCCTAAGTATTACTGATCTAGCCAAAATCAGAAGAATTTAACGTTGGTTAGCCCAACTCGTTTTATTTTAACTGTGAGATTTGGACTTTTCACTGATATCTAGTGCAGTGATAAAAAAATATTGCTATCTCGAACTGTTTCTTGCGTATCTTTTTTCTAATTAAAGCCTGTGGCATACTACTGCAGCGGAATGTTATAAAATGAGTGGCATGTTTTATACGATTTTAAATTGTTCTTTATTGTTTTATTTTGACTGTAATTTAATGTTTTGATTATTGTAATAGCTAAGAATTTTGCAATTTATCACTGTTTTGTACTATGATTGTTTGTAAGCAAACCCTGCAGTATAATATTGCAAGGGGAATGTTGTAAAATATGGTTTGTGTGTTTTTGATAGCTTTAAGTTATCTAAGGGATGAATTGTTTTATTTTATTAGAAACACGTGGCTTTTGTAATTCAAGTGTAGGGTTTGGCATGATTAGTTTAGAGTAATGGAACTCAAGGTCATTTTAAATTACATACCCGGCTTTTCAATTGTATTTAAATGTCATGATATTGATGGTTTTAATTTACAAAATTTAAGAATGGTGACGATAACCGTTATATAAATTTTTGATAACATAGTAAAATATTAAAACATTCATATCTAATAAATATTATTATAGATGTTGAAACAGAAAATACTCAATATGCATTAGAGTTTTATAGATTAAATATAAATTTATGAAATATTTAAGAAATTGATGAATTATGATAGCATATTAGGATGATGTTTTATTGTTTTTGAGATGTTTTATGTTGCCATATTTTTTGTCGATGATATGTTTAACGTTGTTAATTTTCAAGGCCTATTTTAACCTGAATTAGTTAAAATTCTGTTATAATTTTGTTTCCAATAAAATGGCTAATGGAAGGTTCTGGTCTACTACCAAGCTTGTACTCATTTCAGCCCTTACCTAGTTTTACTTGTCGCTGATGAAATTCACCAGATTCAAAACCAGCCTAAAAAAATGAATATCTATATTGCCAACTAAAATTCATGTTCTATTCTGGAATATGAATCAGACTTACTGAAAATTCTTTCAGAGAATCATGCTTCTAGTTTGATACAATCTAGCGAGGCCCCAAACAAGATGTCTCTTAAAAGCCTCCCCTCCACTAATCTTCAATTTACTTCCCAGCTCTAGCGCCATGAAATGTTTGAGGCTTTAATGAAGCTTGATCGTGTCTTCTGTTGTAGAGATTTGATCGACTTATTTAGCCTTTACCTTTTGTACTTTCTGGAAGCAAACATCAATTTAGATGATCTCAAAGACCCTTGATTTATTAACTACAATGAGTTTCTTAATAATGAAGTTAGCTGTAATAATTTTTTTGGAGATTTTGCATTTAGTGGAATTTTTTCACGATTTCTTTTATCACTATTTCTACTGGTACTCAGTTTATTCATGGTATTGTTCAATATGTGCAAGGTTATTAATTTCATTTAACTATCGTATGCCCATCTAATTCGCACTGTGAAAGAGCTCTTCTTTGGTCATAACTCAAGTCTGTTGTTTCCAACATTCAAAGGACTTGGATTATCTTGGGAGATGTTAGTCGTTTTTGTGAAGACTAAAATGCCATCTCAGACAGTAAATTCTGGGATTTAAATTATTTTATTTCTGATACTACTTTAAAGGATCTTCCTTTCGCTGATCTAAATTTTTCTTTGTATAACTATCGGGATTTGATGATCTTCTCACTTCTGATAAAGCCAACACTCGTGTCCATCAATGCTTTAAAATGCATCATTTTAAATTTCAAAAATGCATCTGGGCTTCAACTGAATTATAAGAAGGATCTCTATTTATTCTCACTTAAGATTCAAACTCTTCGTATCTTACTTTGACTATCAATATTTCAATATTTGAGTCCAAATTTAAGTTCATTGACATCCCCATATCTCCAAAACAGCTGCATCTTCTTGATTTCCTGTCGTTGCTCCATAAGATTATTCTCCTGCTTGATGGATTGAAAGCCATGTCTGTTTTACTGGCTGGCTACAACTTACTAGGTTTGTTCTTTAAAATACTATAGCTTATTGGGCTAGATCAATAAATATTCCTAAGGCTCGTCTCAAATTTGGAAATTGATGCTGTGCTAGTTTCTTATATCATAGGAAAATTCAAATTAAGAAATTTCTCCTTGTGTCTTAACAAAACCTATAGACCTACAGTGAATGGCTTATATTACCTTCCACTGTAGCTCTTATTTTTGCTCATAGAAATTGTATTATTTGGGCTTATGTTCTAATTTTGTTTCTTCCTGGTGGAGATCTAAATATGGATCTCTTTGGAAGGAAACCTTGCTCAAACACATCCTATCCCTTTCGGCAACATACATCTTATGGAAATTAAGTTCATTCTTAAAGCTGATGTGCCTTTTAGTATATCAAATGGTTGCTATATTGATGTACTATGTGTTTGGTGGTTAAATGGTAAGACCCCAGTCGAGGTATTTGGACAACATTGGTTAGATTCTAAATCTTCACTCCAATTTTCTTCTCAACTGCTTAATTTAAAAGAATCATTAGAAATTATCTAGTTTATTTGATACTATCATTATTCTCTGCTCCAATTCACTCTAATTACAATGACTTGGCTATCCAAATGGGCAATCCAAATCCTTCTTCTAAGAATTTCATGGATAAATTTTTTTTGTACTTTTCTAATGTGGCGCATTCATTCATTTGGTATATTCTTCTTCCTTTAGTTAGCATTAGTTGGTGGTCTTAAATTTGAAGACACACTTAAAGCTTATCACTATTAATCTCATGAGTTCTGTGGTTTTGTTTTGTAATCCTGAATCAGTTAATCACCTATTTTTTTTGAATGTCCTGCATATTAGTTTCATATATCCCAGGAGTCTTATTAAAGCCTATCCTTCTGCAAGTTTTTATTTTCATAAAAGATACAGACTGAGGTTCCAAATATGCTAAGCGTTCCCCGCCTCACAACTTGTTGCATTATTTATTACATTTGGAGAGAACGTAATGATTCGTTGAGGGTGAAAACCTATTGATTAAAATCTTTTGTGGACGAAGAGATCAGTCATGGCCGATATATTTTGGTTTTTCTTCTTTCATTCTGTCGATGTTATTTCTTATGAAGCTTTTCCCATACAGCTCAAGTAGGACTGGTGAGAAGTTTCATTGCTTATCTCGATTTAGCGTACGACACCTTTGCATCCCATTACTCTTAAATTGCAATAACGTGTGCGGGCATACTAAGCGCCTGCCAGCTAAAGATAATCCTTATGGTGAACATTGATTATTATTTTGAACGGGCTGAAACAATTTGACGATCAAATTGAAATGGTAATCTAACCAAATGAAATTGAAAATGAATAATACTGTTTGATTGGTTTTGATTTCGGTTCAGCTGAGAAAGTTAAAGAAAGAGAAAGGTTGAATGGATTGAGATCTGAGTAAAGAAAGTTGATAACGCCTTCAATAGTTGATTGCTTTGAAGGAATATAGCCTTGATCCATTTTCTGATGTAATTGATTGGAATATGAAGGAAAAGAAAGTTTAAAGCGATTCTTTGATGGTATATGCCCATTATTTTGCAAACATGTGGGGAGACGAGATTATTTTGTTAATAATAAATGTATTTAGGTAACACATACAACGTTCAATTCTTTAGTGCTCCTATGGCTGTCAATTGGAAATTTTTTTGAAATATGTTGTCAAGATTTTAATTTTAACTTCGCCTATATAATAATAATATCTTTTATTGTAGAGTTGTGAGCAAAAAAAAAAATTTTTTTGGAGCTCTGCAAATGTGCTTTATATATTTTTTTGTTAGGAAATATTGTAAGTATTATAGTGATTAATGAAAATGTGTTTCATTTTGGAAGACTTAGCCAACAGTAGAAATAGGGAATTTAGACCGAAATAGTCGTCTGTGCTTTAAAAATGTGTTGGATATACTTCACCTGAATGAACGGCTGCCCTTATTAAAATATTCTAGCACTAAATGATAGAGAATTTGATAATTCTAAGCAAGTTTGCATATTCTAAATTGAATAAATACTATGATTTGAAGAACTGATCAGCTAGATCTTTGTAAATTTATTATTATAAGTTAAAATTCACAAATTAAAAGAAAGATATCAAGAAAGAAGAAAAATTTTTATTGCATTAATCATTTAAATAAAACAAACAAGACAAAAAAGCTTTTATAGGTTTTACACCAATGAAAAGTTCACAAAAGTAGCTATCACAATCTCATTAATTCAAATATGTTGCAAACAACTCCATGTACTGGATTATAATAAAAAAATTCCTTAAGATTAGAACAACATAACAATTAATTGACCAAAACAAGGACTTAATTCTACCAACAATCCCTCCCTAAATTGATGTTTGCTAACATTCAGTTTAAAGCCTTGATTGTTTTCAGTAGACTCCAAGTGATCTTCTAAGCTTCATGAATGACTCCATCTTGAGGGCCTTGGTGAATATATTAGCAACCTGATCTTCACTCTAAGTAGATTAAATCAATTGTTTCATTATTGTTAAGATCTCTCAAGAAATAAAACTTCACATCAATGTGCTTGCTTCTTCCATACAAACACAAGATTCTTGGAGAGCTTGATAGTTGAGTTGTTGTCATAAAAATTTTAGTAGCTGGTTGCTTGAATTTCATTCTTCAAGAACTCTCCTTAACTAAACAACTTGGCAAGCACAAGTCAGAAAGAACAAACTCAGCCAGGTTTTGACAAGGTGACAATGGGTTGCTTTTGGATGATCACTAAAGCACCTATCCCCAAACATAAAAGCATAGCCAAGTGCTCCTTCTATCATTTTGATCTCCGAAATCATTGTCGAAAACCTAACAAATTAGACTTTACACCCTTTTGATAAAATATCCCAAGGTCTCTTATTCCTTGCAAGTAACGGAAGGATTCTTTTGGCTAACAAGTGTATTTCGTAGGACTCTCCATATACCTACGATTAAACTCACATAATATATTATGTCCGGACTTGTTGTTAATACATCAAACTACCCACAATTTATTTGTAGAAGATGTTGTCAACGCTTTCTCCTTCATGATCTTTGTGTAACTTCAAGCCAACTTCAACTGAGTATTCACGATTACAATCCTTCATCTCAAATCTATTCAAGATTTCTCCAACATACTTCTTTTGGGAAATAAAGATCCCATCGCCTTGAATTGACTTCTATGCCAAGATAGTAGTGCATCATACCAAGGTCGACATTTCAAATTCATTCATCATACACTTTTAAATTCTTCAAACATAACATCACAATTGCCAATAAATATAAGATCATCAACATACAAGTGCATAAATGAGCATTTTCCTTTATCTCCAATCTTAACAAAAGTGTATGCTCATAGGGACACTTAGAAAACCAACTTTAAGAAAATAAGACTCAATACGACTATACCAAGCTCGTGGAGCTTGTTTTAGTCCATAAAGAGCCTTTTTCAATCTATACACTTTATGCTCATTTTCAATCTTCACATAGCTGGGGGTTGTATAAAATACCTGCTCCTCCAAGTACCCATGCAAGAATGTCGATTTGACATCTACCGGAATATAGGCCAAGAATTCTGCCGCCAATGCAACCACCAACGATTGTGTCATGTCTTGCTACTAGAGAAAAGACTTGTATAATCAACCCCATATTGTCTTGTAGCCTTTGGCAACCTGCTTTGTGCTTCAATTTCACCATTTGCTTTCAACTTTGTTTTGAAGACCCACTTTACACCAATGGTTTCTGCCCATTTGGAAGATCGAGAGCTCCCAAGTGTTATTCCGCTCAATGGCATCCATTGCTGATTTTCTTCTTGCTTTCAAGCGGTAGGATCATAATATGAAAATAGAGCAAAGTGTGTAATTTGATCTTCGAATTGTCAATTCAGTTATCTCATAGTCTTGCATCCAAGTTGGCCTTCTTCAACACCAAGGAGAATTAATTCCAACTTTGTGGTGCGCTTTCAACAATGTAGAGTAGCACTTGATGAGACCAAGCAAGGTTAAATTTGCTCTTGTTCAACATCGTCTTCATAAAGGACTTGAGTAGTGCTATTCCAATCCCAAGTGTTTTCTTCATCAAAGACAACATCCCTACTTATCACAATCCTTTTGTTAGATTGGATAATTTATATGCTTTGGATATATTACATACACCAAGAAAGACACATTTTTCAGCTTTGTCATCAAGTTTCTTCCTTTTCGACCGACATGAGCATATGCAATGCATCCAAAGATTCTCAAGTGATCCACATTTGGTCTTCTCCCACTCCAAGCCTCTTGATGTCATGTTTTGAACAACAAAGGTGCTTCAAAACATGAATGCTCCAATCTTATCGCCGCCAAAAGACTTTGGAATTCTTCCTATTCCCAAAGAAGCCTCTCACCATATTGAGAATGGTTATATTGATAACCACATGCCTGCTTCAAATTTCGTTGAGCAATATTCACCACCACGATCGTTCTTAGTTCAATTTTCTTTCTTGTTTCATTCTCCACAAGAGCTTTGAAGTTTTGAAATGTAGAGAAAGCTTGATTTTTCTTGTAAAAAATAAACCCAAGTTTTATGGAAAGATCATCAATAAAGGTAATAAAGTATCGTTTACCTATTAGAAGTTGGGTTTATCTGACCACAAAATGTCCGAATGAACCAAAGAAAACTTCATTTGCTCCATGACTTCCCTTTTGGAAATTGAAACAACACATTCTTCACAGATTTGGGAAGGAGTGATGATTTGATGAAGGCACCATATATTTTTTCGTTGGAGGGTCTTCAATCCACCAAAACTCAAGTGACCGTGACTAAAATGCCATAGCCATGAAGGATCTTTCATTTCGCCATTAAGCAAGATTGAATACTTTCAATCTTCAATGGAAACAATATGTTTGAACTTATCGAAAAACTACAATAGCACCTCTAACGAATCGAAATTTCACAAACACCATTCTTAATAGTGATTACATAACTCTTTATTGTAATGACCAAAGACTTAATAAATTACTTTTCAAATTAGAACATACAATACATTAGAAATTGTTTTGACAAAACTATTCTTGATTCTTATCTTAATATCGCATTTTCCCATTACTTTCACGAGAATGATCACCAAAACAAGAGAATGAAAATATTCATTTAGATGAAAAAAGAAGACTTACTTCCGCTCATATGGTTATTGCACTGTATCCATATACCAAATATCTGCTTCGCTTTTTTGTCCATCTTGAACATCCATCAACAACGCTTCCTTCCTTCGGAAAAATTTGAACTTTCTTCCCTTTCTTTACCATGAGGCAACTTTGTATAACATTCATGCATAATGATCATATTTATGACATCGAAAGCACTTTACTTTGATTTGTCCTTCCCTCTTCCTTGCCAGATTGATCATTATTGGTCTTGAAATTCTTGTCATCCTTTTTTCGGTCTCCTCTTCCTCTTCCTCTACGTACCTCTACCCCTTCCCTTGCAATTGTTGGAATAGATATCGGTAGAAGCTTTCAAAGCTTGCTCTTCTATTGTTGAACTTCTCCTCATCTGCTCATGGACCGTGAGCTTTACAACTAATCGTGAGAGAGTGTATCAATGTCTTTTGACTCTTCAATGCACAACATAATTAAATTTTGGAGTCAAAGCCAAAATCTTTTCCACAATGGTGATCGTTCATCTTCTCGCCATGGATTCGCATCTTGTTGCTAATCTCTATAGTTCGGAACAATATGGTGTGATTCTCCTTCCTTCATTGCTAGCATCTCAAAGTCCCTTCTCATTGCTTGCTGTGCACGCTTCACTCATAGAGCCTTGATACTTCTTCTTTAAAGAGTCCCAAATATCCTTGGAAGTTTCTTTGCAAAGAATAGTTTCCAAGATGGAACGATCAATGACTTCAAAGATAGTTTTGCCTTCAAGTCCTTCGCCTTTCTTGCTTCTAGTTCTAGCTGGTTTTCGTCAATACACCCTTGGTCGCTCTTGTATTCTAGATTCAATGACGCCTAATATTCCTTTGAGAAAAAAAATTTTCCATTAGCATGCTCCAATGGTCATAGTGACCATCAAAGCGTGGGATGACTGCTTACAAAATTGGAATTGTGGCATGACTGCTGCTGCAAATAAAGAAAAATGTTGTAAGACTCTCTTTTTCTCTTTGAACACGCAAGCACACACTTCTTTTCTTGTAGAAGCTCGATACCACTGTTATAAGTTAAAACCCACAAGTTAAAAGAAAGACACCAAGAAAGAAGAAAACATTTTATAGCATTAATCGCTTGAATAAAACAAAACAGGACAAAAGCCTTTATAGGTTTACCAACGAAAAGTCTACAAAAGTAGCTGTCACAACCCCACTAATTCAAACATGTAACAACAACCCTATGTACTAGACTGTAATAAAAAAATCCGTTTAAGACTAGGACAACATAACAACCAATTGACCAAAATCTAATTCTACCAACATTTATATTAATCTCAAGCATTCGCAGATGAATTTTAATTTAATTTCTCCTATTAAAAAAATTCTAGAAATTATAGATAATTTTTTTAAAATAAAACTATGATTCTTTCCCATTTTCCTTATATTTAAGCCTTTGATCCCTCTTATTCTTCTCCTGAACATGTCCAGCCTTTGAATCATTAAGACACACCTCTCATTTGAAGGCTTCCATCCGAGGAAGATGAAGAAGCAGATAGAAAGTGACTTATTTATAACGAACCCTAACGTCCCTTAGGACATAGTCTAGTCTAGGAATTTTGACTTGGAGTAGATAATGCAGTGATCCTTTTAATATGTCGGAGCCGATGATGTGGTGGAAGAGGTTGATTAAATGAATGATCATTTGGAGAATCGTTAATGAAAGAAAATGAATTGTTTTCATATTAATCGTCATTATTAGGCTCGAAGTATGTAATTATCTTTTTTAAAATATGTAAAAAATGTGTAAAAAATTCTCATATGTGTTTTCGGAAGACATAAATTATTCTATTTTCACAAAATAAAATATAAAATAGGCTGTCATGGAAATATATTTTCTTTATTTGAGTACCTAAAATTTAAAATAAATAAATAAATAATGAACTGAAACAAGCTCCAATGTTTTTTTAATGAATGATTATTGTATAAATAGAATAAATTTAGGTGCATACATCTAATTAATCTTTTGATATGTATTTGGGTTAGAATATTTTGATTAAACTCTAATCAACATGAATATCAAAGTTTTAAAATTTATTTTAAGATGAGTATAATATATTACTAATAAATCAAATTTTAAATTATATTTATCTAAAATAACTTTAACAATTCTAAGATATTTTTTTACTCCATTGTTTCTTTTTTTTTTTTTTTTTTTTTTTTTTTTTTTAACTGTGGGTTTTCATCTTTCCACAGCTTTTATGCCATTTTCGAGCCTTCAAGATTTACAAAAGACAAGTTATATGTACCTCGAAACTTTGAATATCTCTTTTAATTAATGAGCTAGATTGCTAGAAATCTTTCACTGGCATTTAATTTCTAAGCATAAGAAACTTAAACTTAGTTGTTGTTTGTATTTGGAATCAATACAAGATAGAATTTAGAATGGATTACTTTATATTGGTTGAGACTTTACAAATTCACGACTTCAGATTTTTTGTTTGGTTGACAAACGAATGTAATCAAGATTTGGATGTGATGCGCGGTGGGCCGACCTGGCGCTGCATGCATGGGCGTGGGCGGCGGCCATGAAGGCGCTGGCTATGGCGGCGACGGCCACGGCCCCTCACCAGATCACTTTATTTCAGGTATTGAATTCCTGATTTGCGAATAAATACACGAACCTACTTTCGATTTGAAATGACTGAAATTTTACTGAACCAAACATGAAAGCGCAGATTTGGAATGCTGCATTCCAAATGCACGCTACCAAATTAATAATTTCTTTCTATCATCGTCATTTATTATTCTGCCATAATCTCTATTTATTAAGCGCTTAATTACTTTGAAGATAATCGTAGATCATGAATTAATGGAGAGTAGATTGTCTAATTTCTTCATAATGATTGCTTTAATACCCTCCAATCCTTTAAAAAAAAAATCTTTGGGTGAACTAATTAGAACTACTTGGCATTTGCTACAGTTGATATACGCTCTTTTAAACAAAATACAATTGATATATGCTCTTTTACTTTTGATATATCTCATTAAAATTTATAAATCTAGCACAAATATCAAGTTAAAGCATGTATACAATAAAATTAATCGGTGAGATGAGTCCAACAATACTAGAATCGGATTAAATCGAGCTCAAATGAGCTCAAATCAAGTTCAAAAGCTACATATGAAACTTCAAAATACTTCGGATAATCAAATAACTTCCAAATTTGACTTGCATAACCGAATCGGCTCCGAAGAGACAAATCCAACGAAGATCACTCAAATCGAAGGTGTTTGAATGGTAAAATCACTCAAAATTAGCTATGATCAAATGAATTGATATAAATCGTCCATGGAGTGTTTTGAGATTTTGGCTACAATGACTAAAATGCCGAATCCTATAAATACAATCCCATTCTTATCATAAATGGAATGAGGAGTTAGAACTTGGGAGAAAGCTATGAGAGAGTTTGAAGTTTGAAGTTCGTCATCACCATTATTAAACGATCGCCGCTTATTGTCGTCGATGACTACCACCAACAACCATTACAACCGCCATCAAGCGAGTGTTAGCTTTTATGAAATTTTATTGTTAGGCTTTCTCATATACAAGCTTGTAATCCTATTATTGGGAGAACTTAAACTTTATACTCTAAAGTATATATTGGTGCATTTTATTGCTAAGCTGTAGTTTTTTTTTTCCCTCCTTTTGGGGCTTTTTCACTTAAAATTCTAGAGTGTCTTGTTCTCTTTTCAAATATTTTTGTGTGGATTTTCCAATAAAGGCGAAAGTTTTATTCTACCACTACTAGTTTTTAGCACGCAACAGTTTGATGTCATATGTGGGAAGGAGATTCTCATTACTCTATCATGTCAAGCACCAAGTTTCCCAACAAGATCAAAACAACCGGTGGAGCACTGCACCTTCGAGGAGTGCATGCAAAGAATAGAGGAACAACAAACTCAAATACTTTAGCTCTTACTAGAGGAGCTAGACAATCGAGAATGTCATCACAAACTAAAAGCAATTATCATCAACAACATGATAGAGTTGATTTTATTGAAGAAACTCATGAAGAACTCTCTCGCAATAATATAGAAATTCCCTCAGACATCATCATGATATGGATCATGACTATATTGTAAGCTCAACTCATCCTTCTCATATTTCCACCAACTTTAAATCCCCTACGCCTTTGATGGGATTGAATCACTCCGGTTTCATTGAGACAACCCGTGAAATTATTTGAGATGAAATATAACGCCTTATTCGAGATGAATTTTTGCTAAGAGATAAACGTTAATGCAATGGTTTTTCAACAACCCATCCGTGGGGTTTAAAATACCTAACATTGAACCTTATGATGGAACCTTTGATCCTTATAAGCACATCGATCATTGAACTATTATGCATATTCAACAAGCCTCAATCCGTGCCAAATTTTTTTCGCCATTACATTCAAAGGACAAGATCACACGTGGTTCTATTCCATCCCTCCGAGCATTCAACTTCTCTCATTTGCCAAACTCTTTGTTGAACAATTCATCTCAAATCGATGAACCATTGAGGACCCAACTCACCTTTCTAGAATACGTTAGAATGAAAGAGAAACACTAAAAGAATATTTTCAAAGATTCTCTTTTGAGGCTCATCAAATTACATGAGTTGATCGAGTTACTGTCTTTCTTGGAGGTCTTCGACCCTTTTCTACTCTTCACTAATGCGAGATACATCGTGATCTTACACTAATCTTATTCATCAAATAGAAGCACAAATTATTGCCGATGAATTTACACGCTCATAGAAGATAATTTGAGAATAACTCTAAGCGCAAATAATCATCATAATATGTTACAACAATATATCAAAACAAAATAAAAATTCAAAAGATCGCGACATTTTGATACTTCTAGTTATAATCCACTAAGTATGTCTAAAGCGATATCATTATGGAGATTGAATTACGAATATCTCAAATGACCAAAACTATTGAGAAATCCAAATGAAGAAAATCAATCATAATATTGTCACTTTCACCATTCGAAGGGCAATTCAATTGAAAGCCACGTTCAATTAAATGAAGAAATTGAACATTTAGTAGAGACATCTATGATAATACTTGTTGGAGCAACGTATAGATCATCAAAAGGAGATCATAGAAATTATGGTAAAGAAATTATTAACGCGTTATTGAGTAAGAAATATCACCAATAGTTATCTAAGGAAATATCTCACTAGAATAAAAAAAAAAAAGAAGATAAGTTTCTTTTTTACTCTATTAAAAAATTTAGAAGATTTTATTTTTAAATAAATTTTTATTAGAACGAAATCTTCTTTTGTTGCATTCAATAAAATCCCTTAAAAGGCATACCCATGAGGAAGCCTATATGGGAAGTTGGTACCGGACAAGATACTCACTAGAAGACCTCATGAAGGCAAGTGATAGACAAAGTCTCCACCGATAACCCCTAGAAGGCATGCCCCCAGAGGAAGCCTCGATGAGAAGCTAGTGGACAAGGTCCTCACTAGAAAGACTCTAAGAGAGCAAGTGGTTGATGGTCTCCACTCATCAAAAACCTGGAAGGTATAGGTACATCAAAATCTCAAAAGGCAAAAGCCTCAAAAGGTATAGTACATTAAAATCTCAAGGCAAAAGCCTTAGAAGGTATAGGTACATCAAAAACTTTAAAAAATAAAAGCCTTAAAAGATACATGTATACTAAAAATCTCAAGAGATATATATAAATCATAATCCTTTCAAATCAAAATTTGAAAAAGGATTTATGATTACTATCATCATTAGGAGCAAAATTTTTATAAAAAAATATACATTTTGTATTGGGGCAAAGGCAGACATAAAAGATAAAACTAAAGCTGTGAAAGTGATTTATGCACCGCATTTATCAGCTTTTAACTTTACTAATAAATAAATAAATGAATGATCCTAGAACCGTAATCACACTGGGAGGATGAATTAGGGATACGCCTAACAGGTCGGGCCAAACCGGACTAGGGAGAATTGGAGCTTGTGGAGGGTCACACACATACAGTCAGTGAAGGATTCGAATTTAGAGAAAGTTGGAATAACTTAGAAGCACATAGAGCTGAATTTGAGAAATGCACCGCCAACCAAGCTAGTTTCAAACCCCGAGGCTGGGGAACTAGAGCCACGAGAGGGGTCACACATCATTATACGGTCGGAAGATTTCATGATTTAGAGAAAGTTGGAAGAACCAAGTACACTACACTAGTGCACGAATTTTGATAATGCGTCGGCCTCTATACAAGTCATTTAAAATTAAGTAAATGACAAAGAGGTTAAATGCCCTAATCACGCCAAAATTAATTAAATTGATTTGATTTGAAAATTGGCTTCATAATGCGTCACAAAAGCATCAATTAAATAGAAAATATCAATCAATTAATAATCGATCCAAAATTAAAATTAATTTTAATGAAATTATGCGCATATCAAAGTCGAAGCCTCGACGATGTCTAAACGACTCCGCTATAAATTGATCACGCGTCGCCAAACGTCGAGACCTATCAAACGACACCTTCGAGACCCATTCGCAAAGTGTGAAATGTCGATCAATTCAAATGTGATGCCAAATTGTAAACCTAATTTCATCCGACCACCGCCGACGTTGTCCCATCACGAAATTGATCGCGCCATTGCGTCGGCATCAAACACCTAAAATTGACACCCATATTGTTTAGTGTATAAATTAATATCACATAAAATATTAAATTATAATTAAAGGGACTAATGGTACCACTTAATCCTTTAATCCTACCTCCCCGCGCTCAACCAATCGAAAAGGCCGTCCTAAAGGTCAAACGAGCGTTGACCTCATTTTTCACGCTCCTCCTTATTCGACCATTCCTCTCTAAGTTTCGCTTTGTTTCCTCTCTCTTCTGATTTCTTTCGCTTCTTGCTCCGATCGAGGCTCTAGGCACGACATACTCCTCTCTCTTTCATTGACGATGATCCTCCCTCCAAGCTCCCCTCTCTCTCTCTCTGCTCAAGACAACCCTAGCCGAGCAAACAGAGGACTGATCCTTCGATTCCTCTTCCAACCGAAACCCCTGTTATTTCGTTTCATCTGAGCTATATTTTGCTATGTGGGTTTTTCTTGAAGGAAATGTAGATTGCCCTCTTCCATTTGTGTTTTATGGTTGGATTTATTTCGGTTTGCAATAGCATGAAATTAAGGTGATTGATTTATGCTACAAGCTTTCGCTTTCCTCCTTTCCTTTCACTGCTGTTCCTTTCCACTGACGAGAAACAGCTGAGGCTTTCTCCTCCTCTGGTGATATATGTTGGGTTTCGCTGCTTTTCTCCTTCTAAAGTCGAGAGGGCTCATTTTCTTTGTTTGGTTCCTCCTTTCCTCATTCGTCCATTCCCTTGTTGGACGCGTGCCGAGGGATGATGATATGTTGGATTATGTGTTTTGCATTGATGCCATGGAGTAAATTGCCAAAGCTAGAAATCAACTTGTGTTTTGTTTATTATCTTTTCTTCGCTTTTACCTTAACTCGAACTGGTAGGCAAATTTGTGGATTTAAACAAACCTAAGTATTGAAAGGGAGTGAGAGAAAGGATGAGGGTTATCCTCATGACATCTTGCTTTTCTTCCTCGATTGTATTTGTTACCTTGTCGCCGCACTTGCAACATTTCTGCTGAAATTTTCTTTTACCTAAAGGAAGATGAATTAATTTGTTGTAATGGGTATGTGCATGAAATTGTTTTACCTAAGGGAAACTAAATCGATTTGGTGTTTAATGGGCATAAGCATGTTGAAAGTATTTTTATGAAAGGGAAAACTATTAGCTTGTTGTCTAGAGGCATGAAGCTTGCTGAAATTTATTTTCCTCTAAGGGGAATCAATCATTTTGTTATTTGATGAGTATGCTTGCTAAACTTTCTTATCTAAGGGAGAAATCAATTAGCTTGTTTGATGAGATATGATTCGTTCTCCTATGAATTTCATGCTTCTACTTTGTTTTAATTTATTTCCTATGAAGGGAATTATATATATATCATGCTCTTCATATGCAAGTTGAAATCAAATTAAACGTAAAGGATTTGGTTATACCACTTGCTATTATCTATGAGTTTCATTCTTGCATACTTGCATATGTGATATCTTATTAACAGAAATGCTATGCTATCAAAGTTTCACCAGTGTCTCATGACACCACCCATGCACTTTCTTGGTAGGGTGTGCTCGCCTCTCAACCCCCACGGGAGACGGATGTAAACTTTGATAAGCACGAGATAAGGATTCGTGTAAAATTCATCTTTATACTCGAATATTAATAGGAAATGCTACTATCAAAGTTTCAGCTATTCTCGACACCACAAACGCCTTTCTTGGCGTGGACTTCTCATGGCAACCCCACGGGAGAGCCGGAGTCATAAACTTTGATAAGCGCGAGATAAGATTCTAAAATTCATCGTTATACTCTTGCAATATTAATGGAAAATATGCTTCTATAAGTACCCGCTCACATTGTTCCAATGCTGGAAAACTTGTGATAAGTACTGCTCACGCTTGTTCCAACGCGGCGGGAACTGATGATAAGTACTTGCTCACGCGTTGTTCCAACGCGTGACAAGGAAATGCAATCTGTGTTATGCAACCCATGCACGCCTTTCATGGTGGGCAAAAATAAATCCGGTGTCTCACGACACCTACCATGCACGCTTTCTTAGCGAAAGGCCTCCCGGCGCTATGTGGGGATGACGCCGGAGGCTTAATTTGGTAAACAAAATGTGTAAAAATTTTATAAGTGTTTGAAAAGAAGGAAGATATATAATTATTCATGCTTTAATGAATGCTTGAATCTTTCTAGTATGTGGCAATTAATCATGCAATATTCAAAATCTTTCTTTCTTATGCTTTAATTTCTTGTTGATTGGAAAGATCGATGTTTGCAAATTCTCCTTTACATATCTAACATGTGATCAAAGCCACCCATGCTTTCTTGGCGTGGTGGGCGCTCTCATGGCAACCCTGGGAGAGGCTGGGAGGCATTGTAAACTTTGATAAAAAGCAGAGATCTGGGAAAAAAATCTCTTATATTATGAACCCATGCACGCCTTTCTTCAAATAACGAGTGTCTCACACTACCATGCTTCTTGGCATGGTGGGAAGGCCTAGTCTCCCAGTAGCCCACTTGGGGATGACTGGGGAGGTAGAAATTTTCAAAAAAAAAAGGAAGGAGAGAAAAGAAAGGATGAAATGCTTAAGTTATGTTGGTTTAAAATTTTCTTTATCTCAAATATAAATGCTTATGTGTTGAATTCTATATCATGCAAGCTATTTTTCATGTTTGATCATTATGACATGCATGGTATAATATTCACCTTAGAATTCTATTTAGCTTGACATGTGAAATACACATTAGACATATGTTCAAACATAAATACCTCCCTACTTTACTTGTCATTCCCATAGTTTACATACATACATAAGACATAGTGAAGACTTGAAGCAAACACATATGGAATAAATTAAATCTATCATATGACATATATATCAGAAGATATCAAAAAAAATGATTGGGTTAGAAAAAAACTCACAAGTATATGTGAACAACTTAACTCTCTTTATAAATTGAAAGAACTTAAACTTGTGGTATAAGGGAGAAAATGAGAGTGAAAATGTAAGTATCTTGTGAAAGGAAATCCCTCTTATTTATAGGCTTCCTTAGCCCTTTCCCTTTGCCATCTATTCTTATGATGGACCCTGTGTCATAAATTGCATGCAAGAAAACCTTCTAATGTAATGCCATTTATTCATATTATGGACATGCATGCATGTGCATCCTTATCTCTTTCTTTGAAAAGGAAAATAAAGTCTTTGCCATATCTTCTTAATAAATTTAATGAGTATTTGTCCCCACTTGTCATGAGCTTGCATGTGAGGTGGATTTTAATTAATCCACTTGCCTCTTTTAAATGAATATGACATCTACTCATATTTTATATTCCCTCTCTTATCAAGAGAAATAAATGTGCTATGGGTATTTGATCATATGAGCCTTCAAAAAAATTATTTTAGTCCTTTATGTTTGCTGATTTGACATAAAGAAAGGACTTTTTAAAATCAAATGCCTAAACTCATTCTAGGATCACTTTATATTTGATCATATGGGCCTTCAAAATGATTTATTTTAGCCCTTTATGTTTTGATTTGCCATAAAGAAAGGGTTTTAGCCAAATCAAATGCCTCATTGGCCCATCACTTTATATTTGATCATATGGGCCTTCAAAATGATTTATTTTAGCCTTTATGTTTCTGATTTGCCACATAAAGAAAGGGTTTTAAAACTAAATGCCTAAACTCATTCTAGGTCCATCACTTTATATTTGATCATATGGGCCTTCAAAATGATTTTTTAGCTTTATATTTGGCCACATAAAGAAAGGGTTTTTTAAAATCAAATGCCTAAACTCATTCTAGGCCCATCACTTTATATTTGATCATATGGGCCTTCAAAATGATTTAAAACTATATTTCTGATTGCCATAAAGAAAGGATTTTAGTCAAATCAAATCTAAATTCATTCTAGGCCCATCACTTTATATTTGATCATATGGGCTTCCAAAAGATTATTTCATTACTTTATGATTGCTTTATAAAGAAAGGGTTTTAGCCCAAACTAAATACCTAAACTCATTCTAGGCCCATCGCCATATATTTGATCAAATAGGCTTCCAAAATGATTATTTTAGCATGTTTGCTGATTTGTCACATAAAGAAAGGGTTTTAGCTCAAACTAAATGCCTAAACTCATTCTAGGCCCATCGCCATATATTTGATCAAATAGGCTTCCAAAAATAATTTATTTTATATTTGATTTATGACATAAAAGGAGGGCTTTTGGCCAAATAATATCAAGTCATATAAAGAACATATATATGTTACATCTTCCGGTTTGGTTTTGGATGTCCGTTAACAAAACCTAAAATCAGAAAAAAATCATGCTTACAATCACGTCAAATACAAAAAATTAGATATACTTCCGGTTTGGTCTTGACGTTGTTAACAAACCCAAAAATGTCATATTGAAATCTAAACTTGCAAATTGTACATTTCAACTAGACATTCAATGTCCATACAACATTCTAAAACAGATACTGTATGTATGTTGAAGTGTTCAAACAATATGTGCAAGTTAGGTATAAACAAAAGAACAGATGTTACATCTTCCGGTTTGGTCTTGGACGGTTAAGTCAACAAAACTCAAAATCAAAATTTGACATGAAACTTTAACATTAGACATCTTTAATGTCCATGCAAGATTCCCAAGACAGATATCCGTATGCATGTTGGTGTAATTACTAAGTCAAATATAAAGAATAGATCTACATAATCCGGTTTGGTCTTGAGCGGGTCGGAACAAAACCTAAAAATTTAATATTATAAAATTTCAAATTAATATATCGATGCTAATTACGTCATATAATACAAGATATGAATCAACTGACTTACAAATTCAAACTCTCGGAAGAAAAGTCCCAACCCGATCCTCTATATTCAAACTAGAGTGGACAAGGTTTTGAAGGATTATACTTCTTGAGATAATGAATTTAGACGATCCTGGCCGGGAGTAGACAAGGTATATCAATTGATATTAAAAGGATCGAGAAGGGTAATTATAATTAAAATTTCAATGATAAATGATCATATATTCAAATCTAAAATCAATCATAAAATGATCAAAATTCAAAGAAAATAACAAAATATAAATAAAAAAAAATGAAATGAATTATTTAAATTAAAACTAAAAAATAAATAAAATAAATCCACCCCTCATGATTGTTTGTCTTTGACAAATTAAGAAAACTTTTGTTCACAAAGATGTCAAATTAAATACCTTCCTCCTCAAATATTCCTAAAGCGTGGGTGGCGTGTCCTCTCGTGGTTTTGCAATATCACCACATAAATGATGGTTACGACTGAGCCCTCGGTGGTTCGCGATATACCACTAAAATTACGGTGACCGTATGTTCCCCAATGGCTTTGCTCTTTGGTACGTGAAATGTAGAATGTATTTGGTTGGGCAAAAGTCTATGTTAGCTAAGGTTGACTTATATTTGTCCCCTTAGATAAACTCCACAGTCTACAAGGACAGGACAGCGGCGTAACTCATGTGTTTGCAAGGATCGCCGGTCGGGTTGTTACCTCCTCGACTAGCGGACGGGGATGTGACATCGGATGAGAACCATGGGATCTTGATCAGCGTCATCGTTCCCCACAAAAGTTTTAAGTTAAAATAATAAATTTCATAAGTTCTAAGCTCCACTCCGCAATTATATACTCATTTTTTAACGATTCATTTTGCCTTAATTGAAAGTGCTCTATTGGGAGAGGTAATTAACTATAGGGGCTTGCCTTTAGGAAACTGAAACCAGATATAAAAAGTTCTCACCAAATGAGCGAAATCTCGGTAGTGTCTTATCTACTATTCATCGCCAAATTATCACACTTAAACAACTCTTTCACTCTTTTCTTCTTTTTTAAAGCAGTGTGGCAATTTTGAATCCACAGTGTCACCTAACAGTCGGGTTTAAACCCCGAGGAGGCTGGAGCTGAGAAGGGGATCATGCCATCATGCTGTTAGTGGAGGATTAAGGTTTAGAGAAAGTTGGGAGAACTTGGAAGCACCTGAGCCTCTGCATTGGGATGTATGCGCTAACCAGTCGGGTTGGAAATCCAGATTGGGGAGAATTAGCTGAGAGGGTTATCTTGTTATACAGTTAGTGGAAGCCACCAAAAAAAAGTAAGTGCAAATTTTTTACCCTTTTGGGATATTTATACTTGAAAAAGATTTTCCAAATTCTTTTTAAAATAAAATAATAATAATATATATATATATATATATATATATATATATATATATATATATATATATATATATATATATATCCTAATAATTTTAGTCAAAGCGATTTTATTTTTTAAAAAAATTAATATATTTTTGAATGAAATAAATTTTATCATTCAAAATTTAGGAGACAAATGATATATCTTTTAAAATTATAAATCAAGCATCTCAAGTTAAATCTTGTATACAATAAAATTAATCGACTTAGTGAAATGAGTCCAACTAATAGAATCAGTCAAATCGAGCTCAAATCATGCTCAAAATTATATATGAAACTTGAAATACTAACCAATAATTAAATAACTTTCAAATTTGACGTACTTATAGAATTGAGCGGCTCGACGAGGAATCCAAGTCTAAGATCACTCAAATCAAAGATCGTTTGAATGGTAAAATCACTAAAAACTATCTATGATTAAATGATTTGATATAAAATGTTCGATGGAGTGTTCTAAGATTTTTATAATGACAAAATGCTCTAATCCTATAAATAGGATCACATTCCATTCATGAACGGAAGGGGAGCAAGCGAACTTGAGGGAAAGCTTGAAGTTTGAAGTTAAATCGTCATCATTATCCGATCGCTTTTATTGTCGTCCATTGTCACCAAGTTCTTCTCATGCTATTTGTTACATTTGGAAATTTTTCGTGAGGCTTTTAACATATAAACTTGTAATCCCATTATTGAGAGAACTTAAACTTTTGTACTCCAAAGTAGATATATAGTGAAACATTTTCTTGGGCTAGACCCTATGATTTTTCCACTATTTATGTGATTTTTTCATGTAAAATTATGGAGTGCCTTGTTCTCTTTCAAATATCTCTGTATATACTAGATTTTCCAATAAAATTAAGACGTTAAGTTTTATTTTACAATTACTAATTTTGTTGTACGCAATAACTTTGAAATAAACTTAATGTAGATGCATTATAACTAAAATAATTTTTTGTATCATTAACTTTTTTTTTTTTTAATCATAAAATTTTTTATATGGAGCTTGACGCCAACTTTTATACCATTCCCAACTAAAAGCAACTATACAAAAAGCTGTAGTCCGAACACTGTTTAGTTTTTTTAAAGATAAATTTTAAAATGATTATACTTTTTTAAGATGATTTCATATATGATTAATCAAATACTTTTATATTAAACATATTTTAAATTAAACCAACAACGTTAAAATTCATTATGAGCCATTATTTTCAAGAGATTATGGTGCACAACTTATATACTTAATCAAATCACAAATATTTACTCAAATGCAATTAGTTTAAGCACAAGCAGATATAGACATTTCTCTCATCGAATAACTATAGCTCTATTCTAACATTTAATATAATAGAGAATATAAACCATTAATTAATCATATTAATCTTTTCATGTCTTATTTGATAATAACACACACCACCAAATAGTTGAGGACCTTACAAGCATATGGCATGAGAGATTATAAAGAAAATATTAGTTATTTATCTGATAATTCTATACTGACTGCTTAAAATGTTTTAAATTTATAAGAATTTGCTCAATAAATAAAGTTTCATTACTAAAAGTTAGGATCAACTTTATTTTGGTGGCTTAAATATTTACTTGTGAAGCAAAATTGCATTTAACTTCATTTCACTTCTATATTTTGGCAACTTAAGCAAAGTTAATTTTTTTAATATTTTTACAGTGAAGGAGTATATTGCTCAAAATAATCAGAAATATATATATATATATACGCTTCACTTCACCTGTCCTTGGCTTCCATTACCCTTGGCCATGTTCATATTATTATTTTCTTTAAAAAAATCGACCTCTGTTTTCATCATACGTTTCTATATACTTTCTCGAGCGTACACGTGGAGTGCCTTACACAAGCTGCAGTGCATGCAAGAGAAAATTAAATTTAAAAGGCAAAATGAAATTTTTATGTCAAAGTCCAAACTCTAAAAAAAATCATATCTTTAATGGTTCTGGATATAAAACTCCTTTCTTCTCTATTTGTAAGATCCTCAAAAAACAATAGTGAAATCCTTCTCTCTCTCTCTCTCTCTCTCTCTCTCTCTCTGTGTGTCTGCGGCCATGGCCTCAACCTTTTGTAGAGTCTTTGGTGGTGGGAGAGTGATAGGGGAGGTGGTCGATCTATTTGTTCCCACAGTTGCTATGTCAGTAAATTATGGTCCGAAGCATATTAACAATGGCTGTGCTGTCAAGCCATCAATGGCCGTCAACCCACCAGCTCTGCACATCTCTGGAAATATCCCTGATCTCTATACCTTGGTAATATCAACTTTCTCGCTGCTTAATTTTTTCGCATGTTCATGTGTAAAAATATAAAAAATATTGGCAAAGTTAATCGTCGAAATCAATGGACTTTTTTGTTTTTTGTTCTGCATGCTTTATGGGTAGAAAGAAGCTCCTTTTTCTTCTTCTTGCGTAGAGCAGCTATTAAGTTGATAGATATTATACATTTGAATTATATTCACGAATTATTTTAAAATAAAACTGTTATAATTACTTTATAGTTATTGTAGTCACAGATAATTCTAGTCTTCGAAGTAATAGTGCGATTTGGAACTAGTACAAAAAGTCATACAAGCAATTATCAGGCATTTGAAAAAAAAAGATTAAAGATATAATAATTAGTGCAACTAAAAGATAGCTTTTTGCTCACATTTTTTAAATATAACTAATAGTATGTTTTAATAATGTATAAATGGATGACTATAGCTCAAAATCATTATTGGATATAAAATTTTAATAAAAAATATCATGATTTTATTAAGAAAAAATTAAGAGAGAGAGAGAGAGAGAGAGATTTTACAATTTTATTAAGAACTTAGTTAGTATATTTTAATTGATACAAACCTGTTCAAAATCATTGTTCTTACATTCGAAAAGAAAATTATCCTTTTATAATGCAAATTTACTTCATAAATGTAAAAAAATATAAAAAAAAAACCTTTATAGCACTTTTATATATGACAGGGAATTCTTTGTGGGATATCTATAGGCTATTTTTTATCAATTACTTTAGGTTTATATTTTAGATTATTTTGGGTGTAAATAAATGTTGATGTAGGTTATGACAGATCCGGATGCACCAAGTCCAAGTGAGCCCAGAATGAGGGAGTGTATTCACTGGTAATATAGCCAGCAATCTTCTTCCACATTTTATTAATTTTGACAGATAAATTGTGTTATTTAATTTATCAGTATGTGTAATTATATGTTTGTGATGTGCAAATCATTTCTTTGTTATTTGATCAGGCTGGTGGTCAATATTCCAGGTGGAACTGATCCTTTCAAAGGTACGACTACTCATCTATATTTAATTTATTGCTAAATATTTAAAATGTATTCTTATATAATATGAACTTTTCAAAGATAAACAAGTTCATAAATGATAAGAAAATATATATAAAAAAAGAGTATTTTAAAAGTTGTGAAAATATTGATTTTAGTATTGATGTTGATGGTGAAGGCACTAGTGATGATAATTGACACTTCTTAATAATCATATGAGAAATAGTGACCACACATTACGAAAGAAATGAGTTAGAACTCAGACAGAAGAGTTAAATGATGTTCACATCTACAGGACACACAAATTATAAGTTAAAAAATAAATTATAAGTTTAGAACTTATATTTGATATAGTTTTAATTTTAATTTTAATTTTTTTGATATATATCATCGATATGGTTAGATTTTCTTAAAACTATTATTTTTATTGAACGTATCAGTATTAGGGTTTGATACGTATCGAATAATATAAGTTACTATTTTAAAAAATATACATTCATTACAGGTGCAGTGTATGCAAATCTTTTTAATATAAAATTATATATATATTTTAGATAAATTTTATGTTTGAAGATTTTGATGTCCTGCGACGGGATTCTTGCGGCGGCGTGAATGGCCGGTGACGTGGACAGGTGGCCAGCGTCACTTTCGTTAATTGGTAACTCCAAATACAAAATAACCTTCTAATGTATTTGAAATCATTACATCGAATTTTACTTACTTTACAGAACCAAACACCCAAAAATATAAATCGTGTATTTGGAATCGCAGACTCTAAATCGACTAAACTAAAAAAAAAAAAAGTGGTATCATTAGAAAAATGAAAAAGTGAGAATATTCTAGTTAACTTTTTTAAAAGAAATAAATATAAAATTATTAAGATGAATACAAGTAGAGTAAAAGTTTGCCTTACTTCTTTGGAAAGTCCACACATAGGTATTTAAAAGACGAAAACTCAACTTTTACGTGAAAAACCTCGAAAGAGGGAAAACCATACTCAAAAAAAGCTTGTATCATTTAACCTGAATCTTCCGATCTAGATTACAAATATATGAAAATGCAGCGATTCAAATATAAACAATATTGATGATGTTGCTGACGATGTTGACGACGAAGTTGGCGATGATGTTGACGGCGAAGTTGGCGACAATATGTTGACCGATGACCGACGATAGTGGTCGGTGATGATGACCGAACAATTCGGCGGCGGCGAAGGATCGGCGGTGGCGGTGATGGCGTGGCGGTGGTTGACGGCGTCAGTGGCGACGCGATTGTCTTTGGAAGATCTTTAGAGCTCTCTCTTCTCCTTCCTTCCACCCCTCATATGTATTTATAGATTGGAGGAGGTGGCGTCTCAGAATACATGCAAAACCCGTACCGCACTTCATGGACGGCTCAAAATGATCCCTTGATCATGATGTATTTTGTGCATTTGAATGCTCAAATGAAGTCGATTATAAGATCTTTGGCTTGTTGGAGGCTCGTCGAGACACTCGATTTATATAAACACTTCATATTTGAGAGTTATTTAAATTTAACGATATCCCAAAGTTCTAAAGATATTTTAAGAGAGCTCACCATTTCTGGATCGCTTTTTTTTAATCAAGATTCGTCTTAATAATAGTTTAAGTGTCATATCAACAATAAAAAATTAATTGGTTTAAACTTTAAGACACATTCACATCTGACGAAAATTCGGTCAGTAGATTTTAACTCAAAATTTTATAAATTTAAAATAGTCTCATAAATTTATTTTTTAAATAAATACAATGCATAAACATTAGGCCGGGATTGTGACTCAGCTTTAAGAATTGGTAAGTCGATTACATGTAAATAATTTATTATTTTATCATATTTTAAAGCAAAAATTTATATTATTATTACATGAGATTTATACATACATACCATAGAGTTTTATGATTTACACATCTAACACTAATATATTTTTTTTTTAATTTTAAATTTATATAATATATGTAAGAAGAATTCAAGATATTGTAATTGAAAATCTAAGCTCCAAATTATTAGACTAAAATATCTTTCATAAAAATTTAATAATTTAATATATATATAACATCTTAATTTTTAATATCATATCAAAAATATATCAAGATAATTTTAAAATAAATTATACATTTTAAGCATACAAAAATTTTAAATAAATAAATATTTAATATTGAATGTCAAATATGAAAAGGCATCAGAAATATGTGGTACGTTCGTAAATCTTCCATATTAAATTTGTATGCAAATCAAAATCACCCTAACTTTATATCATTTAAATAAAACAGAAAAATCATATACCAAAATTTTAATTTTCATTCTAATTAAAATTGGGTGAAAAAATAAATATTTTTTCTTAAATTACATGAAAATTTAGGACATAATTCAAATGATAATGAAATGAAATTAAAAGCAGGGGAGGAAATTGTTTCCTACACGTGTCCTCGGCCTCCACTCGGCATCCACCGCTACGTCTTTGTTCTGTTCCAGCAGCAGAAGAGAATAGAAGGAATGCGTCCCTTCAGCAGCCGCGCCAATTTCAACACGCGGTTGTTCGCTGCAGAGCATGAACTCGGCCTTCCGTCGCCGCCGTTTACTTCAACTGTCAGCGAGAGCCCAACCACCGCCGCCGCTAACTAAAAGCTTATTTATCCATCTCTTTAGATTATTAATTCCGTCCATGTCGAGATCAAAATCATAGATTAATATATAAGGATGTGATTAGCTTCTATTATTATGTGTTGTATTTGCAAAATATCACCTTTTGTGGATGTGAACTGTGTTCATGATTTCGTGTGTTGGAAGGTGCTGTGATTAGATGAGCTTGGAATGTTTTTGGTGATTTAATTCATGGTTTAGGGTTTCTATTCTATTTTGAGTTTTGAGTTTAGGGTTTAAATTCAACTAGTCAAGTCATTATAAAGACATTATTTGGATCCTCTTTCAGTTTATCAAGTGCAGTTAACCAATCCAGTTAGTATTAAATGCTTTAACATTTAGATTAACTTTCATTAAAACACTTAAATTCTCGATCATTAAACATTGATCATCCAAAGTGGATGAATAATATTTTCAAACAAATTGCTTCAACAAAATACAGTTATACTTGATAATAAAATTATATCTTAAAAATGGAAATAATGTGAAAGGACTCGTAGCCTATTTTAAAGGAGAAAATTGTTTCTCTAAAATTTGATATTCAAAAGACATTTAATAATTTATCAATCATCTTTCAAAACAAAAGCAAAAGAAAAGAAAAAGAGAAATGAAAGGAGGTTTAAATTCCATCGCCGTAAAATGCATCATAATCTGTCTTATAGAAAATTGCCACCAAAATAATAATAATTATAAGCCTTAATCTCATAAATTGAGATTATGTGAATCTTTAGAGCCATTTATCATATTATGTAATAATTTTCATTTAATTCAAGTATACTAAGGTCATTTTTATACATCTTAACCAAGTTTTTTTTGGTCTCTACCTTCTTAACATAAGGCAAATCTATCTCTCTACTCTCTGTCATTATTGGACGTGCTTTATGTGTAAACCATCTAAGGACTCTCTCTAATCTTATCTACGAGCTACTCCAACTTTTTTCCAAACATACATTTGCATTTTATCTTTAAGAGTAAAGCCACTCATCCTCATCTCTGCTTAACTTAGTCTATGCTTATCTTTTATTCTGCACTAAGTCATTGCGTCTTACCATCATCTTATAAAATTTTCCTTAAGTTTAAGTGTAACTTTCTTATCACATAATAGGTATTCCACCATTCCTCAACCATCCAACTTGAATTCTAATAACATCTCCATCTATTTCACCATCATTTTGAACAATAGCCTAAATATCAAATCACTCTTATTAATAACTTGTTCACCTAATATCATAACACTAGAACTTCTACAACTAAAATTACACTCCATATATCCAGCTTTTGATCTATTTAAACGAAAACCTTTAGACTCTAAAGTTGACCTCCATAATTCAAGTTTCTCTTGGACTCCCTCTCTAATCTTATCAACAAGAAGAATGTCAGCAAAAGCATACATCAGTACATCTTCCTATAAATGCCTAGTAAGAACATCCATAACTAAAGTAAAAAAGATAAGGGCTTAAAGCGATCCTTGATGTAATCCAATTGAAATAGGAAAATATTTTTGTCAATCCTCTACTTGTGTTTAAACACAATAACACTAGTATACATATCCTTAATGACTTGAATATAATCAATATTAACTCCTTTTCGTTCTAGAACTCTCCAAAAAATATCTCTTAAAACTTTATAAACTTTCTCTAAATCAATAAATATCATATATAGATCCTCCTTACTTTCTATGCTTCTCTATCAAACCTCTTAACAAATGTATAACATCCATGTAGATCTACGGCATGATTGTGAGAAACTTTTGTATCACATCATAACCTATGCTCAATTACTCTCCCATAATTTTAATGTATGACACATTAACTTAATTCCTCTAATTTGCACACTTATTGTGCATCACCTTTATTCTTAAATATAGGAACCAACAAACTCTTTCTTCACTCATGACATCTTTTTTTTTGTCTTTAAAATAACATTAAAAGATTGTAAGCCAAGAAATTTTGATCTCCTAAACATTTTCACACTTCTATTGGAATATTAGGTCCTACTATTTTTCACATTTCATTTTCTTTAAAGCTTCTCTAACTTCAGGATGTACTAATATGATAAAATGAAATTCTCTATTTTTGTTTAGGGTATTAAGGTTTAAAATCAATCATACTTTCGGATCATTCATTAAAAGTTTATCAAAATATCTCATCCACCTATTTTCAATATCCTTTTTTAAGAAAAATATTTATTATTTTCATTAATCTTCACTATGGTATGTCTCTTATTTTCTTTGGTTGGCTAACTTTTACATCATCTCTAATCTATGTATAAATCATAAATTTTTTGCATCATATTACTTTCTTAATCTACAGGTTTTATATTTTTCTCAATTCTGAGTTTACATCTAAACCAAATTTTATAATAATAATCTTCTTTATTTTATCTTCTTTTGATCACTCACTATTCTTATTAAAAGAACTTTTCCTTTTGATTCTCCAAGACATCTTTAATTGTTTAATTTCACTGCTATTTTTTTCCACATAACATTAACTTCCTATGAACATCCCAAATTCTAATCTCTTGTTTTAAAAATATTTTTATTTATTTTTAAGTATTTCCATATAATCCTGGAAATAATTTGATTTATTTTTCCTTACAACCTTTCATCTTAAAATCTAAAATCAATCGATGTTGAATCTTAAATTTTACTTGGAATGACCTTACAATATTTACAATCTAAACGATGAATTTTTTTTATCAAAAATAATCAATCGTGTTTTCTTAAATCCATTTTATAAAATAATATGTTCATCTCTTTTCTTAAATAAAATATTAACAACTACAAATCATAAAATCAGCCAAAATCTAATATAATCCTATTATTCTTTAATTACCCAAATCCATAATACGTATATTTTTAAAATCTTCTTCTACCAATCTATTTAAATCTTCTCCAATAAATACTTTTTTCAAGAGGTATCTTTGTATTAATTCTCTAATTCATTTCAATTTTTCTTTTGAGCTTACATCAAACCTTTTTTTTTGTTTTTTTTTGTTTTTTTTTTTTATTTTCTTACTTGAGGCGTAAATACTTATAACTTGATAATCTATCAATAATAATCTTTAAAGTATAATTCTATTTTATTAATGTTTATAATATTATCCTTTATCAATCAGCCTTTCATTTCTAGTTCGACACTGATATCAAATTAAAACTTAAACTATCAATTTCAGCCTTCCATCTTTAAAACTTTTATCTATGTCATTTCTGGTTTACTCTATCTATATCAAATTTAAAATCTTCTTACTTTCTTCTATTTAATTTCTCATAAATATATATCTTTCATTATAATATCTATTAATTTCATTAATTTACGTAAGACTTATATTTCAGATCCTTAATTCTGGTTTCATGGACTAACTTCTTTTTGCATCATGTTGTAAAATGTGAGCAACATTTTAACTGTCGTCGATCATGTAGCATATTTTTTATTGTATTCAATATAGCTTAGACACAACGTTAATTATAATTTAAATTCATTAATGATTGTTTCGACAATGTTTTCTTATATTCTTATCATAACCTCCACTTTTCACGTCGACTTGGGACAAAGTTAGGCTAAAACAATTTAAAAGAGAGGATCATTTACATATATACACACAATTCATATATATTTATATATCTAACACCTAAATTATATAACATCCAAATCTTTAATATTACATCAAAATAATACTTTTATTCATTTTTAAAAATGAAATACACATTTTCTTGTAAATATTTAGATGTTAGATATATAAAAGCATAAGAATTGTGTGCTATGTATATAAATTTCCAAAACTATTATAGAGAGTCCGACTCATCAAAAAAAAAAAAAAAAGATGTATCAAATAATAATGGCGAGATAAGAATCGCCTCAAAAAAAGAAATTCGAAGTCAAGGCTTTCCAGTTCAAGTCAGCACCGGTTACCAAGAAGCAATGGGCCATCACTGCCACAGAAAACAAAAGAAATTACAACAAAAGGAATTTACACAACTTAGGCAGATCACAAGTTTTACAGACATCAAACAAAATCCAATCTTGAAGATTACATTATAATAAAACCAAAGTTGATTACTAAGTATGATCTAATATTGTGAAAAATTCATGATGTAAATAAAATCATGCCTGCAGAAACTCATCCGTTCTGAAATTCAAATCCACCCCCACTTCGTTGTGCACAATTGGGCAGAAGCATGTAAATGTACGCACTCTAATCATCTCCAAGATACCTTTTGGTGGATTACAAAAATTTATTTGCAGCAACAGCCTTTTCAAGGACACCATCCAACTGCATTGGTACCATTATGCTGTTTCAATGGAGCATATGAAGCAATACAGAAGAATTATTTGCTGGAAAACCCACTGAGTCCACCAGTGAAAACCAAATATCTCCAGTATCCAAGCCACACAGAAATGAGAGAAAGTCAAGTTTCATTGATGAATGTCAATCCTCCACCTTTGCAGGTTCATGATCCTGCTTTCCAACTTCTCAGTGATTACCGACTTCCCTTGAACCTTTTAGATGATGGGGATGTGAAAAGCTTTCTTATAGAAACAATAGGATCGTCAGCCTGGATAAAGAAGAGTCAACCGAGATAAGCATTTCATGTTAGAAGGAGAGTATGATTGACAGAATGAAGGTTGGATCATTTGGGACATCAACAGCGGTAAAAGTAGTTGTAGAACTAATGTTAAGAGAAATAAATTCTTTGAAAACTAATGTGGGCATTATCATTTTTACCTTTTTTGAAAAAAGATCAAATAACTTTCATTTAGCTATAATAATCTAACATATCTAGTCATAAAAAGCTTAAGCTAATTCTCGGCATAAAAATTTTTGAAGATCAATAAAAAAGTTGTAGCCAAAATGGAACTATAACAGTTTTCCACAGAACAAAGATATAAAAAAAAGTGCTCTAAGCGGAACCATAAACTGTATCAATATCTATAATGTTAGTGGGTTGTAATTAACAGAAATATTTCAGCACATAAGCCATTCCCTCCCTCCCTCCCTCTCTCTCTCTCTCTCTCTCTCTCTCTCTGAAACTTACCTCAAGATGGAGTGGACAATGAGGGAGGTATCTCACCTCTTCAGCAATCGACTGCAGGATAGAGTGTGTTTGTGGGCGTGCATGAGTTGTGAATGCTATTTATGCATGTAATATATACCCCAAGAAATCAAAAGAAGAAATGTGAACCTCATCAAGCAAATTGGTAGCAGCTTCTGTTTGTTCTGGCTGTTGAGAAGAGTTATTTTCCAGATCATTTAAAGCTGAGAGTGTTGCTTTCCATCCTGACAAGTTTTGCCTACATCCGAAATCCAGGGGCAGAAAGGGCGATGCTGCTTTATGGGATTAAAATCAATGACTTGTGTTTGCTTCAGATTTTCTACAGAAGAATCAATTCATAAGAGAATCATTATTGCAAAATAAAAGAAAAATAAATTTGCAAAAATAAGAGAACCAATGCATAACAATAATGTGCATGAAAAACATACAGTACAACAACAACAACAAGCTTTTATCCCGCTTAAGTGGGGTCGGCATGAAAAAGATACAGTACAAATCAACAATTGTAACCTAGAAAAGTGCACATTTTGACAATCAAAGGAAATCAAATCAAACTATAAAGAAGTTGAATCTGGAAAATTTTCATGTCATCTTAAAATAATTTCTATTTTTAGTTGAATTTCTCTTATTTTCTATGTAATTTATTTTATTGTATTTAATTATCTTCTTTTGAATAATTTCAGGTTTGAATTTAAATCAATAGGATAGGATTTGACTTAGTTTTACATAGGATAAGATTTTAAATTAAATTTTACGCCTTATCCTTATAATCATATTTCTATAAATAGGGATTCATGTAGAACATTTGAATTATTATTAATGATTGAATGAATGAAATTATGTGTAATCAATTGAATGCTTCCTAAATTCAAGTTGTGACATGAATCACCCCAAACTTTCATTTCTTACTCCCTCTCCAATCACAACACTTCCACACACCCTCGTTTGTTGATCTTGCCTTGCCCACGGTGGGCAGCCCATCAATAGATTTCCCATTACTCCCACTAGCCCTCACCTATATATTGCACAATAGAGCTATAATCTGAGCATTGGCGAATCGCGTCCTCACTAGTCTAACCCAAAAGTGATAATTAATTATTTTAAATACCTTAGAATACCACCATAGAGCCTCGTGCTAACACAAGTTAAGAAAGCATCTAATACACAAGACCATAATGAATCACAACTATTCCTAGCTAATAATCACCATGAACTATCGTTTGGTGCATTTTTATGAAATCTTATGCGAGGAAGAAGTGATTTCCTCTTAATGGCTCACATCAATTCATCTTTCTTGGTTGTCATACTCTAGAATTTGCAAGTTCTGGTGTTTAGCCAATTGGAATATTTACTCATGGACTTCTGATTGTTTTTTTAATTATTTAGTAATGTAAAATCTCTTGATTGGGTTGGCGTTAGTTGCGATAACTTGTTATTTTGATTGAGTTATTTCATGCCAAAGTTATAAAAAAAAAAAAAAAATCCATTTCATCATGTATTTGGATGGAGACTTGGAGGTTTGATTTATGAATCTTAATAATATGATATTACATGAAATGCACCTTATTAGATTGCACATGAATGTCATGTATTAAGATAATTCAATCACTATAATGTAGTTCTCATAGGAGCTATTTGGTTAAAACTAGTATTTAGCTCAAGCAGAATTTAATTAATCCAGTGAATTCAAACTGAACAAATATTGAAAATGATTAAAATCTAAAAAAAATAAGTGTTAAATCTTGTTAAATCCTGATAAACTATTTATTTGAAAATTTAAGATATGTGAGAGAGTTTAAATACATTAAATCCGATGATGGTGATCCTAAGACAGGATTAAAAACATTGACTATTTATTTAAGAATCTAAGTATTTCATCAGCATTTTGGTTATTTTTTTATATTAGTACTTATTTTTAAAAAACTGTCAATTATAATTACAAATCCAAATAAAAAAGCTGAGGTTATTTTTAAAATCTTCAATGTGTGCCCTACTAAAAAAAGCTTTTGGCTCTACCCCCCATGTACATCGACTTAAGGCATCACACTCTCCACTTACCTCATCCTTGCTTTAAACTACTTCACACTCCTAAATCCTTGACCACACTCTTTTAAGAACATAATTTGCATTTTCCTGTTGATTCCAAGCCTCCTGATCTCCTCTCTAATCTCCTCACCTAGTCATGGGGAATCAGAGTTATTGCTTGGACTTCTCTAATCTTTGTTTCCTCTCAAACAACATCAACAATCTTTCATTGACCTTCACACTTCATTGGTCAAATTTAAATGTTAGCACACTATGGACATCATAATTATTTCGTGTATTATGAATATTTTACTTGTGAATATCAGCCTTTTACTTTCCTCACCTTCACTCACGTGATGATGACCATGATTCATGTGCCTATGATGAAAAGCCATGGATCCATACTACGGAAGCATATGATATGTTATACTATGCGACAATTCAACTCAAAATCCTCTATTAAATTCAATACAATACCTTAATCATACTACAAAAATTGTTTCGACTCCTATTCTACAACAAGAGCTATAAAAATTTTGACCATTCACTTTTAATGATAAAGTAGAGTTTGAACACAATATTGAGTTATCAAGTATCAACGCCTACGATTCCTATTGCACCTAAGGATGATTTTGAAGTATTATATGAAATTAAAAGAAAACTTTTGTCTAATGAAATACATATTCAGTTTAAAATCATGCTCCAGCTCATTTACAACTATGTTAGTTTGCTACTTTAGATGATTATAGTTTGATGCAATTACACCCATCAGAGATTGAATATGTGCTACTACCACAATCAGCATCTTCGACTCCTTTGTTGATCCACATGATCGAGATCATTATAGGTATTAAATGATTAGAGTTGCCCAACATCTAAACCTCTATACGTTTGTCTATTTTGTGGATTTCTTTCTCTTATTGCTCCTATTGCTCCTACCATTACATGATCGCTTCTTCCATCAAATGATTCAATGATGCTGCTTTCTCTATGATCTCCACTAAACTCTTCAGCAGAAAACACTTTGTGGGTCTAGTGAATTGACGCAACGCAAACCAAACATTTTCATCTGTAAAAGGCTAGATTTTCGCAATTCAATTGAAAGAGTCAAATCACGTTATAAAAGAGCTGAACCAGACAAATTTTTATATCTTATAGCAAGTTTTAATTTACGGATGAATTTTTGTTGTTCTTAAATGATTAGAGTTACCCAACACAAACCAAGCATTTTCAGCTTTAAACAACTTCTTCTGGATAATTATAAGTTTGAATGTAAACTATTAGGATATAATTGACTTGATTTTAAATAAGATTAAATTTTAAATTTAACATTTATGAGCACTGTGGTTGTTGAGTCCTAAGCACCGGATGGAAAAAGTGAAGGGTTGATTCAAGAAGTCGTGTAAAATTTGTCGAAAAATAAGGGCATGAATCCTCTAATGCATTGTGTCGATGTTCCTTATAAGCGACATGTTGTATGGCCTAAATACAAAAAAAAAAATATACAAGGGCCACTACATCCGAATAGTGTTAAATAAATAAGGATTCTCACATTATGGACGGATGTGGACAAAGAAGTTAATTCATCACTAAAATTAAGATAGAAACTTAAAATATAAGCACTCCTACAAATAAATTAATGAAATTAATAGATAATATGATTCATAAGTAGATAAATATCTTGTGTATTCAAAAGGCTAAATAGGTTGAGAAAAGACTAATGAGATTGATAATTTAGTTTTAAACTTTAGTATTCAAATATGAGTCATACTAGAAATGATGTAGAAGTGATTATAAATAAAAGTTTAAAAAATAATGTTGTGAAAAATAATATAATTGGAGGTAAACTTATAACTTTAAAGATTATTATTGATGCTAAGATTATTAGTGTTTATGCTCTTTAAGAATTAGAGTCTCATTGGAAGAAATTTAAATGAACAAATTGATAGATTAATAGGAGATTTTAAAAGCATTGATGGAAACTATGAGTTTGGTGACTAATGAAGAATGTAAGATAATATTGAATTTTTCTTTAACTTATGATGATTTTGAAATTCTAATATTTTATTTAAGAAAGAGAAAGCGTATTATTACTTATAAAATGGACCTAATAAAATGGAGATTGATTATTTTCTTATAAGAAAAATATTCATTTAGACTATAAAAATTATAAAGTCATTCTAGATGAAAGTTTAAGTACGCACTATTCTTGATTTTAAATATAAGATGAAAAAAATATTAAATACTATCCTAGAATTAAATGAGTAATGCGTAAACAATATTAAAAAAATATTTTTAAGAATCTTAAGATTTGATTTGATATTTTTCATAAAAGCTAATATTAAGTGGAAAAAATAACAAGTAATATTAAACAAGTTGCAAAAATATAATTAAAGAATTAAGAGGAAAAGCTCTTATTACTAAAATAATTGATGATGAAGTTAAAATGTACAAGAAAAGATTAAAAATAAAAAATTTTGTTATAAAATTAGTTTAGATGTAAAACTTCGAAACTTAAAGAAATATATTAAGTAGATAAGGATTATAAGAAAATAACATGTGATGCACAAAGTTCAGATTTAGTAATTTATATAATAGAATAAATACTAAAGAGGCGAATGATGCATGTATAAGTTGGACAAACAAAAGATAGAATAAGTAAAGATTTAGTTCGTGAAGTGCATTAAAATAAAGATAATTTTTTTTCTTAGAAGAAGATAATCAACATAAGTAGATGAAATATTTAAATAAATATTTCAATGAAGATTTGAGAATCTGATTGATTTTAGTGACATTAATATCTTAAATGAAAATAAAAATTTCTATTTTAATCATCATATTAGTAAATCAAGTTAGAAAAGCTTTAAAGAAAATGAATTTTGATAAAATAGATGGACTTTATGATATTCCAATGAAAGTATGAAAATACTTAGAAGATCAAGAAATTTTTTTTCTTAAACTTGTTGATATTATTTTAAAACTAAAAAAATATCAAATGATTGGAGAAATAATTAGTTGGTTCCTATTTTTAAGAATAAATGTAATGTCCAAAGTGTACAAATTATAGAAGAATTAAGTTATTATGCCATACATTAAAATTATGGGAAAGAGTAATTGAGCATAGGTTATGGTGTGATACAATAGTTTCTCAAAATCAATTTGAATTCATCTTTGGGTAGGTATATGATAGATGTTATACATTTGTTGAGAGATTTGTTGGAGAACTATAGAGAGTAAGGATAATCTACAAATGATATTTGTTGATTTAGAGAAAGTATATGACAAAATGCTAAGAGAAGTACTTTAGAGAATTCTAAAAAAGAAGAAGTTTATATTGTGTATACCCAAGTCATTAAAAATATTTATAATGAGATTGTTACTTGTGTTCAAACACAAGGATGATTGGCCAAGTATTTTCCTATTTTAGTTGGATTACATCAAGAATAAGCTTTAATTATAGATGTTCTTACTAGACATTTACTGAAGGATGTATTTAAGTATATGCTTTTATTGATGATATTCTTCTTGTTAATAATACTAGAGGAGTTAAAAAAAAAACTTGAATTATAGAGGTCAATCTTAGAGTCTAAAGGATTTTGTTTGAGTAAACCTAAAATCGAACACAAGAAGTGTAATTTTAGTAGTAGATCTAATGGAGGGATTGTGACAATGAGTGATCAAATAATTAAAAAGAATGAACATTTTAGATATTTTGAGCCTATTGTTCATAGTGATAGTGAAATAGATGAGGATGTCATTAATAAAATTCAAGGGATGGTTGAAGCGGAGGAACGATCAGTTGTGTGATCAAAAGAAATCTTCTTAAAGGAAAACTTTATAAGATGATGGTAAGATTTACAATACTTTATGATAAGAATGCTAGCAAGTAAAAGAAGCATGAAATCGAGAGATAATAATGCTCAAGTGGATGAATGGCTTTACACTTAGAGACAAAATGTGAAAAGGTTGGTGTAGCTCAGGTGTAAGATTAGAAACAACCACCTTAGATGATTTAGTCACATAAAATATCGGTCACGATGACCCAATTAAAAGTAGGTGTATTAGAATTTAGAACTATCTTAAGAAAGACAAAGGTAGATCTAAAAGACTTAGTTAGAAGTATAAAAATGACCTTATTTTATTGAAATTAAATGAAAATATGACATGTAATAGGACACAATGGAGAAAAATGATTTATGTAGCTAACCCCATGTAGTGGGATAAAGATTTGTTATTTTGTGGCCTTATTTCTACAAATAAGGATTAATGATGAACATTTAAATTATTTTACTAATTGATTGAATGAAATTAGTTATGACCAATCAAGTGTTTGATGGAACCAAATTATATAGATGGATTGCTCCAAATTGTGTGTGAGATATTTTCTTATCCCAAGCCCCGCCAACATTTGAAGAATATATTCCTTAGTTCTTTGTAGTACTCAAGAGGATATATGATGAAGGTTTTCTATCAATATTGTTATTAGGGTTGTAAAAAAAAGCTCATTAACAAACAATTCATGCTCATCTCGTTAAGATACTCACATTTGAATCATTTGTTAGGTGAGTCAAACATATATATATATATATATATATATATATATATATATATATATATATTTAAGCTTGACTCAAAATGATCCTAACACATACAAAAATTTGTGCGATTGTGCTCGGTTCATTTTGGCTCAAAATAATTAATATTTATTATTAATTTATACATCCTTATTAATTATGTAAATCTTAACTTTTGTCCAAACCCATTCTTTCATTTCTATGCTTCAACCTCTTTTTTCTCAACCTCTCAATTGTAGGACTGCAGCCTTCTTTTCTTGACCCTCTTTCTCAATTCTGCTTTATTATCCCTTGACTCTATCTATAAGATTTTTTTTTGGATTTTTCTTAAGGTGAAAGAATTTAGCATCTGGATATTTTACTAGCCTAGGGTTCCACTACTTCTCCATTGGAAGTATTTAGGTTATTCGAGAATCCCTATCTGTCATGCTGTTAAAGAATTTAGCCTATTTGAGAAGCCCTAGGTAGTCGTTTGGGTCAGAGGACTTGTATCAATTATTTTCCGATTTTTATGAGTTACTTTTATGAACATCAAGTCTTATTTTTGTGGAAGTACTTAGTATATACATTAAATTAGGTTGTAAGTTGCATTCATTTTGTGAATATTATGTGGGTGCAGATGGTCATCTTACATTATGTGTGTTGTAGCTGTTCTTATCTAATTTCCCCATCTTGCTTTATTTGGCAGTGGACTACACAAATGAATATTTTACTACTTAATTAAATCTAATGTTATTTTTCTTTATTTAGAGTTTATTCCCATGCCAATGTTGGAGCAATCCCAATTTACATCAACAATTGATCAATGACTGATGGATACAAAAAAATAGGAGTCATAGTCCGACCAATGCTTCACAACCTATTGATCAAAAGATTTCAAAAGTAATAGAACTGCCATTTTAGAAAAGTAGGAAGAGAAAATCTTTAGAATGGAAGTACATTGTAAAATCAAATTCATTTTCATTAAAGAGAGTTGAAGTTCCATTTTTTATAGGCATATCTATTGTGGGTAAATTACATAAATTAAAATAATCGCATAACAAATCCTTTGACACATTAGAGAATGTGTGAGATAAAATTAAATAGTCAATAATTTATTAATCTATCAAATGAAAAATAAATTTCCTACCTTTTGATGCTAAACTTAAAGAGAAGCAAAGACTAAGTTAAGTGTTGCGAGATGAGGATGTTCAAGTGGATGAGTGGCTTTACTCTTAGAGATAAAATCACGAAATGAGTATGTTGGGAAAAAATGGAGTAGCTCTAGTGGCGGGTAAGATTAGAGAGTCGCCTTAAATGGTTTGGCCACATAAAAAGCGTGGTTGTCCGATAACCCGTTAGGAGAGTAAATATATTAGATTTTCCTTTATGTTAAGAAAGGTAGAGGTAGACCAAAAGACTTGATTAAGATGTATAAAAAATGACCTTAGTATACTTAAATTAAATGAGAATTTGACAAATAATATGACACAATGGAGAAGAAAAAAAATTCATGTAGCCGACCACATAGTGGGATAAAGGCTTGTTGTTGTTGTTGATGATGCTGCTTGCGAGAGGTAGGTGTCCTTATATTTGTGTTCATACAAATTATAATCAATTGATTCTGAGATTGCCAAGATGATAATTGTCCATGAGTATTATTTCATGATAATAGAGTACAATTGATTAATTATATTGTTAAAATTTTGAATCCTAATTATGAGAATACTATTTATATATATAGTTGGTATCAAAACGTTATGATTTATATCGCTTTGAGAATATATATATAAATATATATATATGTGTGTGTGTGTTTTTTATATATTTGCTTGATTACTCATTATAGTGTAGACCTTATAATGTACTTAACATTTGTAATGTAGAAAATAAATTTGTTGGTAGTTAAAATTTTAAGATAAATTTGTTATTGTAATCTAAAAAATTCAAAAAATTGATTTTTTTATTTTATATAATTATTTGATTTTTATGTTTTAATTAAAAACTCAAAATTTAATATTTTTAAATAATTTGAGCTAAATATGACCGACAAATGAAAGACAAATTCAAAACTAATCAAACACGAACATACTATTCACAAACAATTTTCAAAATGAGCCAATTTTAAATAAATAAATTTTCAAAGGAGTTTAATATGGTGAGCTTCAGCTTCGCTAGTTTACATCTTTAATTATTAGAAGAAGCTCTTTTTTGTCTCTTACAATGGGGAGGTTTTATAATGGATTTTCCCTTCAACCCCTTTGACTGGGATGAAACTGTTCCTACATATGGATTTCCCATTTGATTATTCATCTTCTTTCAATTTTTTCATGGGATAAATTTTACTAGCTCAACAATACAACACAAGATCTTGAATTTTGTTTTTCTAATAATTCAACTCTCAAGAGCATGGTTCATTTCAAGCCCAAGAGATTGAAAGCCCTACAATACTATTGAAAGTCAACCACATCATGGCAAAACCTATGTAATGGATTATGTGTATCTTATATATTATTTTATCTTTAATTATCCTTTAGTAAATTGTTAGTACTTATTATGCAAATTACAATCAAGAAAACATTAATATTTTTTATTTATTTAACAAGAGTTTTAACATTAAAATGAGGGTTATTATTATAAATAATATCTATGGTAAAGTAAATCGGACATTTGTAACTATCTATTTTGATTGTTTAGGTGCATAAGGTTTTAGCCCTATGATGGGTGTTTGAGGGTCACATCTCCTTTCTTTCGTCAAGAATTTGTGAAGCTTGTGGGAATCATCATCAACTCTAATTGTGGTGTTTTTTCTTTCTTGAGATAAGATTAGAGAGAGTGGATGGCATGGCACAAAGCGTCCGATGACTTCGGTTAGGAGAGTAGATGCATTAGATTTCTTATGTTAAGAAATGTAGAGGTAGACCTAAAAGACTTGGTTAAGATGTACAAAAAATGACCTTAGTATACTTGAATTAAATGAGAATTTGACACATAATAGGACACAATGGAGGCGAAGGATTCATGTAGCGAAAAACTTGTTGTTGTTGTTGTAATTGTTTTCAAATCTCTTTTTTCCTTCCTCTATTAAATTCCCCAATAGAATCAGCATTCCACTACTTATACTGCCTCACATAAGTAATACCCAATTTAATTTATAAAAATTAAGAGAATTTATCAAAATTTATATGAAAATCATTCCCTCAAAAAATGGCTCAGCCAATAACTTCAGTGTTCATGCCTAATCAGTATGTCTGCCACAGTAATCTACATGTCACCTTAAAATTACAGAACAAACAAGTCTTTGAGGACCATAATGACAGCACTCTAAATGCAAAGGAGGCAACTTGAAGCAGCAATTGATATTCAACAAGATTCAAAACAGACAACATGCCCATTTAACAAAAAAATTATATTATTATCTATAAAATATGCAAGAAAAAAACTCTTTACCTAATAAATGATCAACACCATTTTCCTGAGTGACGGAAACAGATACTTTCTTTGCAAATCCTATCGAATCTTGTTTGTCTACATTTGTTCTGTCAGCTGTTTGGAAACATGAACCCTTATCATCTGGTTTAGAGTAGTTGGATAAATTCACATTAGTAACTGAAGAAGGTGCAGACACTGAAGGATCACAATGATCATTTTCTGGTGCATCACCAAAATTTGATTGATCTAATATTGAAAACATATCATTTGATTCTCTGGTATCAGTTGGTTTTGAAGCAGAATCAATCTGACATGCTATAGCATCCCTTACAATTACATCAGTAAATGGAGTGTTACACAGTGTTTCTTCAAAAGTATGTTCACACACGACTTCACCTGCAAGACCATTGCCCTCACCACCATGATTTCCTCCATGTAGCTGAGAATCTGAAATTTCAATTTCACTTCTTTTCTTCAAGGATCCAACAGGTTGTGATCCAGTATCATAATGATCGTTAAATTCCTTTTCTTGGCAAGTATGTTCTTCCTTTCCTGATGAACCTTGATGACATCTTAAACAAGAATTATATGACAGTTCAGCTCTTATATGTCTACTAACAGCAGGAAGAGATATTTTTGGTGAAAATGTTGTTTTGTTGGCGGAGGCCCTCCTGCAATTGACAAATGTAAGCGAAAGGTTTCACTATATTAGAGTTGTGATCACTGCCAACATGCTCAACTCTTGGAATCCCTGCACCAAAAGCTAAATCTGCAGTACCAATAGCTAACTCACTTTGAGTACTACTATCTATAACTATCTTGAAGAATTCCAAAGGATGAGGTATTGTCTTGAAAACCACAGTCCTATGCAGGCACCACAAAATCTACAATCTAAGACAGTAGATGATTGATCATATAAATATTCATCAAGCGGAGTGTAACTGTCCACCCTCCCTCCAAGATCATTGTGACTGTTTGATGAGCATTTTGTGATATTTTGAGTTGGTTCACAAGGCATCTCTTCTGAAGCCTCAAATTGATTGGTAGTTCTGGCAGATGTGCTACACTTGCCCTCAAATTCAATAGTATATGGAAGCAGGCGAGGTTCCCATCCAAATAAACTTATTAATTTCAGTGCCTGTAAAATTTTAATCAACATTGTTTAAGCAAAAAACACGATAAGGCTTTATCTTACCACATAATTGTAAGGCACAAAAGTATATATATATATATATAAAACAGGAAAAGTAGCTTGGACAAAACAAATTAATGCTATTTCACCAAGGGCTAGGGTGTAAAACGAGCTAAGCTTGAGCGAGCTTCTTTATTTATTTGTGTTACTAATTTGAAAATTTGTTTGTTCATGTTCAGCTAATGTTGAAATTGTTCAAAAATATATTATTAGATTATTCAGTTCGTTTTGTTGAAATGATCTCATTTGGCTTGTTAGCTCAAATTAGCTTGAATTCAGAAAATTTTAGAAAAACAAATAGCTGGCAGGATTCGATTTGCATCTACTCATGAGCATGTCATGCCTGAAACCACTTTGGCATAGCCATATTATGAAATTATATATATAATTTTTTATTTTGTGCTAAAAGCAGCGAACGATCAAGCGAATGGTTGCCCATTTTAAGCTAGTTTATAAATCGAGCTTAAAATATTCATTGCATTTGACTTGCTTACTTAATGAGCAAATCAAATCGCTATTTATCGAGAACTCAAGTTGTTCGCGACAACGAGCTTTTTTTTTAACGCAACACTAAAAGATGCACACACATGTATACATGGAATTATAAGCGGAACCCTAGCTCAGTCTTATGTCATCTTATTTGAACATCTTATGGTAATAATGTGATGCCACGAAAATGGGCCATCCAAGAAAATGGCTCTTAGCAACACTAACTGCATCAACAAGGAAGAGCACTGTAGAAGCTAAGCATGAGTGCATCCAAGGACAACAAAACAAAGGCTTATCCCTGCATCCAGTCATTTCCTTAGTTTGACCACTGAGCAATAATGTGATTTCAGTAAAATGGACAATCCATGATCATGACTCTTTATCTCACCTAGAAGAGTAAACAAATAAAGTAGAATTTCCGCTTAATCAAGCTTTAGCTTAAAGCTTCTTTAATTTATATTTTAGCTAAAATCAACAAGAGGTCAGCTACTAAGCTCAAACTTGGCTTGAGAAAAAAATTAGGCATTGACTAGAAAGCTCAAACACTAGATCGGATTGGCTAGCCTCACATTTTTTTTCCAAGAAAAAGGTTTTATTTAATGTTATGTTGGATTTAATTAAAAGTTAAAGTTTAAATTAGTCCCCAAATATTTATAGAGAACCAAAATAGTCTCAAACTATATAAAATAACCAATTTAATACCTTTATCTAATAAAATGACAAATTTGGCCATATTATTTGGATTTGAATGAAAATAAATAGATAGGTAACAGAGAACTTGGGGTAATTCAAAAGTATAATTTACCATAATATAGTAAGATAGTAAGCGACAGTTTCAGTTTTGCACGCACAGAACATGCACTAAGTGCTAAGGGTTAGCACTGAGGAAGAAAACATTCGTTGACAAAGACAACGAGATGTCTTCTAGGTGAGGCATGAGGCGGTGGTTTCAAGGAGAGAGAATACTAGTTCACACAGAGACAACGAGATGTCTTCCGGCGAGGTGCAACCCGTCGGTGGTTCCAGCATAAAGAAAGCTAGTTCACAAATAGATAGAGATGTCTTATAGACAAGATGTTGCAGCGTCGCGGTGATTTTAAGAGTAAAGAAGTGCGTTGGTGGCTTTGGAAGCATCACAGAGAGAGCCGACAAAGGGAGTCGTGAGCACTGGAGCTCTGATCCAACCACGGAACACAAGCTAGTGCAAAACATGTTGATAAGCTATAGACAAGTACTTTTAGAGAGGGTTAGGTAAAACCGAGAGATCTATGCTTATACTTGTTTGTTAACGAGCTAAGGCAATGACAAATCAGTGGTCTATGCATGTTTGTTAGCAAGCTATGGGCTACAGTTTTTTTTTTCATGTATCTTTTATTTTTTTGAATATATTGTGAAAATTTTAACAAAAATAAATTGGGTAAATGTAGCTAATGCATGGGGAGTTTAGCGTGGCATTTTATCATCAACATTAGGGTATGATTTCAAATTTTTTTATTTTGAGATAAATGTTTGGTGCATCTTTTAAAGAAATTATTATGTATCAATTGTTGTGATTAGATGGAGGCACTTAAAGAACACTAATAAACTATTCGTTTGCTACTATGAATAATCTATCATGCAACAATAATAATGAGAAAAAAATAAACATTCATTACACTCAACCTCCTAAAGTTCCTATGCTAATCATAACTATTGTAGAACTCAAGAGATAGAAAGGTAACTTATATTTTGTATTTTAAATACTTCTGGTGTCCCATTGAATGACAGAGACATTATCCCTAGATCACATAGATAAATTCTAAGTAGACAAGAGATGGCGGCAATGACCAGTAATCATATGGCCTAAACCATACAAAGGATACCCATCCTGATAACAGCTTCTCACGTACAAATAAAAGAGAAATGAAAAAATGAATGGGAATTGTCTACTCAACACCACTAGAAAAGTGATTGAACAACCAAAAAGAGGCCGAGGGCTCAAATCTTCTGTAAAGGAAGACCTGCTTCAATTCAATTATAGATTGCTACCGAGTTCACAATTATGGCTTCTTAAGTAAAAACAATAGCAAAGTGCAAAACAATTTTGCTGCATATATAACATCCAACAACTTTTAAGCATGCAAACCTGGTAGTAATCATGGGAATCACCGTCTTCAATTGTATCATATAGATCCTTGCTTCTACAATCATCATTTAACCTAATTCCATTGTTCAAGGTGATTGATGAATGAAATGGTGTGGATAAAAGCGATCAAGCTGAGGGCTACTAATGCAATGACAGTCAATGAAGACAGGAAGTGTTGTTAGCTGTAAAGAGCATGAAAACGTTCTCTGAATCCCTCTACCAATACTTGAGGAGGTGAAGGTGGAAAAGATGCCAATGATTCATCACAAGCATTATCAATCCATGGACACAACAGCTTATGTCCATTATCCAGTTTTAAGCTAAAACTGCAGCAGCCTCTTCAACTGCAAAACAGTGATCTTAAGTTAGAATAGCACGGAAAATTATAAATTAATTAGACGCATAATCAATATCGGCCAAGAGCAGCATCCTTCTTTTAGGATGATAATCCAGATTACTAAATGAACAAAATAGGCATCCCCTTACTTAACACTTCATAAGCGATTACAAATATTATAAATTTTTATGTTAAATATTATAAAGAAGGCATAAACTATCATCTCTAATAAGGCCCTAAGCGGCTCAATTGTTAGAATAGCTCTGAATATTTCTTATTCATTGCACAGTTTAATTTTGTGTTAATATTGAGTTTGTGTCCGGTTCTATGCTCTTCAACTATTATGACAAAGGGATAAAAGAAGAAGATAGAAGCTTGCCTCACCTTGTTGGAGAGCCCACGAAGGTGGGGTAGAAGAAGTCGTGCTCCACATGCCTCACAGACTATGACATCCATTTCAACATTGATCCAGCCTCTCCTTGCACAGTTTAAGGGACTAATAACCTGAAAAGCAAACATCAGTCTCTAAGAAATAGATAACAACATGGTAGAAACATCAGATAGGAAAAGCAAACAACAAGAAACTACAAGGAAAGCGATGTACAGCACAAACAGGCATCTATCAAATTGCCAGACCAGGGAGTGTACACCACCTTGACAAATTTTATATAATATTTCAATAAAGCCTAGACGCACAACAAAGCATTAAATAAGCCAAATGTGATAACCTGAAAAAAAAACCCGTAGTCCTGAGGACCTATCCCAACTAGATTCTTGCTTCTTAAATCCTGAATTAGGAGGAATTGAGTGGTAAGGGAAGGAGAAAGTGGTTAGAGCAAGATATCTGAGCAAGAGATCTGGAGGAACCTTGCTAAGAATGTCAAGCGGTGCTTGAGTGTGCAACGATATTATCTGGGTGTCTGAAGGTGAAATCTCGGGATTAATGGGGATTCTTGAGCAAGGAGGAGGCGCAGGTCTGAGTTCATTGATGATGACCTTTGTCCTATGGCATACTACATGAGAACACGGAATTCCCAATTTAGCACCCTTAACGATGACTTGATGACTACAATGTGTGAGGAGGGTAAGGCATGGGAAAAATAAGAAAGAAAGAAGCCTTGGCATCTTCTTCACCTTCTTCACCTTCTTAGTCTTTATTAGGTATTTAAAAGGTGAAACTTAAACTTAGAATCTCATATTACTATCTATTAAATTATGATGTTGAATCATTAATTTTGGTTTAATTCTAGTGTTTTAGTGTTACAATATAGAAGTTTGGGATGCTTAATTTTGTCTCCTCCTTGATTTATATATTAAATTGTATTTTATTTTTAAAAATTTTCCAATGTATACATTAGAAAAATAAACAAATGAATAAAAATGACAATTTCATCAAAATATGTAAAAGAGATAAAATTATACATATAGGTCTAGATTAATTTTATAATTTATGATTGTTAGTAGTTTGTGTTGAAGGAAACCATTTTATCTATTGTAAGAGAAGATATTTACTTGTTAAAAGAAATTAATTTACATGCATATGTATACTCTATAATTAATATTTAAATAAAATTTTATAAGATTTAAACCTTACAAGATGCTATGGAGTTCATTAAGTCATGACGTATATTTTTTGTATTAAAACTACTATATAATTCATGATCTTTTAGGTTCGATTATTAGAGTATAAATTCAAGGAAATCCATAGAAATCATCACTTATAAAAATATGCTTAAATTATTTATTTTAATTGTTTTACCTTTATCATTCAATGTGTATTGAGTATATGCTTGGCGTGACTTTTCATATTTTAGGATTTATGGAACAATGTGGAGGAGGATTAGGTGGGATCATGGTTAATGTGTAGGAATGTGTGTTTGTGATCTACATCGATAGGTAGTTCTTTAATGAGTAAGGTCTAAAAAAACCTTCCTTATTAAGGGTATATTCCTTGCTACTTGAAGGTATGCTTAAATTGTTTATACTCTTGCTTATTTATTTATTTTTTTCATAAAATCATTTTTTAATTTGATGTGATAATTATCTTTGCTACTTGTTGCATAAACTCTTAAAAATTTTTATATCTCACTTTGGTGGTTAAAAAATATCAATTACTTGCTCAAGTCATGAATTATGGTGAGGCGTAAATGAATTTGATCACATTATTATTTGCATTAAAAAAATTTCTTGTAATTAAAGGTTTATATAGTGTATGCCGATTATATTATGTATGTTTTGTCGATTAAGCCCTTTTAGATTAAGGCTAGCAAGACCGACGGGTTCCGAGTGGTGACTTGAAAAATCATCGAAGTTTCCTTAATATTAGTGACTACATTTCTTAGTTTCAGGCATCATAGTAAACTGATTATATATTTATACATGTAAAATATTAAGAAAAGAAAAGATTATATGATTGAAAATTCCTTTGTAAAATAAGAATATGAATTACATGCAAACAAATGCTTTATCATTGATTGCAATGATCTTTAGTTTATAAATAAAATCTTTACAAATTCTTTTGCAAAATAAGCACTATTAAATGAATTTGTTGAAAATCTTTTTTTAATTATATTTATTCATACTATCCCTTTTGTATTTGTTCATATTTATGCCCTATGTCTTGTTTATACTTAGTAGGGTTTTACCTAGTTTGTGTTCTTAAACTCATACCTCTTTATGTTTTTTTAGGTTACTATGTCTCACATAAAGAAGGGCTTTTAGGCTTACGCTTTGGGTATATGCCATTGAAGGTGTTTAAGGTTAGAATTATTCAATGAATTCAATGGTGTAGTTAACTTTATGTTTATTTGGTAAATTTAGGTGTTATTAGATTTAGATGATCGATAGCCTTATTTGTTGATTATGTTATAAAAATCATGCTTATATTGATCAAGTATCTATTTTATTTATTTTATTTTCAGTTCACACCATCTGCCGATTTTCTATGAGTTCCTTGCAATCCCGACGAGTGGTGTGGCGGTGGCTGACACCAAATATGATTGATTATATCTTCTCATAAATCTTGCTTGCATGTACAGAAAAAAAAGAAAAACATATGAAGGAGACCAAAACAAATTTATTTGACTATATACCATGCGTTAAATACTCTAAACCAAACCGAACTAGACCGACCAACCCATAAGTGCATCACCACTCGGTCTAACAATTTGCCCTTCACGGTCTCCACCAACAATTCTCCAATGCTTATCTTTATTATTTATAATTTCTTATATATGAACTTTCTTACGAGTACAAATAAAATTAAATTAATCTTGTCTTTGAAACTTATTTCAAAAGTTAATCAACCCCTTCATCACATCTAGCATTGTCAAATTACCGCCTTTCAAACCCGATGCGTGAAAAATATGAGACGGAGGCCCTTCACCAAAAATCACGCCAAAAGGAATGTCATGCAAAATGGGTTTCAAGGGAAGACTGATTCATTCTCAAGATTTAGGATGTTGATCGATGAGAAACACGTGAACGCGTGCATCATATGCTACTTTGATGTGTGTGCTACAGATTTTAGTGACCATAAGAGGTGTTTAATCTAGGGTTCAAAATGAAAATTTTCACTTGTTTATGACAACATTTTTAATAGCTATGATTTTAGGAAATTAATAGCTTCCAATGATGCATGTAAGAAGAATAAAACTTGATGTGTGAGATCATAACATGGAGTGAGATTTTTTAGTTTCTCTTATACTTTGTGTGGTTGTACTTTAGAAGAGTGAAATGGTGGTGAATGCATTTTTTCATGTCATGATTGTGGCATCTATTTATTGTTAGTGTTGATTCTCTCTCATCTCCTATAGATGTAGACTTGATTTAAGTCAAACCACATATATTTTGATGTATTATTAATTGTGCATTCTCTTTCCCATTTAAATTTGCAGAATATTAATCTCAATCATGGTGATGCTTGTTTTAGAGCACTCATTACAACAAATTGGTACTAAAGCACAATTCTAAGAGTAATGACCATGATGTTCGAGATCAAGAAGTTTAATGGGCTAGAATATTTTAGTTTATAAAGAACCAAGATGTGTAATGCTCCTATCCATTAAGATCTTGCAAAGACACTGTTGGGGAACTCAAAGATGCCAACATTAATTATTGAAGATGAAAAGGCAGATATGAAAGAGGACTTATGTTGTCCAATCACATTGAGAGAATAGGATCTTGATAGTTGTCTTAAAAGAATCTACTACAAAAAAAGTTTATAACTCTAAAAGTCATTGTTCATGATCAAAAGCCTCTCCAACAAACTCTAGATATAACATTTATTGTATATGCAGAAATGTACGCCAATCAAGTTAGATCTAAATCAATTAAGTTCAATTATTCATAATTTGAAAAATATCAATATGACTGTGGATGCTAAGGATCAAGCATTACCATTTTTTGTGTACCCTCTTGTAAACATAGTCATGACATCATATTATGGAAAACATACCTTAAGCATAGAATAACACACTTTTATAGATCCTTAAGCTCAAGATTATTGGCAAAGAAAAATAAAACAAATGATGAAAAGAGTCTATCTCTACAAGCAAGTTATTAGTAGAAATAAGACTTATTTTTATTGAAGAAGTAAGGATCTACATAAAAGAGATTATATGGCATGAAAAGAGTAGCATGCGGAACTAAATATCAAGAGCACATGTTAGTAAATACAACAACAACAACAAGCCTTTATCCCATAAGGTTCTACATGAATCATTCGTCTCCATTGTGTCCTATTAAGTGTCAAATTCTTATTTAATTCAAGTATATTAAAGTCATTTTTATACATCTTACCCAAGTCTTTTAGGTCTACCTCACCCTTCTTAACATAAGGCAAATCTAATCTACTCTCTCATCATGGACGGACGCTTTATTTGGCCAAACTATTTAAGGTGACTCTCTAATCTTATCTACCACTGGAGCTACTCCAACTTTTTTTCCGAACATACTAATTTAGCATTTTACCTCTAAGAGTAAAGTCACTCATCCACTGAGCATCCTCATTTCCTACACTTAACTTAGTCTCACAACACCATAACTCTCTCATTCGTCTTACCACCATCTTATAAAATTTTCCCTTAAATTTAAGCTACTTTTCTATTATACAAGCCGGATGCATTCCTCCACTTCAATCCAACTTGAATTCTACTAATAACATATCAATTTATTTCACCATCATTTAAAACAATAGAGCCTAAATATCTAAATCACTCTTTTAATGACTTGTTCACCTAATGTCACAACAATTGACTATGACTAAAATTACATTCCATATATCCAGCTTTAGATCTACTTAAACGAAAACCTTTAGACTCAGGTTGACCTCCATAATTCAAGTTTCTCTTGGACTCTCTAGTCTTATCAACAAGAAGAATGTCATCAACAAAAAAGCATAACCAAGGTACATCTTCTTGTAAATGTCTAGTAAGAACATCCATAACTAAAGCAAAAGATAAGAGCTTAAAGGCGATCCTTGATGTAATCCAACCGAAATAGGAAAATATTTAATCAATCCTCCTTGTGTTTGGACACAAGTAATGCTCTAGTATACATATCCTTAATGACTTGAATATAACCAATATTAACTCCTTTCTTTTCTAGAACTCTCCAAAGAACATCTCTTGAAACTCTATCATAAGCTTTCTCTAAATCAATAAATATCATATATGATCTTCCTTATTTTCTCTATACTTCTCCATCAAACCTCTTAACAAATGTATAGCATCTATAAGATCTACGGCATGAAAAAGCGATTGTGAGAAACTTTTATATCACATCATAACCTATGCTCTCTCTATAATTTTAATGTATGACACATTAACTTAATTCTTATTTGCACACTCTTGTGCATCACCTTTATTCTTAAATATAGAACCAACAAACTCTTTCTCATCATTTGACATATTTTTAGTCTTTAAAATAATATTAAAAGATTTATAAGTCCAAAAATTTCTTGATCTTCTAAACATTTTCTATTGGAATATCATCAAGTCCTACTTTTACCACATTTCCTTTTCTTTAAATGTTCTCTAACTTCAAATTTACTAATCTGACGATAAAATAAAATTCTATTTTTTGTTTGGGTATTAAGGCTAAAATCAATCATATTTTGATCTTTCATTGAAAAAATTTATTAAAAATACCCCGTCACTTATTTTCGATATCGCTTTCTAAGAAAGAACTTAATCATTAATACATTACTTGAACGATCTTTACTTCTTCTCTATCTCTTTTGATTAATTATATACATCTTTCACCTTTTTAATATCTAATCTATCATAGATCATTAAAATTAAATTTTTCATCATATATTACTTTCTTAGAATCTCTAGGTCATTTTATTTTTTTTCAATTTTGGTATTTATCTAAACCAAATTTTATAATAATCTTCTTATTTCTTTATCTTCTTTTGCATTCACTTTATTTTTATTAAAAGAAATTTTTTCCTTTTAATTCTCCAAGCGCATTTGTCTTAATTTTTCTACTTTTTCCCATAACATTAACTTGCATGAACATCCCAAATTCTAAGCTCTTGCTTCTTAAAATATTTTTATCGATTATTCTTTAAGTCACATCATTAATCCTGGACAATAATTTAATTTATTTTTAAATCTTCATCTTTAAAATCAAAATCAAATAACAATCGATATTAGGTCTTAAACTTTCACTTGGAATAACCTTACAATCTTTATAATTTAAACGATCTATTTTTCTTATAAAAAATAATCAATCAGATTTTCTATATCCATTTTATAAGTAATAATATCGCTCTCTTTTCTTAAATAGTATTATCAACTACAAAATCATAAAGAAAATCTAACATAGTCACTATTCTTCATTACCAATCCATAACCACCATGAATACTTTAAAATCTTCTACTCTACCAACGTGTTAAATCTCCTCCAATAAATACTTTTTAAGAGGTATCTCGTATTAATCTCTCTCATTCCAAAATTTTTTTTAAACCTAAACCTACTGATAAACACTTATAATATTGATAATCTTGGTATCAAATACAATCTTTAAAGTATAATTCTATCTTCATATCTATTAATATTTATAACATTATTCTTTTATCAATAATCACTTTCGCCATTTTAATTCGACTTCTACCAATATCAAAGTTAAAACCTAAACTATCAATCTCCTGGCATTCTCCCCAACCCATTTAGTTTCTTGAATAAATAAAATATTTATCTTCCTATGAACCATAATATCTATTAATTCCATTAATTTACGTAAGAGTAATATTCCAAGTTCTTGCTAATTCAGTTTCATGGACTAACTTCTTTGCGCATCCATCCATAATGTGGATAATCATTCCAAATCTTCGATGAGGCTTTTGTATTTTGAGGCCAAACCAATCTTCATGTGAAATGCATATCACATGATATCATGATAGTTGTGAATTCGATCGGCAAAAGCCTCATTTTTTATTTAACGTAAGGACTTGCGAGATAATTAATAATTCTTTTCCTTGTCTAATTGTTATGGCAAAACTAAATCTTCTTTGTGTCTCATTCTCTTGAAGCCGAGAGCATTTTCCGTTTCTAAAACCCCAAGGGTTTAGCACTGCACAATGTCATTGATTCTAATTATCACTTGAATTGAGCACTTACAAAAGACTCAAGTCGTATAAATGTTGCACTTTAAAGTTGTAAGATTGAATTTTAATATGCACATGCTACTAAATTTTTTGAACCTTGAAGTAGCTGTCTAATTGTTGCAATGGTACGCATGATAGTGTGGCAAACTTTGCAACACAAACTTAACTCATTTGATTATTTGAAATCATCCTATCATCTTGTGCCTGAATTTATTTTGGAATTTTTTCTACAACCTATATTTTAACATTCCAAAAATGTGATGCTCCAATGCAGGAAAAAATAACAACTCTTAAAGTTGCACCTTGCAAGAAGCATAATCTTTTGACTCATTCACTCTTGACACCCAAATAATCTTTGCATACCTCTAATATCTAAACATCCTCAAACAGCTTATATTTTGCATCACTTAGAGCATCCGAAGATATAAGATTTATTGTATCAAGTACATATCTCTTGCCAACCAATGCCCTAATACAAATAATGCCAAGACTTATAGATATATGCACACCTATTGCATAACTTATAATTATAAAATAATGATGTATTATGACACATAAAATAATATGTTGAGTCAAGTACCCATTGATCATTGTGCCTACAAGCTACAGTTATTAAAAAAAGTATTACCAAAATATGTATCAATTTTTTGTTTGCATTTACTAGCATGTCCCACATTATGGACGGATGCAGTAAAAAAAGTTAGTCCATGAAACTAGAATTAGGTTAGGAACTTGGAATATAAGTACTCTTACGTAAATTAATAGAATTAATATATATTATGGTTCAGGAAGATAAATATTTTATGTGATCAAAAAACTAAATGGGTTGAGGAGAAGGCTAAGAAATTAATAGTTTAAGTTTTAAATTTTAGTATTCGGTAGAAGCGAATTAGAAACCATAGATGTGATTAGATAAAAGTTTGAAGGATAATATTATAAATATTAATAGATGTGGAGATATAATTATAGCTTTAAAGATTAACATTGAAGATCAACACTAAGGGATTTGAGCCATTCATTGCCATGATCTATGTGCTCCACCTTTTCTTGAGAGATATTTGGTGGGTATAAAAAAATCTAAAGTTCAAAGGAAATACTCTCACGCTCTTATTCCTAATATATCCTCTCAATGGCTAAAGTTTTGGTGGATTATCACTTGGTGCATGTGAGAAGAGGAAGGCATTGTATTCAAGGTAACCTCTTAGTGTGAAATTCTTTGGTATCTTCTTTTGTGTGTAAACTAGGGAATTGGGAAAGGGCTAGTGAGTGCTCTTATTTTACACACCATGATTGTGACCTATATTTATTACTAGTAGATTATATCCTCTATGAATGTGAGTTTGGTTAGAGCCACATAACATAAATCTTGTTGTCTTTTTATTTATATTTTCTTTCTCTCATTTGTGATTACTTTATGGCACATCAATATCAATCCTAGTGACACTTCAGCATAGTGTCTTTTGGCACCATGAGTACAACAAAATCAAACCTAAACCAAACCCATGGGTAACTTAAACAAGAGTTGATTGTTCAAACCATTATCCCGACTTAACCTGGAGCTTCTATTTACTAAAGGATCAACTCCAACCTTCCATACACTCAGTGGAATTCAGGATTAACAATACTTAACTTCTTGCTAACCTAACTATTTTAGCATAGACCAAGTTAACATAGCTGGATGTAAATACATGGAAATATGTAAACTCAGATTAAAATATCTTAACACCGAACCAAAGAATTTAAGTTCAGTTTATTAAATTCCACCCTGCATGAAATGATATAAGTTAAACACAAATCTTGCAAATAAACAGCATAATAGTTAGAAAAGGAAATTACTAGGAATATGACATAAAACGTAGACTACTTCAAACTCCCAGCCTCAACTGTCGTAACTCGAAACACCTCCATAAAACAATTACAGACAAGTAACTCCAAACTTATCAGGTATTCATGTATAAGATAGAGGATCTGAAGATAGACAACAACAAGAACAACAAAAAAAAAGCCTTCCGGGAATCAAAGTCCCTCTAAAAATTCGAAAAACAGTTGAAGTGACTGACCTTAGGTTTCCCAGAACCAAGTCATGGCCTTGAAAGTCGTCAACCTCCTAGTCAGATCCATCCGATCCCATGGCCGGCAAGGAGCCGACTTCTTCACTGGCCCTCCCGGTGCCAGAGCTCGCGCCACCGAACCCTTTCTCGCAATCACATCACCACCTCCCAGCCGGCTTTCAGTAAAACAAGACAGAGGAAACAAAAAAAAAATTAAATCAGTGTCAAAAGTATCGAGAAGACCTAAACCCAATGAAATATTCAATAGACCGCAATCACCGCACCGACCTAAGATGGGAGAGCCTCGGTCTGGGTGCATAATAGAGCTTGTCCATGATCTTCTTCAACCTATTCTCCGAATCCTCCGCCATCATAATTTCGGCGGAGCTAGTTGAAAGGAGTGAGTATTGTCTGAAAGCTGAAGGAATGACAGCCGTGGTTTCACCGGCTCAACCACATCTGCACATCGTTATTCGTCGATGCAGTTGAAGCCCGCCTGCTTCCCTGAAGGAGTGAAGGTGCTTTCGCGTTCAAGAATTCATTTTAATATATATAATATATATATAAATATCTAACTTTCGATGATATGCATGTAAATACATAAGATTTGTGACACATATATATAAATCGTCTTGATTTTTATTATTTAAGATTAAAAAATTAGTTTATTTATTTATTTATGTCTCCTTTGAATAATAAAGTAATAGAGTATTTACATACATAACACATCATTTTTATATATTATTATCTAATACTCAAATATAAATATTTATATATATAAAATATCTAAATTTTTATTATTATAATAAAAATAACATTTTTTAATTTTTTGAAATAAAAATTTGAAACATAAAAAATATTTTATTTATAAATATCAAATTTTAGATATTAAATATATAAATGCATAATTTATTATGTGCTATGTATTATATGCACATGTTTAAAACAAATTCTTGGCTCCGCATTGTCTACAGTTACTGGCTCAGAATTCAAATAGAGGTTGAAGTTCGAAGGACATATTAGCCTGTTTTAACTAAGCCCAAACTCGTTGAGCAAAAAAATATATTAAAATTTTAATTTATTTAAATCATATCATCTTTTTAATTAAAAGCCTATACTTGTACTGAGATCGAAGCCCACGTTAACTGGAGAGGTTACAGCAAGTAAACACCTTACATATTTATGATTAAATTTACTTAAAAATAAAAAACAAATAAATAAACTTTTACATTTAAAAAAAATTAAATAAATTTAATCATAGGCTCACAAACAAATTTAATTAAAAGCTCAAACGCTCAATCAGTAAATTAAAATGTCTTGCACGATAAACTTTTACTTGGACATTCAAAATTATGTTCCAATTTATTTAGGAGAAATGCTAATTTGGTAAAAAAAAAAAATTACCCGAAAAAAAGTACCAAATAAAAGGTTCAAAAGCCCATTCCTTCGATGCAACCTATGAAATAAAATATAAACTTACAATCATAAGCTATAAATTACTTTCAGATATGAAACTTTACATTTTATTTGTTAAAAATAACAGATTCTAAATGGTTGTAGGTAATGCTGCAAATAAACCGGCGTTCCAAGCTACTGGCTCGACTGATAGAGCTCACGTTTCGTTTGATTAACTAATCAAATGAGCAACACTTTCTAAAATACTTGATCGCTAAATGAACAAATTAACAAATGCGTTCGTTCATTTATGTTTATGAACATTATCATTTAAAACTCCAAAAGCTCACTAAGGATTTATTATACTGATTAAAGCTTATTTTTGAAAAATATTATTCAAATTATTATTATTTTAGGCTTAATAAGCTTTTAATCGATACACCTAATATATATTTCTCAACAAATTGCTCAAAACAAGCTCGACATGGATTGATTAAAGCTTGTTTATTTTATTAAACGAACTGCTCATTAAGTGCTCGATAGTCCAATTTGAACCGAGCTCGAACAAACTCAATTGAGCTCAAGCTCGATAATGATAAACAAGCTCAAGCGTGAACACTATTCTTAAAACTTCGAATCGAGCTCGAACTCGATAATATTAAATAAGCTCAAGTTTGAACACATACATACTCTCCGACTTCGGTTCATTTGCAACCCAATTTTAGGACATCTTCTATTTGGCACTGCATTTAGAATCATTGAAAGTCTGGATCAAATTTGAATTCAAATACTTTATTGTTGTTTGGTGTGTGAAAGTAAATATAAAACTATTTTTTTTATTTTGGTTTGAATGTAAAGTAAATATTTGATTCTAATACTTTATTATATGTAAATTAATTATAATTTATTCACTAATTAAAGTATTCAATTAAAAATAAATATAATCAAATAAAATATAAATAAATTATAAATAAAAATTTTTTCTTGACTAAAAAATAAATAAAATCAAATACAAATACAATATATTTGAATATTTAATTATTAGTAATTAATTTACAAATTTTCTAAGATATTAATAATTAGTGTTATAAATAAATAAAATTTGAATATTATTAGTTTATATTAAGATAATGACCCAAATTTAATATATATATATATATATATATATATATATATATATATATATATATATATATATATATATATATATATATATATATATATATATATATATATATATATATTTATTTATTTATTTATTTATTTATTTATTTATTACTATATTAAACATTAATTAATTAAACTAAATAAACTAAAATTTATATATATTTTACAAATTTTCTAAGATATTAATAATTATTTTTTACTAAATAAACTAAAATTTAATAATTATTTTATTTTTTTGATTTATCGTGAATTATTTATCATTAATTTGAATAAACATAATTATATTTATTAAATCTTATTTAATATTATTATAATTAAAGTTAAAGTTAACATTACGGAATGCAGTTGCATTGGATTAATGGCCTCATATTTTTGAAGGGAACAAATAGAAAGAAATCAAGACAAGGGGAAAGAGAAAGGTTTGCCTTTATCAACCATTGCTCTGGCTTGCTTCATTCAAAGTTTCAAGAGACAAAAAAAGCGAGTGAGATAAAGAAAGAAAAGAACCTAAAAGTCATATTTATACCAAGTCTCTCTGATGGTAAGCAGCTAGAACCTGCTCCCTAGCTTGCTCTTCTCCTCCTCCACCTCCTCGTCTTTTCCTCCTCTTCTCCCTCTCTCACTGCATTTCTTCTTTGGTTCTTCTTCCCTTCTCCCCTCAATGCTCGGCTGGTCAGAGGTCGTCTTTATCACAAGGATGGCTACCTCGATTGCCGGTGGTTCCTTTCCCCTTTAATTTCATCCCCTTCATTTGCATTCCCCATCTCACCTAAACTTCTTTGGATCTCTCGGTTTGGAAAGATTTACTTCTTTCTGTCACTGAAATGCACAATCGTCCCCTTGCATTTGGATTCCAATGAAGTGGACTTCTCGAGAGGATGATTTGTCTGTGGAAAGGAAGAATGGCATCTCTCCCCTTATCGGTCACTCGATCGGTAGCCTTATTATGGTTCCTTTGTTAGCTATCAAAAAGAAATGGAATTTTAAAGGATTTTACTTTCATTGAAGGTGATTACTTCTGTTTAAGTTCAATTGTCAAGAAGACTATGATTTGGTGTGGAATCACGGCCCTTGTTTTCTCAATGGTTGACCTTTCATTTTCCAAAATGGACTTGGGACTTTCGGCCTTTGAGCGATCCTATCTCACGATTGATTTGGATTAAACTCTAATTTTCCCCTCTGTTGTTGGAATGAGGTTGGTTTCTCTAGGGTTGCTAAAATCGGCGTCCCTTGGCCGTGGATAATTTATTTGCGGCTAGATCCCATTACATTTGCGAATCGTCCAAATTTCTACTTCCTCTCCTCTTTCTGACGATTCGATTAATCTAAATGGGAAAAGATTCATGCAGTGTTGTCACGATTGGCCGCCCATATGCTCGACTGTAATACCTTCTCTCGAGTTCGTTCTTGTCCTCTTAACGCCTCGCTTCCTCCCGAGGCCAGCGATCCCCTCCTAAAGTTCTGTCAAAGTGACTAACAGTTACCAAGGAATATATACCCATACTGACCCCTCAGTCTGGGTCACTAGTTACTATCTTGCACGCCCTCCTTCTTCTACTAATACCTCACAAGATGACAAGATTATGGAGACTTCTATCTCCTTCCTCTTCCTCTATAGCGACCTTAATCGGTTACCTTCTCATTCTCCACCTCGGGAGGATTGTTTGTGTTTTGATGCTTACTTTCATCAAGGATTGATTGATCCCACTAATTGAGATCTCTCTTGGTGTGGTTACTCTTCGGCTCACTTACCCACAGTGCGACCTCCTGGTATTGATATTGATAAAGGAATTCATGAAGGTAGTAGCACTCATTTAGAAGGAGGGAATATCTCTTCCTCTTCTAATCCCATCAGACTCCTCTTAAAGGGAACAAGAAAAGGGTAAAACCGCTTCTTCCTCTTCCCAATGAATCAAATATCATTTGGTAGTTGGAATGTTAGGGGTTTATCTCTGTTGGAAGACTTTCTAGAAAGCTTATTAAAGACTTTCATTTAGATCTTCTGTCTCTTGGAAACCAAAGTTCATTTCAATCCTTTGTATAGCAATCGGTCTCTTCTTACAATTTATTTACTTGAATCTTGTGTTAATAATTTTGATTGTGCAAGTGGTGGCCGTATTTGGATCAAATGGAATTACGGTAGGTTGAATTTTGAGTTACTTTGCAAGTCCGCAATTTATCCATGGTAGAGTTTACGCTCAGGGGTGAACTTTCTCTTAACTAGTATTTATCTTTGAAAATGATTCTCTTGCCGTTCCTCCTTGTGGTCTTCTTTAAAGGCTTTGCAGATGTTAATGCTATCCCTTGGGTTATTTTAGGAGACTTTAACGCCCTTTAAGTGCTAAGGATAAACAAGGGGTAACGGTTTCATTTAACTCTTCCTTGGAATTTAAAGATTGTGTTAATGATTGTGGTGGATGGAACTTCCTAGCAGCTTACACTTTACATGGTTCAATCGGCAGTTGGAACATCCTATTTATTCTAAGATTGATCGGGCTTTTGCAACTCCAACGGATTGACATGTTCCCATCTTCATTTTATAAAGTCCTCTCTTCTAGATCATCGGATCATTCTCCTTTGGTAACTCTTCTTCAAGCTCCTTCTTTGGTATCTCATCGTTTCCTTTTAGAATTATTGGTCTTTAAAGCACGGCTTTAAGGTGACATTCAGGAGGTTTGGAACAATTACATACAAGGAGACCCTTTTATGTTCTCTCTATCAAGCTAAAGCTTGTTAGAAATATGATGAAAGATAGATATAGGGAAACTTCTCCCCTTACGGGAAAAAGCAATATTCTTAAAGCGAGAACAAAGTGAGGTTTTTTGCTTCGGAAAAAGATCCTTTCAATATCCATCTCATTCATGATGCTAAGGAAATCAAATATAGATACTGCGGTTACTTATAAAAAATGCTTTTGGATTAAAACAAAGCTAAGGCTCATTGGCTTACTCACTCGATGATGATTTAAAATTCCTCTATCTCTATTAAGGAAAGGAAAAGCTCCAATTTGATTAGAGAAGTGCAAACCGACATGGGGGTCTTTTCGATCACAAGGATATTTCATTATTTTTGTAGGTACTATGAGAATCTCTTCAACTGTGATGATTCTCTTATTTTACCCGTTCATAATTTTCCCGAGTTGTCTTTCATTAGATCTTGCTACCGATCTTGATGTCGATGTTACAAGTGAAATCATTGCTACCTTGAATAGTATCGTAAACAAATCGCCGCCCTGATGGTTTTAATTCAAAGTTTTACATTGATTCTTGGAGTATTATTGGCAAATCTTTTGTTCATGCGCTTCTTTTCTTTTCAAGAATTCTAGATTGCCCAATTGTTTCAAGCATACTCTTTAACATTCATACCTAAGGTGAAACACTCCAATAGAATTGAAGACTATCGCCCATCTCATTATGTAACACTTTCTATAAAGTGGTGGCTAAAATCCTTGCCAATCGATGAAGAGATATCTTCCTTCTATTATCAATAATTCTCAATCCGCATTTGTTAAAGGAAGGGGGACATATCGATAATCGGCAATGGCCTTTGAGATTTGCAATGAGTTCTCCACCTCTAATAATTCTTACTTTTAACAAAAATTGATTTGAAAAAGCTTTCGATAAAATTAATAGAAGAGCATTGATTCATCGCCTTACGGACAAAGGTTTTCCTAAGAGATTTACTACTTGGGTGGAAGCTTGTATCTCGATGTGCCTTTTCTATTGTGTTAAATGGGAATATTTCGGTTACTTCTCTTCCTCCAATGGCCTTAGAAGGTACATTGTCTCCTTTCCTCTTACGGTGGCCATGGACACTTTTTCATGCATGCTTGAAAATGAAATCAAAAAGGATTATATAATCCTATTTCTCATTTGGACAATGCTCTTCTCATCTCTTATATGTGATCTCCTTGTGATGTGCTTGACTCTTACATTTACCTCATTAAACTCTATTCTTCAATCTCTAAAGTATTATTTGGGTCTTGAGGTGAATTATTCCAAATCATCTTTGTGTCTCTCTTCAAGGAACTTGGATAATGCTTATTCTTTGAATTCAATTGGGTTCTTTCCCTTTCAAATACTTGGGGCTCCCTCTTATTAAAGGTACAATCAAGATGGCTCATTTCACACTCTCTTTGTGACTACATGTTTGGTTAGGTTGGAAAAGTAAGTTCCTCATTAGGGGAAGGTTGCGACTTATCGTCATCTATTAATAGTTTTTTTTATCATCTTGGTTTATTCATGGCTATTCGGATGGCATCATCAAAAAAATCTCAGCTTTCATTAAATTTTTCTATCATTGGAGGCAAAAAAGTTGCATACTATTTCTTGGGAGCATTACTTTTACCCAAAGACAAAGGAGGAGTTGGGTTACTCTCTGCTTCTTCTCTTAATTTGATTAGCAAATTGAAATTAATGTGGAAAATTTGCAAGAGAGACTCCTTTTAAATGGTGTTTAGCTAAATATACATCTCTATGGAATCCTTGTATTTATAGAGTTTCTCCTCTTTGGAAATCATTGTCAAAGTTGAAAATTTAAAACAAATTGTATTTTCAAGTTGGAGAGGGTAATGCTTTTCTTTATACTTTGATCCTTGGTGCAATGGACATTCTCTTTATTATTGGTTGGGAGTTAATGGCTTGAAACAGTTAAACTTCGGAAAATCTAAAGGTTCATTTTCTTATCCACAATGGGCAATGGAATCTCCTCTCTTCTTGAGTCCTCTCATCCTTGGTTATCCATTAAGATTTTGGATACTTCTATTGAGAATGGATCGATTCTATTAGTTGGCTTAAAAGTTATCTCCTTCACCAAGGAGTTCGGAGCCATCTTGAGTCTCACCCTCTTTAGATTGGACTAAAGGGATTTGGTTTAAAGGTTTTTCTATTAACTATGCTATATTCTTTGGATGGCTTATATTGTGGTCTTAAAATATCTCGATAAACTTGCAAATAAAGGGATTGGAACCCAACTCCTTTCTTTGTTTTTTCATTTTTAGAATCTCACAACCACTTGTTTTTTGAATGTCCATTGGCTATGAAATTAGTGAGGGCTCTCCTTCCAAATGGTACGTTTCTTTTCTTTGCGGTCTACTCTCCCAGGTTCTTAATTTTATTGATGATGGAGAGCATAAAGTGTTTCAAAGATTACAATTTCGATTATTTACGTTCTTGTGTATACCTTGTGGAGAGAAAGGAATAATCGCCTTTTCTCTTCTACCTATCTCCCCTTTCGCTTTATCACGCAAGTTAAGGAAAGGGTCTCGGCTAAATTGCAAAAGTGGAAATTAAAGGTTGCTTGGCCTTGCTCATGCGATTTAATTGGGACTTGGAAAAACTATTTCCCTCCTTAACTATCCTCTTACTTGTGACTTTTCTTATGTCTTTGGAAGTTCATTTCGCTTTCATTTCATCCTCTTTCATTAATGGATTTTTCATGCGGTTTTGTTGTGAAGAAATAGGCGGGAGTTATTTCTTGGTAATGGGTCTAATCTTGGTTTTATGGTTGTTCTTGATATCTTTCGTTCCATTTTGTTTTCTTGGATCTCCTTTGGATGTGGGATTTATGGCTATCTTCTCTAGCTTTATATATGGTGGTCGGTTTTCTTCTTGTTTCTTTGTGTTCTCCTATCCTTACTTGAGCATTTCTGGTGGGTGGATGGCTTTTCTTCTTTTCCTTCTTTGTTTCACAGTATTGTGGCTATGGTTTTTTTTTATGGAGGTTATGGTACATTATCATTATGGTTTTTGTTTACTCTCTACTTGTAATGGACTTCTTGATAAGAGCAATCTGCTTTGATCTTCTCCCTTCGCTACGGTTCTTTGCGGTTTTTGGTGATATTTGCTTTTGTAATGGGCGATGATGAGGATTTCCTACTTATTGATCTATTGAAATGCTCCTTCTCACGGTCTCTCTCAACCACCATCCCTTTTGTTGGCAAGCAATTCTATTTATGGTCGATTTGGGGATTGTTTGGAGGCTGCTGGGGGGACATTCGTCCTATATGATTGTTTTGTGTTGTGCTTATCTTAGACATTGTTGATGTATTTTGTATCCACAGTCCATTGAGTTTTTTTGCTCCTACTTTCAGTAGGTTTTTCTTTCTCGGTATTGTTGATTTCGTTTCTAGAATCATTGTCCTAGTTTAGTTTTTCTTATTTCTTGGTCTAAGGGATTAGTCTTTTGTAACTTTACTTTTGGAATACAATTGGGCTCGGCTCTTAACCTTTCCAAAAAAAAAAAAAAAAAAAAAAAAAAGTCATATTTCTAATTGTGTGCATATTTTATAATGTGCGAACCAAAGCTAAATAAAGTACAACATTTTATCTATTGGATTATACACGAACCTCAATAATGAATCTCATACACACTAAAATAGGGAAATAGAATGAAGGAAGAGGCAATGGAGATAAACTTGGTTAATTTAGGAAGATGGTTATGAGACTCCTGATAGGGTGTATTTGGATTTGATTTGGATGGATTGCATGATAAATTTTTAAAATTAATTGGTTTTGGATTCTTAAAAATATTGAACCCAATAATAAAATGTAAAATCAAACAAACCAATAACAATTTGGTTGATTATTTTGGATTGGTTTTGGATAAATCGAAGTTCACTACATTTAAAATTTTTTTGCATAATATTTTATTGTTGCATATAATATATAAATTAATAATATATCATATAATTACTTTAGTTTATTTAGTTCCATCCAAAATTTTATTTAACAAACCAATCTAAAAACTAAAACCAAAGTTTTCATTAATTAAAACCAAAATCCAAATTACTAAGTTCAAAAACCAACCAAATTACTCAAAAACTTTGGTTGGTTTGATTTGGTTAAAACTAAATAATGCACACCCTACTCCCGGAAGGGTTTTAGAACTCATATCACGGAAAAAATTAAAATCTCAAAATAGATGAAAAGAATCTCGCATTCATAATGATAAAAAAATTTTATATCTTCAATTTTCTTATGACTTCATTCTTATAATTCATAAAGGAAAGTGATATGATACTAAAACTTTCACTTAAGAATCTTGATAAAAGTAATCGATCCTAAATAGAAACTAGTCAATCAAGCACTTAAAATATCATTGGAAACATTGAGATATCAATTAAATTTCTAAATAGTTACTAAATATTGAGTGTTTATGATCAAATCGGCGTCTTGACGATGGATCTAACAAGCCCAAGATCTCTTGATTATGACTTTATTTGAGCATTCAAATACTTAAAATATATCGGATGATCAAGAGAATCATTTTGAGCCATCCGAGTGCTTTGAATTTTGCATGTATTTATAGAAACGATATCCTCTAATATAAATAGCCTCATTCTTCACATGAAGGGAGCTCAAGCTAAAGAGAAGAGGGACTCTAAAGCTTGAAAATACTCCGGCATAATTGTCTCACCACCACGGTCACCGACCACCGTCGGATCGTAGCCGACCACCATTCCGATCCTTGTCGTCGTTAACCATCGTCGGTTGTCACCGACCACCATCGTCGATCATCGTCATTGGTCATCTCCGTTAACCATCGTGCTGTGTTGACCACCGTCTGCCGCCGTCGGCCGCCACCATCGATCATCGTCGTTATCACCGCCGTCGCCGGCCACTACCACCTACACCTGCCGTCGACCACCTCATCGATCATCGTCGGTCATCATCGCGACCGCCGTCGCCGCCGCCGTAACCATCGTCGGCCATCTCTCGGTCATCACCACCAGACGTCGCGTCGTCGGCATTCACCATCATCAATTGTCACCCGCTGTTTACCTAATCACTCTTGCATAGGCGTTGTTTACGCGATTCTCAGAATTGACCCATTTATGAACACATCGCCGCACCATCATGCATATCCAGCTCGACACCTTTGTCGTCTTTTCGATCACCCTCGGACTTGCACTTGGTTCTACTCCCTTCCAAGGGAATCCATCCATACCTTTGACGAACTCTCCAAAATTTTTGTAGAGCAGTTCATTGCAACCGGAAGATCATTAAAGATTCCTCTCATCTTACGCATTCGTCAAAATGAGGGTGAATCACTTGAGTACTTCAGTGGTTCTACTTGAGGCTCGCCAACTACACGGGTAAGAACTATTAAGATGAGTTTTCCTTAGAGCTCCGTCTTGGGCCTTTCTACTTCTAATCACGAGATCGTCTCATATGCCGACTTGGTTCATCGTGTGGAAGCACAAATTTATGCCGATGAGGCTATTAATGAACATCATAAACAATTTGAACAATCCATAGAAAACGTAAGAGTGTCCTGTGGAATACACCACAATCTCATCAAAAGAAACAAGACGTCGTGATCTCCCTCCGACCCACATCAACGGCGTGAACCACGATCGGAAAAGGAATACACACCATTTAGCATATCTCGTGTTAACATCCCGATAATCATTCGAGATGAAGAGACCATCAAGTGGCCATATCCACCAAATTCGTGAAATCGAGTAATATTGTTTCTTCTATCAAGTCGTAGACTACTCGAGTGTGTAAATAACTCAAAGAAGAAATCGAGAGGCTCATTCAACAAGAATATCTACGTCGATTTGTGTAGAATCAATCAACTCAAGCAAACATAACTCCAACTGGTGCTAGGACAATCATCACGAAACAACAAAATAGTCGCCGATAATTGGAGGAATTGAAACAATCGCAGAGGACCGTCTAATCAAGTTCTCATTGTCCAAGAATCGAGTTAAAGAAATCTCATATTGATCATTCCATCACTTTTAATCGGACTTAGAAGGAGTTCAAGTTCTCCATCAAGATGCACTTGTCATCGCTAGATCGGTGACCCATGCTATAATGTTAAGAGAATTTTGATTGATAATAGAAGTTTTGTCGATGTTTTATTTTACTCCACATTTCTTAGCATGAGCTTGGTTAGGGAAAAACTCTAACCCATTGCGGGGACCATTAATGAGTTTGATAATGCTGCAAGTGGAGTGGGGAAATCACCCTTCTGTTGTCCTTGAAGAATTTTCTCGATAAGTGACTCATTCAATTCAATTCATGGTGGTCAAGTCGATTACAATATATCTTGAAAGACCCCTCCAATCAATTTTTTGGTGTCGTATCTCATCTTAAGATGAAATTTTCAACTCAGTTAGAGGTCTGAAAATCAATAAATAACAATCATTTTACCACGATAAGCTCAACCACGCTTTGGTGACCTTCAAAATTTTAATTTTGAGATGAAGAAGTACCCTAGAGAGCTTCTATAAAAGACTTGCTCTTGTTTCATTATTAGATGACCAACCTCTACTGAGCGATTGCTGGATCTCGCTCTCCGAACATAGTACATACACACAAAAATCAAGACATCTTTACTTGGAGTCCACGGATATCGGGTCAACCCAATGTGATCTTGCACTCCAGATTGATCCAACATTCAAACCGATCATCCAAAAGAAGCGAGTTTTGCACTGAGCCTAAGCTATTAAACAATAAGTTAACAAGCTCTTAGAAGCGAGATTCATACAAGTAGTACATTACCTTACATGGCTAGCAAATATTGTTATGATTAAGAAAGCAAATGAAACTTGGAGAATGTGTATTGATTACACGATCTCAACAAAGCTTTCCGAAAGATATTTTTTCTCTCCCCCTTAATCAATTGGTCATCCGAGATTGAAGGTAATCGAGCTCTTAGAGATATGGCTCCCAGAAGAATATCAAAGAAGCTCAACACTTGAATAGACGAATTATTGTCTTATCCGCTTTCTTAGCGTTAGGATAAATACTTGTCATTCTTTAAAATACTAAAGGAGCTAAAAATAATAATTGTCACGGTGATGAATGTCAAGTCTGAGAAATTAAGGAATATATCTTCACCTTTACTATCCAAGCCTATCTAAGAAGAGATGTTATACTTATATCTCAGCTCTTCGTAAACTCAATTTTAGTGCGAGAAAAAAATGCGATACAACCAATTTACTATGTCGGCAAAATTCTCTCGATATAGTAAATTATCCGTGATAAGATGACTTTGGCTTTAGTTTTCGAGCAAAATTGTGTCCATACTTCCAAGCTCACACTATTGGCGTTTACACTCATTTATCATTGAGGGTCATTTACATAAATCGAGGCATAGGTTAATCAAATGATCCAGAATTGAGAGTTCAATATCCATTTCTAGATCGACATAAAGTCTCAAGTACTCATAGACTTTATAGTGGAATGTCTTCCACTACTCCAAATGAGTTATTTATTACACCCCTTCTCCTCAATGGACCCTCTATGTTGATGGAGTTTGAAATCTGGTGCGGGGAATCTTACTTATTTCTCCCAATAGGATACTTTAGAGTATGGACTTTAAAATTCTCTAAAATAATATGGCTAAATATGAGGCTCTCATCGTAGGGTTGAGACTTGCCATCGATTGTGAAGCTCAAAACTTAATGATCCTGCGCTCTCGACTTGTCACCTCCCGGGTTGGGAAACTTTAATACTCATAATCCCGTGACCAATACCTCGACTTGGTGAAGTCACTTCTTTCCCATATCAAGACACATCAAATCATTCACATGTGAGAGAAGAACACTCGGTGACACTCTCACTAAGCTCACTACCTCTTGGAGATATTTAAGAGAAGGCATATTGAGAAAATATATTTTCCTAGTATCCATGGGTCATGGGTAATATAAGTAATTAATGAGACAAAGGAACCTTTTGTGGATGGACCTCATCTATCCTTTCTACAAGAAGAGACCCTTCGAGACCCAACTACTACAACTCATCCAGAAAGCAAGCTCAAACTTTATTATTATTAGAGATGAACTATACAAATGAGCTTTTTTGGGCCATACCTTAAATGCCTCTCACCAGGATGATTAGAGAGGTTCACTTTCGTTAGAAGGGCTAGCCCTTATAATTATATATGACAAATGTTTTATGGCCTCATGAAGCATGGCCTTGGAGTTCACAAAAAAATATGTGAGTTATCGGTTGCACTCTAACCTCTCATACACATACTGCTCTCATCCCTTTAAAACGTGGACTTTTGCTCAATGGAGAATTGATATCATGAGACCTTTTCCAGTAGCATCGGAACGAAAGTTTATCATTTTAGTTGTCACTACTTCACTTAAATGGGTGGTGGAACTACTCGCTAAAATCACAAAGATAAATGCTAAACAATTTATTTGAAAAATATAATATATGGATTGGTCTTCTTACAAAGATCATCCGATAATGGAACCCAATTTATTGGAAAAGTTTTATGCCTTTTTTATAAAGATCTTCACATTCAAATATGCGGTACGTAGCTCATTCTCAAACTAATGACAAACTAAAGCTACCAACAAGATTATACTCAAAGGGTTAAAAGCACATCTCGAGAAGGGGGGCAATGGGTTGAGGAGCTCTAATGTTCTTTGGGCTTACCACACAACATGAACTTGAACTAGAGGGATATCATATAATTTGTGTTTCAACATAGAAGTTATTATATATATATCGAGATTCCAAGTCCAAGATTTCAATCATTCAATCATGATAATAATGAAAAAACTCGATACACGGACCTCAAACTCGTGACATGACCCTACTTGCTTCCCCTACCACCAAAGGGTAGCTTGTCACTTCCAGAAGAGTGAAATCCCGTCATCTCATCGGTGACTTGGTCTTACGAGTCTTGAAGCTGCGCAAAACTCAATAAACTCTCACCTCTTTAAGATGACCCTTATGTGGTTATAGTATATGGTCCATGAACATTTAGCTCAAGGATCGAGGAAAAAACTTTGCCTTCTTGGAACAGAGAATCTCCAAAATATTATTAGTAATTCCTACTTGCATAATTATTGTAACTTTTATTTTATCTCGTTTGTCATTTTATCTTCAAACTCATATCTTTGTTAAAATTATCTTATGATTATATCACCTTATCAAAGTAATGAGTTTATGAAAATTTCTTTCAAGCTTGTTGCATATAAACAATCTCCTTCATTTAATCCTCCCTCTTGAGAAATGCACTCACGTTGTGTCTCGGTCGCATGATCAATCCTAAGAGGACTTGATCGGACCTCTTCCATACGGTAAGTCAAGTAACACTTTGACTAATGCCTAGGATAGGTCAAAAGTCCTTGGTGGACATTCTCGGCCTCTTTCATACGGTAAGAAGTCAAGTAACACTTTTACTAATACTTAGGATAGGACAAAAGTCATTGGTGGACTTCCCACCTCTTCAGTTAGTGTCGTGAATAACATTCCAACCAATCACTCGGATAGGTCAAAAATAAAACAAGAAAATCACAAAATATTTTAATGTCATTGATAGCTCTACATGATGATATAAGAAAGAATCAAAATTCTAGATACAAAAATAATAATAATAAATAATATATTAAAGAAAAGAAATGCATCCTCAAGTGATACTACATTATATCAACGTCCCCTCAGGAAGATGTTCCCTCACTCTCAACCCCTTCATCTCAGAATGCGGTCTTGAGATACTTGGGGAGATAGATTTTCAATACTAGCTCGTTTTGCGATACTAAGCGGATTCCTTTTAGAAATCCTCGGATGAAGCCTTCCTCCAAACAATGACACTCCAAGTCCTTCACTTCAACATCAAGAATATGATTACGAGCTTCTTGGACATGGTCCTCGATAGCATCATGATAAGAGAATTCTTAAAGTCTTTGCTTTCAAGGAGATTTCATTTGCTTTACGACATTATAAACTCCTTCTCGAAAGACGATCATGTAATGCTTTCTTCTCCAATTCAAGAGCTTTCTTCTCATTTGCAAGTGTCTTGAGTATTTTCTCTTTCGATGAGTCTTTGCCCTCACCTCAATCAGTTCATGAGTAGCTCCACCTCCTTGAGAAAGAGAAGTTGACATGTTTGTTAACTCAGTTCTACATCCCGATTAGTTGATCATTCTTACTTTTTTAGCCTTAACACTCATCTTTGCTCATACTTACTTGCAAATATTTTACCTTCACAAATTCAGTATTTCACTCATGTAGAGCAACACCCAAATGAACTATTAGCCCAATGTTTGAGCTACCTACAATCAAAAAATCATAAATATTACACGAAGAAAAAAGGAAAAGAAGAAAAGAAAGAGAAGGAGAAGATAACGTACTAATTGTCGCTCGTTGGCGTCCGGTACATCGTGCTTTAACACCTCTCTTCAAAATATCGGCTTATGAATCCCCATTATGAGTTGAGATGACAAACTCTCAAAGGCCAACTAGGGAAATCTTCCAAATATTTGATGTAGTTACTTCGACATGTCTTCTTTTTCTTTAAAGAAGAAACATTGATATTACCATGATTTTCGTAGCGGCTTCTTGAAAAATCACGAATATGAGGAGACATTTCATCACCTTCACTTGATCTCTTAGGAAGAGAACATGAGATCTTTTTCCGAATGGAAAGGCCAACCTTGAATATTTTATCTTCAATTATATACTCCATTGTGATAATCTTTAAAACTTCCGCATCAGAATATTAAGAGTCATTAAGATTTCATTATCTTCAATTAGCAATAGATTTGAAAGGTCATTCAATCTTCCCTATCTCTTGAGAGACCCACTCATTTTTCACAAAAAGAACTCATTAGACCAATTTCTTGATGAATCTCATGCTAAAAATTCTATCCAATTCTTTATAGATAAAACACGTCCAACATCACATGTGAATCTACATTTATGACATATTTAATGTTCAAAGTAACACACTCTTTAAAGAAGATAGTCAAACCAACAATGATCACTAAAACTTCGAAATGAAAATTGTGACAAAGCTACACATATTTTAAAATCTCAATCAATTCGAGCGAAAGGGAATCACTGCGAAGAATCATCTCGAAGCGGTAAAATATCACGGCGGAGAGCGTGCTTGATCGGGCAACAATACCACCAACTGAAAATGAAATTTCTGCGCACCATTTAAACTATCGGTTGTGATAGTGGATGATATATATCCTATATTGATTTTCTTTACCATCATCCTGAAAATATATAATAAATAAAAGGAGAGAAAGACAAAAGTCGAGAATTGTGAAGCAACTCACTCACACAATACTTGGGCATATCCTTTTTTTTATTGTCATCGACTTTGGATAAAATTTTTTCGTCGATGAAAAATATACGCATACATATGAGATCAAAAGAAAAAAACTCTCTCTAATGATACTCAAAATTACGGTAGGCTTTGATTTTTTTGAGATGGTTCCTAATTGATGCTTCCATGATATTAGCGTATTTGTTGAACCATCCATTTGAGTTTCAAGATTTCTAAGAAGTAGAAAATATAGGCCTTGATCGCCGTTGGGTTGGCCTCTCGAGAAACCTGCATATGAACTACAGTATTGATCGCCTCTAAAGCCCGGTCGTGCGATGAGGGGCGGTTGGCGCCTCTCTCGAGGGAAAATTGAAACCTCGTCGTATGAACTACGGTCTTGATGCATCAAACCCGGTCGGCGAGGATAGTTGACACCTCTCTCGAGAGAAAATTAGAGCCTCACCATATGAGTATGAGCATTGATAGCCTCCAAACTTCGGTTGTCGATGAGGCGGTTGACATCTCTCGAAAAAAAACCTTGCAGTATGATCTGAGTCTTGATTGCTTCAAACCGTCGAGTCGGCGAGGATAGTTGATGTCTCTCTTGAGAAAGCCATCTTTGTATGACTATAGGCCTTGATGGACTCCAGGGTCGGTCCGACAGGACATTTGACACCCTCTCGAGGAAAATTAGAGCCTCGTCGAACTACGGGCGCGATCACCTCTAAAGCGGTCCGTCAGAGCGAGGGCAGTTGATCATCTCCGAGAAAATGGTCGGCCGATGATGAGCTACGAGTCTTGATCAACAAAGCGAATGACCTTCTCTTAAGAAGAAGGTCAGAGCTTTCTTAAAAAAAAAAGAATTTTTTTTATCCTGCCCTTGACTATATGATTTCTCATCAACAGGAAACACTGAGCATATGGGAGTCAGGTTCTCCTTACTTAACCCTATGGGTTTTATAGCCCACTATAAGGGCTAAAAGGAAAAAAAAACAAAACAAAATTAAAAGAAACTAAAAAAACTAAAAAATTGAAAACACACATCGGCATTTGCGCGCATATACGCCTCATGAAAGCACGCATAAGCATCCGGAGGGTCCAGAACCTGAACCTTGCACTGCGAGCACCCACACACACCGCAACCCTTGTTGACCTCCACATATGTGTCATAAATCAAGACAAGCTCACAAGTCAAATTAACTCACCTGACGTCGCGGCAGAATCGAGGTTAAAACGCACTGGGACGTCACCAAAATTAACTCAAATGACCTTCAATCGACAAACGGATTTCGCCATCAAATTTAGAACATCGAAATTGGTCAAGATATAAATATTGCATGACTTGAGGAGCATCCATCATGCCGAAGCCAACGATCCACATATATCGAAGTTCGGAGGCGCCGATGCAAATCAAATTATCTCCGTTCATGAAATAGATCATTGTTAGCATCAAAATATCAAAATCTATCAAATGAGACTATTCGCTAAATTCAAATGAGTCGTGAAAATATCGAGTGATTTGAATGACAAAGACATAAATCGCAAACGCAGGGACATCACCAAAATCAACTCAAATGACCTCCAATGACGAACACATCGCCATCACGTCGTAACATCAAATTGGTCGGATATAAATATTACATGACTGATGAGCAATCGACACTCAAGTCATCAATGCGCCGCACATATATCGAGGTCAAGACAATAACAAATCAAACGACGCTCATAAAATTGACATGCTATCGCTTCAAACATCAAAATTTATCAAATGATATACCACACTCTATTTACATGAGTCTACAAAATCGAAAGCCGAAGCGACGCGATTAACTAAAATTGAATCATCTTCAAACAAACGCCTCGTCAAAAAACAACGCCATTCGTCGTAATAACGAAATTACCCTAAATCGATATATATATTGACTATGTAGGTTTATCGACGTGAAATCTACATTAAAATTGTTTAATAAATTTAAAACTAATTTTAAAATCCTTAAATTACCCTACTCAGCAACCATTCCTCATATTTTCAATTTATCTAATTCAAAAAAAACTAACTCCTCCATTATGCACTCCCCATTATTCCTCCGTGATTCTTTTCATTCTCTCCCACTGTACTCTCTCCTAACCTCTCTCTCACGTTCAGAAAGAAATCCCTGAAAAGGTAATTTTTCGTCTTTCTCCTCTAAATTTCCTCCATCCTGCACTGTTCTCACGATCTGCCTCCTGTGATCTGCCTGGCTCCGATCCGCTGCCATCCTGAGGGCCTGCAGCTGCGCAAGCTCTCTGTCGCCGACCGACCTGCTGTGTCCTGTCTCCGGCCGAACTGCACAACCTGCTAACCCACCAACCCGCGCGTCCTCCGACCTCTCCGCGGCTATAGCCATGACCTGCTGACTGAACTGCTCCGGCCTGCTCCAACCACACGTCTGAACTGTGTTCAGGCGACCTGCAGACTAACTCCGCTGCTGCCTCGTTGCCTGCAACACCTGTTCCGCGCAGTGACGCACTGGTGGCCTGTCTCCGCCGCACCCGTGCTCTTCCCGCCGGTTCTGCTCCGCGCTGCCAAACCCGTAACCTGATCCAACCCCAGCGCGCTGTCCAACCCGCTCTGCGCCACACCGTGACCCGCGTGATTAGGCTGCCGCAGGCCTGACCTGCATGACCAGTCCGCCAGCCCACCAACCTGTATCCAGCCTTCCTACAGCCCACCAGCCCGTTGTTCCAGCCGTCCAGCCTTCAAACTGACTCAAACTTGGCCCGTTACACAATCCTTCTCGCAAGATATCATTTTATCGTATGCATGAGTAAATCTACTGTTTGATAAAGATGTATGATAAAATGGATAGAAGCGGAAGATGTTTGATGAAATGCGAAAAAAAATATATATATACGCTTATCTTTATCACGCTCATCGCGAGTACAGATGAAATTCGACCGTGATGTTCGGGACACCACTCGCACGCCATCGGGCATACCGAGAATCAATGCCTTTATGCTCATGGTGTAATAGAAAGAAGGGCCGGTGAGAAACACCAACCGTCGCTTATCGAGTATGACGAGTAGGCCAAAACAGTTCGATGTAACCCCCACGCAGGATGACGTTGGAATACCGCCAAATGCTATTGAAATTTGGACTTATTTCTCGACTTGAACATATTACTCGATTTCTTCCCAGGTTTCAAGATGCACGCCATTGGCGTAAATGGTGTAAAGACGATTGTGTCACAAGACACCACTTCACGCCATTATGCGAGAAAGCCAAAACACTCGATACAACCCCTTGGGATGACGAGAGTAGCCAAATTACGCCAAATATTTTGACTTAAAAAAAAGGAGAGTGAAATGAAATGATTTAAGAATGCTAAGTAGGAAACTAACAACTAATTTTAAATTAAAAGCGAAATAAATAAAAAAAGGGGAGAGCCTTTAAAGTAAATTTTGGAAAGAATAGAATATTCATTTAAAATCTAAGTAAAATTTGGAGGAGGTTAATATTAAACTCACAAACTTTAGGAGGCTAATATTAAACTCACACTCTAATTGCAATTCTTATGGCTTAAATCAGGTAAGTGAATTCTCTTTTCTTGTAAAGTCCTCAAAATTAAGCAAGCTTTAATTAGAATTTGAGAGGAACTAATGTCAAACTCACAACAAACTTGCAATAACCTCAAAAAATCTAAGGATGAATCCAAATTGGGTTTAATGATTCTTAAATGAATTTGGAGGTGATTATTATGCTAATATAAGCATGAGTAGGCTAAAAGCAACAAATATGAAATCGGCATAATTTATCAAAATTGATGTAAATTGAGCATAATCAAGTTGGAAAAATTACAAAACTCAACAAGTAAACTAATAATGTGTGTTGCAATCTAAATCGAAATACCTTATTCATCACCGACCGCAACCCTTGTACAAGCGTAAAGACGATACTAAATCAAAATCTATAAAATAATAGGTTTCAATTATTAAAAAATTAAGGAATTTCATTATAATTATGACTTTCAAAATCAATGATTTTATTAATTATGTGAAATTAGCTAAGCTATAAATTGCATGTGGACATGAGATTCATGCAAATTTTAATGTCACGATAAAGGTAAAATTCACCAAATTAAAAAAAAAAATCTAAAATCGATATCATAACTAAATAAAACTACATAAGGTCTTAAATACACCCGCCCCGACACTATGTTGAATGTTTAAATTCAACCGCTCGAGATGCCGCGGGTCGCTCGCTTAATCTTGGGATGATTCGGTTAACAAAATATAAAAATCTATAATAATAGTTTCAAAAGTAGATCCAATCCTCTATCAAGTAGCAAACAGTTGACAAGATCTAAAGCTTTTAAATATATTCAAATTATTCAAACATAAAATTACCTAAAATTACATTGCATGAGCCCCCACATCTTTGAATACTTAAATTCAAGTGTCGAGGATGCGGTTGCTTTTTCGATTTAGTCTTAGATGTCCGTTAACAAAACCAAACCTATAATAAGAGTTTCAAATCGTGAAATATCTCGAAAATTGATTCTAGTGACAAGATCTAATCCTCTATAACCAAACAAGCCGATGATCTAAAACTCTTAAATATATTCAAATTAATCAATTGCTCAAATCAAATTGACTCAAATTAAAAATCAAATATCAAAATAAAAAACTGCTTAAATGAAAGTCTATCATTAAAATTTAAATCATACCCTATCCACCTTCCCGTTTATCTGGAGGACAAACGAGAAAAATTTCACAGGAGCCAATGTTAAATCAAGTGTTCTACTATATTCACTCTCAATCAATCTCACGATAAGAAGGACGCGTGGTTGTCCCGACCGCGTTTAGCCAAGAGCTCCACGATGAAGTAGTAATACCAAATCCTATGATCTGCGGACCGGATCCATTATATTACTTATCACGATCATACCGATGTCCTGGCTCGTCCTTTGAGTTGTGATCATAGGATATACTTGAGGCAACAAACTCTCACAAGGTAGATTTAAGATGGACAAACACCACCACAGTCTCAAGAATTTCGACGTAACCCATGTATTGTTGATGAGAATCCTTCTGTCGGAGTATCTCTCTAAGTAGAATAGGGATCGACGCCTCGGATGACAACCATGTGACATCATCATTCCCCAACCATCCAAGTTTAAAATGACATTTAATAAATCTTAAATTCTAAAACTCCATACACTTATATGTACACATTATGTGATCTAATGACTATCCTTAATCGAAAGTTCTCCTCACTTACTAGAGGTAATTAACTATGGCTCGAAACAGAAACTAACCGATCTAAAGTCCTCGCCAAATGAGGATGAAATCGGTAGTGTCTTATCTACTATCTCATCCGCCGAAAATTACACCTTTAAAAAACTCTTTTCATCGAAATTTTCGTGAGCCTACACCGACGGTGGTTTGCCCAGCCCATTATATTACGATCAGAATCTTCAGATGTTCCCCATGGCTCGCCTTTGAGTTTTGAATCATAGGGTATACTTGATAGGGCAAATAGCCATCTGTAGAAGGTGGACTTAAGATTGTCTCCTTGACAAACACAATCCTGTGTATACAAGAATTTCTTGGACGTAATCCATGTGTTACCGATGAGTCCTTCTCAGGTTGACTACCTCCTGATTAGACTAGGGACCGCTTGGGATGATGGAACCATGGATCTAGATGGTAACGTCATTCCCCAACCATTTAAGTTAGAATGATAAATTTCATAAATTTTAAATTCTAAAACTCATATATCGCTACTATACGCTACTTTTTAGTAACCTAATGACTAGCCTTATTCAAAGTTCTCTCTCTTGAGAGGGGTAATTAACTATAAGGCTTACTATAAAACCCAAACTAGATCTAAAGTCCTCAAAAAATGAGGCTAAATCTCTGCAAGTGTCTTATCTACTATCTCATCTACCTTCTAAAAATTACACCGACACTTTAAAACACTCTTTTCATCAAGAGGTCGGGTAAATTTTCTTCCCACATTTTGGCGACTCCAGGGGACATGATTCTCTTTCCATCTTTGGCTAGTTGAATTTGAGTTATAATAGTAGTAAACCATGATAAACATTAAAATATAAAATTAATTATCAATGAAACTAAATCTAAGCTAATTATATCATTATGACTAATCTGCTTGTTCTTTATATCAACGGATCTTTAACACACCCTTCATCATGCAAATCGCGAGCCAACATCTAGTTAATGCATAATAATGTTAGGGCTACCATTCAATTTGATGTAGACATCCCAACCATTATTGTTGCAAATAATCCTCCTCCAAGACATATTATATACACACCAACTGTGCAATGGAGGAGGACAATTGGAATGACCATTACCGCATCGAGATTTCTCAAAAGAGAGATTTTGAGCTTAAAATATTGATTCATTTTGATAAGCTAATTATGAAGAGAACCTTCACCGGGCGAGAGTTTACCATACTGTGAATGCGATCATCGCCGCTTGAACCCTTCACACTAGGAAGGCATGATGTTGAAGCCTCCTTCTAGAGAAAAAATTGAGAAGGAAAAAAGAAGGAGAAGAAGTGTCAACCACGAAGTTCAATAATTATTGTTCAATCACTGTGATGTGACCGCACTTGATACCTAAGAGAGTGTTCCGCTCACAACAAGTTTGAAAATCTCAAGTAGTGAAATGGAATAGCTCGGTGATATTAAACAATCATTCTGGGAGCAATGACACCAAGCTATAACCCCATAAAGGAGGCATCCCAGACTCTATCCTCAGAGTGCACAGAAAAAGTTGTTAAAGAGAAGGGTCTTATGAAGTTATCGAGAAAATGAGAAAGCTCCACCAAAACTACTCTTAAGTGGGTAATGCTCAAGATTGTCTTAAGCACCATGACGGCATGACACCAACCGCTTGTCCAGATTCTCATTACCAAAAGATCTCGGTAGAAAGAAAATAAATATGGAGGCCAAAGCCTCGAGAAGAAGTAGCAACACAAAAGCTTCTTCATTTGGAAGCAAGCTAACCCAACGATAATAAGAAAGAGAAATTTAAATCGTATGCCCAACAGCCTTTTGTTCAAGCAGTAAATATGGAACCGTATAGTGTTCCAACCCATAACAGTTTGACTTTAAGATGGGTAAAGCAAAATAACTCTACCGGTAAAATCAAATAGCCTTTCTGACACGATAACAGTCCTAGTTTCTCTAGTGAAGAAACACGGTCAGATATGCAAGAGTGCATGGGTCCTCAAAGTTGCTAAGAAGAAATGACCGATGAAAAGAAAATATGAAGGTACTATCCTGGAGACTGAGTTACTCCTCCAAAGAGACCTCCTCTTACAAAACCCGCAAAATGTCTACTAATTCAAGTCTCACGACGGTGAGCATCGATGCGTGACACTTGGATCATATGTCCAAAAATCCATTGTCGAAGGTCCCGACAAATGGGTGAGCAAATTTGGAGGCCAAAATCTCAAGTGAAATTCCCTTATAAATAGACAACGCGGACATCTATCAGACTCCAAAATCCACTCCTCATGCTAAAGTATTTAGAATCAGTCTGTCTAAGTTGAACTACCTTCACTGAAAGTAGCCATTCAACACAATTTCACTAAAGATGAGAATGTCTGCTCTATGGATGTGAGAATTTGATGGACTCACGAGGTCGTGCACCAAGCTCAACAAAATCTAAGTTCGCAAAATATGTCCAAAAGCTTCATCATTATATGTTATCTCACAAGATTACATACTCATCTCGATCGATCCGTTGAAGTACTTGATACAAGGCAAGCATTGATAGGTCGCTTGGCAAGATGGGCGATTCTTTTGCAATTTGATATCACATACATTCCAGTAAAGAAATGAAGGGACAAGTCTTAGTAGATTTTCTAGCTACACATCCCATCCTTATGGACTCTTCTCTTAATGACAATTTATCGATGAGCAAATTATGCTCATTCATGAAAGAGAAAAATCATAAATTTGAGAAATGTACTTTGATGGAGCCTTATCGATCAAACAAGTCCAATCTCTAAATTTTCCAAGAGCAAGAGCATGGATCGACATCATCTTCATAACACGAAGGAGGGATAATGAGACGATCATATGGATTGGCCAGCCAAGAATTAATAATGAAGCTGAATATGAAGCATTAGTGGCGGTGAAGAAGTTATTTTCATAGGCATTCAAAACTTGCATATTTTTGGTGATTCTCTTATTATAAATCAAGTACTTAGTATCTATAGATCATAAGCTTGAGTTCTACTCAAGCGAGTTCTCGAGCTTATGAAGTAAATACCAAAAATCACACTAACTCGAGTCTCGATCCGAGAATAGCAAGCGATTGCTTGACAAAATTAGCTAAGAAATGACAAGTATGAATGGTGATTATGTCATGATCGGCATATTTACTCACGAGTTCTAGATAAAATATCAATCCCCATGGTAGAGGGGTTATCAAATCGACCCGTGGGGATCTTCGGGTTGCTCTCATACTCCCAAAATCAATAAGAAGTTGTACCAAGAAGAGTTAAGAATGACATTGCCTCAAAAGCAATGTGAAGCCTTTGTTGTAGAAGAGTGATTGGAGGCAAGCCTTCATTTACTTTAAAAAGTAAATTACCAAGTAATAAATCACTAGCGACTTAAATCGAAAGAGAATGCTGCTATGCTTTTTCAACAACACTTTATATCATAGATCCTTTGAACAAATGTGGCTACGATGCTAGATGTAAATGGTAGCAAAGTGATGGTTGAAGTTCATGAAGGACTTTGTGGTGCACATCAGTTCCCAAGATGGCGGTAAGATCAAAAGGATGGGTTATTATTGGACATCTATGGTGAAATCGTATTAATCATGCTAAGAAGTGTCATGAGTGTCAAGTACATGAAAATCTCATCATCAACCTCCAAATTTATACACCCAACAATAGCATCACCATTCGAATGTTGGGGCATAGATGTAATTGGACCAATTGATCCACCATCGTCTGGACATCGCTTCATCCTAGCGATTATTTCTCTAAGTGGGGCTACTCCATTTAAAGAAGTTACTCGGCCGATCAACTTCTTCATGCATAATGTAGTATAGATTTGGAGTGTCATGCCAAATAATTTTTGATAATGGCACAATTTTCAAAAGTGCAAGATTTATAGATTAGTCGATCAACACAAAATTGATTGCGATACTCTTCAATATAATTCAAGAGCAAATGGTTTGGCGGATGCCTTCAATAAGACATTAATTAAGGCTCAAGAAGATTCTCACTAAAAATAAGAGAATGACATACCAAGCTAGTAGAGGCTCTATGGGCATATCGAACTACTACAAGAAGGCGAATAAACTCCCTATTCATTGGTATTTGGGGGCAGTTCTTCCGAAGTTGAGTTGCCTTCACTTGAGTAGCCATTGTACAATCTAATGAAGATCAAAATGCTCAGAATGGAGGAACTTGCTTAATGAAGTTAGATTGCAAGCTCATCAAAACCGTTTATCGATCAAAGATGTCGGGGCTTTTGACCATGCGGTGTGGCCTCGAACATTTCAAAAGGAGAATTAATCTTGGTCTTTGAAGACCAATTATCCCCAATCAAAATTTGGTGGCAAATTTGAGCCTAACGGGAAGACCCTTTATCATGACATACCAACTCATTATAAAGGGTGAAAGACCAATGCAATTAATGGTCGATACTTGAAAGACTATACTTGATGACCACATTCTCGAGGTATAATAGAAATCCCGCAAGAGGGATATTTTTTTAGTATATCTATTTAGGTTGACATCGTTCTTCATGCCTTGATCCCTAAATAAACATACTCAGTGAAGAACTTTTTTCAGAAAATTCTCCCAACAGGGCATTTTTTAGTATATCTATTTGGTTATATCATGAGATAATAAACTCTAAAGATGAAAGAACTTTTAGATTTTATATTACACATTTTAGATTTATACATATGGAGTATGTTACATGTAAATTCTTAGAGCATATCAATTTAAATATTGATGCATTTTGTATTTTCATCTTGAGAATTCTTGTATGCTTTAGAATTCCCCCCTGCAAAATAGGGGCATTTTTTTAGTTTATATTAAATTTATTTGAGTTGACATCATGCTATAAGATGAGATTCTCAAATATATTCTTATTGGGTTGACATCGAGCTTTATGAAAATCCACGAATATATCCATAATTATTCTTGTTAAGTTGCATGTCTTGCATAAACAAAAGAATATATTTCTATGCATGAAAGACAACCCAAATGTCAAGAAATTTATCTCAGATTTGCCAAATTGGAGATCAAGTCAAAGAACTCCGATTTGAAGCTTCAATCAATTAAGTTGGAGAAACATCAACCTCACATCTAAAGTCTATGACACGATAGGTTCTAAAGGTCGAACTCAACAAGCCTATGGGCGAGTTCGGCTCTCACTCAACAAGCAGAAAAGGCAGTGAAAGAGCTCATGTTCATCATTCGATGACAAAACCAAACCCACTTAAGTTGAAGACTCGGTAAGTTCTAAAGGCGAAAACAAAGCCCAAATATGGTCAAGTTCGACGTTCTTCTCACTCAACGAATCGTAGTGAAAGAGCCCATCGTAATCAATGATATGTTCATCTCAAACCGGATCCCTTAGTGATTACAAGTAGGATCTAAGAATCTCTACTTGATCGATGGATCAAGGCTGAAACGCTCGATTGGCTACCTCAAACCAATCTTCATATTAGCGAGGTGATATTTTTCATTCTCAAATGATCGATCAAGCTCAAAGCACATCAAAGTCTATCTCCTCATCAAATCCATCAAAGCGAGAAAAGGATCGAAGCAATTCCATAGTTTATATAAAGCGATGGCGAAAATAAAGAATTTTATAGTTATTGATTTTAAAGCACGTTCTAGATTAATAACTCAACATTGATATATAAGCCGAAAGGCTGGGTCATATGTATCCTTCAATCCATCAAAGCGGCAAGGATAAGATTCATGGCGTCACACACGACAAGTCAATAGGGACAAATCGTCAGTCCTTCATCATCAGTCAAGCTTAAAGCTGGACGAAGGAATTTCAAATCCGATCAAGCATGGATAAACGATTCCCAGAGTCCTTCATCAAAGCGGACCTTCTCCATCAAACCCAAGCATAAAGCTAGGTTGGAGGCTCAAATCTACAAGACATAAAAGAAAGAGATCTTCAACAAATTGAAGTAGAGTAGATTGTGTAAGAACTCTTATCAATCCACAAGTCGATTCGACAATCAAAGCGTCATTTAGCATGTCACGAATAAGTATCTGACAAATCTCAAAGCTCAGTAAGTTATTGCAATCTTTAAATGATCCAAGTTCTAAAACCCAGGTTCAATTTTCAATGTGTGTCGCTCATACACGAATCATATTTGTTGAGGCATTTGTTGACCCATATGTGTCATATCGAACAAATCAAGTCAAATTTGGCGGACTTGCAAAAGTGCATAAATTTAAAATCTGACCTCACCAAAATTAACTCAAATGGCCTCCATGATGAGCGGTCAAAATTGGTTAGATATATATATATTCACGAAAGCTAGCCGAGTCATGTCGTATGCACATATCGGTCAGAAACGAAATCAAATGACCTCATAAAATTGATCATGTCGTTAGCTTCAAATATTAAAATCTATCAAATGAGACTATCGCTTCAACATGCATGTCGAGTGATTTTTAAGTGATTAAATCGAGAAAACTGGGCGTCAAATTAACTCAAATGACCTCGATCGATAAACAAACCACATGTTGAACATCTTGGTTGATATAAATATTGCGACTTGATGAACAATGATCAAGCCCGAGTCGTCAAACGTACGCATATGCTCGAGGTCGAATGCCGTGATAAATAACAACCTGTTCATGAAATTGATTCATTCTTTCTGAAACGTCAAAATTTATCAAATGAGACTATTCACACTCGATTCAGAATTAACATGAAAATCATTTAAAACAACTGCATTTTGAGTGAAATTGACTCAATTTTGCACTTGACCAAAAGCGGCTTTTGAAAGGGACAATCTTCAAACAATGGAATTATCCTAAATAGATATATAAATATTGACTATTATGTTTCGACTTGAAATCCACATTAAAATTGTTTAATAAATTTAAAATTAATTTTAAAATCCCTAAATTACCCTTTCTCATTCTATTTTCGGTTTATGTAATTCAAAAAAATAAAACGAAGACCACTCCCTCCATTCTCTCATTATTCCTCCATAATTCCCTTTCATTCTCTCTCCTCTACTCTCTCTACTCTCTCTCGTTGAAAAAAACTCCCCCAAAAAGGTAATTTTCCTCTTTCTCCCTCAATTTCCTCGTCCACTATTCCCGATCAGCTCGGACTCCGCTTCAGCCATCGTGGGCCATGATCAGTTGGCTATTTAGACCAATGACAGCTCATGTCCGTCTCCGTGAGATCCATAGCGCCCTTTGCGTCCTCGATGCTCAGGTAGCTCGACCCAACCGTCCACAGATCGACCTATGACTCTCTTTGCCGAAATGTTGACCTCGGCCAGTTCCATGCGATGACATGCCATGCTTTCCACTCACTGCTCTTCCGTAGGTTCTCTGCTTTGCCACCAAACCACGTCAATCAGACGCCGCATTTGTCAGCCTTCTTGATCATCCATAAGCTCATTTCATTGCTTTCAAGGTGTCGAGTAAATCTACGTTTGATAAAGATGTATGATAAAATGGTCTTTGTGAAAGGCAAGGAAGATGTTTGATGAAATGCACGAGAAATATATATATATATATATATATATATATATATATATATATATATATATATATATATATATATATATATATATATATATATATATATATATATGCTCTTTATGCAGTCAAACTTTCTCATCAGTATGAGATGACATTTCATTTTCTGGGACATACTCACTATGCTCATTATCAATGATTGAAGGTCTTATGCTTTCGTGAATGCGGGTTGAAGGTCCCGATGTTTTAAACCATTGCTCTTTCATGAAGTAAAATAACAGTTAGCTTATTTATCGGGATGTAATCTTGTAATTTTCTTGAAATTTGGAGTTAATGACTTGAATATATTGCTTGCATTTCTTTTATTTCAAGACCTTAATGCTCATTAGAGATGGGTGTGAAGATGATTGTGGTGTCCTTGACACTTCACTTCTCATTAGGGTGTCGAGAAAGTCAAAATACTCCGATGCAACCCCACATGCGGGGATGGCCGGAGGTGAAAAATCAAATCTTTGACTTAGAAAAAAAAAAGGAGAGTGAAATGCTAATTTAAGAATGCTAAATAGGAAAAACTAATTTTAAACTAAAAATGTCAAATAAGAAAAAAGGGGGAAGCTTTAAAGAAAATTTTTAAAAGAATAGAATATTCATTTAAAATATAAGTGAAATTTGGGAAAGGCTAATATTAAACTCACAAACTTTGGAGGTTAATATTAAACTCACAAATTTAATTTTCTATGACTTAAATTGAAGTAAAATGAGTTCTCTTTTCTTGTAAATTTCTCAAATTAAACTTTAATTGAATTTGGGAAATTAATGCCAAACTCATAACAAACTGACTCAAAATCTAAAGATGAATTAATTCTTAAACGAATGTGGAGGTGATTACTCTTGGTAATAAGTATGAGTATGGTTAAAAACAACAAACACTAAATCATAATTTATCAAAATTGATGTAAATTGAGCATAATCAAGTTGAGAAAATTACAAAACTCAACAAGTAAACTAAGTGTCAATAGTGTGTTAAACTAATCAAAATTAAACATCTTTTTTGACAATGCAACCTTTGTATAAGCCAGAGAAGGATACTAAATCAAAATCTATAAAATAATAGGACTTCATTCAATAAAAAAAAATAAGAATTTCATTCTAATTATGATTTTAAAATCAATGATTTTATTAATTAGGTGAAATTAAAATTTAAGCTATCAATTTACGTATGTACATAAGATTTCAAGTTCAAATTTTAATGCGAAAAAAAAAAAATTTTAATAATTCAATGAAATAAAATCAATATCATTTAAATAAAACTACATAAGGTCTTAAATACTCGCATGGGCGAACACTATCTTTGAATGCTTAAATTTAAGTGTTTGAGGATGTATCTTGCTTCCTTAGTCTTAGACTAAGTCAGTTAACAAAACCTAAAAACTTATAATAAGAGTTTCAAAGTAGATCTAATTATCTTATCAACAGTTGACATGATCTAAAACTTTTAAATATATTTGAATTATTCAAACATAAAATTACCTAAAATTAATATACTCTGAGCCCCACACATGCTAAATATTAAATTCAAGTGTCGAGAATCTACGGGTTGCTTCAGTTTAGTCAATTAAAGTTAACAAAACCAAAATCTATAATAAGAGTTTTAAATCTGAAATATCAGAAATTGATTCTGTCGGTGATAGTAGATCTAATCTATAAGTAACTAGAGAGTTGTAATCTAAAATCTTAAATATATTCAAATTAATCAATTCTCAAATCAAATTCTCATTAAAATCAATATAAAAAATTATTTAAATGAAAATTATCATTAAAAATTTAAATCATACTCAATATCCACCTTCCATGTATTTATGGGGTGACAAATTAAGAAAATTCAGCTCAAAAAGCCAATGTCAAATCAAGTGTTCTACTATGTTTACTCTTAATCAATCTCTATGGGGCTGCATCCTCGGTAATGAAATTAGCCGAAGATTTGGCTTCAAAAGTTGACTCGAACTTGGGATCATCGAGATCTCGAAAGCAAATGGTGATTTTGCGAAATGTGGCTCGAATTTTCGAGCCGAACCAGTCGCCCGAGCGTAGCGACCAGCGGGCGTCATGGCCGCCCGAGCAGCAAATAGATCGTCGTCCGATTAATTCGGACGAGATTAATTCTCTAAATTCTACAATACCCTCTTCGACCCTTCGGTCGACTCGCTTCTTAATTCTTACTTCTCCGGTTCTCTGCTCTCACTTCTCCGTGTTGTCTAGTTTTTTGAGTAGCGTCGCGTGATATCGTCGTCTCGATCGATTGAGTGCTTGGTTTGCTTCGATTTCAATCAATGGTCGTATCCGCATGTTTGGTTTGCTTCCTTGCTCAATACTTCCTCTTTCTTTCATTTTCGATTACGTAAGTATTATTGGTTATTTCAATTCTATTATTCCATTATTTGAGGTTCCCCATTGGATTTGGGATGTTTCGTGCGGTTGATTTGGATGTTTTGGTTCTTTAAGCATTCATATTTTTTTGCGGTTGGGGTACTTGCAATTTGCGGGTTTCAATTATATTTATCTGTTATTCCACTATTTTAGGTTAGAATGTTGATGTTGGGACTTGTGATTACTTCGCCTCACGGCTCGTGACTCATGAGCGGGTTTGTAACTTGCAAACTTGGTTAGGGATGAATGTTGATTGATGATGTTATTTTTTACCTCATTAGTCATTACCTATTTTGTTATGTAACCTGTTCTATAACTCTCTTGCCTCGGCTCTCCATATGGCTATGCCTCCGCAGGTTCGAAACTTTGTAATTCGATTATAAATAGTTCTCTCTCATTGGCCATTGTTTCATTTCTAATTGTTTCCTTATTGGCTCTGCCTCTGTTGATTGTTGTGCCCGCCTTATGGTTCTTCTTGGGTACTTGGGCCTTGGCTTCTTGATTGTTGTTGCCTCATGCCTTGATGCCATTTGGAGGTTATTTGGATTACTTCTTTTGGTATTGTGGTGCATTCATGGGACATGTTATGACTTATGATGTATTGATGTTCACATGCCTTATTGCCTTTGCGCTTTGGTAACTTTCTTTAACCTCTCTGTTATTTGTTGGTAGATGTTGATAGATGCGATTTCTTGGTTTTAAATATATGGGGATCTTTTATTTATAATCCGTCTTTAAGCATGATTTGTTGTTCAAATTAATAGTTCTTGATATGAGAATTTATGCTTTTTTTGAGTGATTCTATGCAACGCTTTTGTTTCACTTCTTATAGACACAATGACAAGTCCTTCTCAAAGCAAATCTATTAGTTGTTCAAGCTACCTATTGATGATAATGCAACCACTCAAAATGAGAGTGTGGGTGAAATAGCTTTTCGATAAGACCAAGGGTAAAAGACAACGATCCGAAGTTTGGCACTTTAGTGAAATTAAACGAGAGAAGGGAAAAATGGTGCGAAGTTTAAATATAATTATTGTGTCAAATCATATGTGAAACAAAAATTGGAACCACATCTGGTTAAGTAGACATTTCAAATTAAATCACTATAGCAAGGTTGATAACAAAGGAAAGAAGCAAAAACTATTTGATCCAGTAGCGGATGATTTAGAGGAGGCATTGATATCTAGTTTATGTGTTTAGCACATGATCATTCGAATAAAAATATTGTTTAAGATGATTATTGTTCATGAATATCCCTTTATGATAGTTGAATATTTATGGTTCAATATTCGATGAAATCGATGAATTCAAATTATCATAAAATTTTAAGATTTGGTATCAATGAGTGTATGAAAGTGTATGAAGTCAAAAGGATAAGTTGAAAAAAGTTTGAAAGTTGTTGAGAGTTTGATTACTAGTATATGCATCAAACCAAACCATTGGTTATATGTGTCTGCATTCATTAGTTCGATTGAAAATTACAATCTAGGGTTATTAGTTTTCTTGATTTGGATCCTCCTCATGGTGGGGCTATTATTTACGAGAATATCCGAAAGTTTGTTGCAATGGGATCTACAAAATAAAGTTAGTACCATAACTTTGGACAATGCATCATCTAATGATGTAGCATAGAAATCGGCTTTATTCATTAAGAAGATCCGGTTTTCTATTGATGGGTGATTTCTTTCATGTTAGTTGTCGCTCATATTTTAAACTTAATGGTGCGGATGGAATGAAAGAAATTAGTTCAATAATTGAAAGGGTAAGAGAGTCTATTTTATTTATAAAAGATCTCCAGTTACGACATAAATTTGGAGAGATATAGCAAAGATTGGCTTATCCACATCAACACTTTGCATTGATGTGCCAACTCATTGGAACTCCATATACAAGATGTTAGAGTGCTTTTTTATTATAAGAATGTTTTCTAAATATGTTTTGCGTGATCTAAATTATATATGGTTGCCCTCTCAAGAAGATTGGGTAAACTTTGAGAAAGTAAGAAAGGCTGCTTCAAATTTTTCATCACATTCGAAATTTTTTTGGTTCATCCTATTCTCTGTGAATAGATTGCTTCCCAATCTAGTTCTCAAGAGAATATTGGATCGAGAATGCTTATCTAATCTTGTTTTTATTTCAAACATGGCAAGTAGCATGAAGACTAAATTTGATAAGTACCGACGAGTGTCATTGTTATTTTTTATGCTTGCATTTTAGATCCTAGAATGAAACTTTTTTATCAATTATTACTACCCACAAATATATGATGTTGACATCGTGAATAAGAAGAAGGACAACGTAAAGCAAAAACTTTATGAGCTTATTACTCGTTGATATGCAACCTGCGGCAGAAACTAGAAGCATCCACCTCTCAATATGAAAGAAACACAATTGAAGGTGGTAATGCTTCACATGATGATTTGGCGGGTTTGTATGACTTCATGATTCTATTGGCCTCTTAGTACCACAAAAGTCGATCACGGAGATATACCTTGATGAAGCATGTGTGAAATGCCCGATTCAAAATTTGACATTTTGGAATGGTGGAAAATGTCCGCTATGAAATATAAGACTCTCTCAAAGATGGCCAAATATTTTTACCATCCCGGAACCACCGTTGCTTGAATCGACTCTTAGTCTTTGGTGGGGTGTATCTTAGCGATTATAGAAGTTCAATTTCACCAAGAATATTAGATGCTTTAGTGTGTAGTGGAACCGGATTCAGTTGCATATAAATCATCAAAAGATCCATTAGTAATATTATCTTACTTTTTATTTTATAGTACAATTCTCTCTTATTCATATATGAGTTTCATTTTTATCTATTGTAATTTCATTTGATGTTCTTGTGGAAGAGAACTTGGTTATAAATGTACAGCTTATCCACATCGAAATATGAAAATCGTGATATCATTTCGGTTATGCTTTCTTTATTTTTGGAGACTTTTATCGGAGACTATTTTATCATTTTATGTGACTAATAGTTTGTATATATTTTTGGAGACTATTTTCTTTTCGACAATGTAAGGCTATGTAGCATCACATTATATTTTTTTTCGCTTTTGTGCTTTAATATTTTATGTTAGTGGCGATGATGATATGATGCCCAATGATAAAATTGAACCGAGATTGATTAATGGAGGCTTTGGTGATTGATTTTTTATATTAATAGTGGAATGACTTGGTCGATGATCTAACTTTGAGGCCATTTCATCGTTTGGGGTGACATATTAATATATTGATATTGTCTGTAAGTTTCTATCTAGATTTGAATTTTGGTTTGACATTACAAACATATTGCTTCATCTTACATCTTATAATATTTTATCTGCATGCAATATTAGAATATAAAAATTTTGGTTTGAAATTTTATTTTGACTTTACAAACCTATTTGCTTCATCTTGTCATCTTACATAGTTACATACTTACATTCTTACTATATTTTATGTCGATGCATTCTACATTCTTACATGTCTTATTTTGACATTTTGCTTGCTTAGTCACCTAAAAATAAAGAACTCAACTCAATTTTTTAAGGGCACAAGTCATGGAGGTTACCATTTATAAGATTTCTTGAGAGAACATTGTAGCAAATGCTTTAGCCAAGGTACATTCAAGATTATGTGGAGCCAACCAAGCGGTATCCTATCTTTCGATCATATATGGTTGTGTTATTTAGACTTATATCAACTCAAGAGTTGTCGAGAAAATTTGTCTATGATTTTATCTTGTTGTGGCCTTTTGAATTGGATTTACGCATACTATGGTTGGTTTTATTGGTTGTTACTATTTTTGGTGGTTATTTATTTTTCATGGTTCTTTGTTGGCCTCTTGCTTGGCTTAGTTTTAGATTTTTGGTGGTTGCTATTCTCTTTTCCTGATTTGGCTTGGAGGTTTTATTGAATTGGAGTTAGCTATTTTATGGTTGTTTGTTGTCTTTGCATTTTCCCTTTTGTAGTGATAGTCGCTCTTTGGGATTTGGAAGGGTTTTTGTTTGCCTCTAACCTTGTTCCTTTTGGTTGTTGGTTATTTTAGAGATCTCCAGGTGGGTATGGGCTATGGCTTTGTCTGCTATTATTTTTTCTTTCTTTAGGGTCTATATTGGCTCTATCTTTGGTTGTTTGTTGGCTAACTAACGGTAGATGGCTATATAGCTATTTTGTGTGTTGGTTCACTTGGTTGGCTATTTTGGGTGAGTTGGTTGGTGGGTGGATGTGTTGGCTAGGTGGATGTGTTTTGGGTGAATTTTGGGGTTGTGATCGCTCTTAGGTTGGCAATCCTTTCTTAGTTTATTTTTCCTTTACTTTGCTTCTTGATTTAGGTATCGGTTTTCCTCTTGCTTTGGCTTCTTCTACTCATCTGTTGGTTGTTGGGTGGTTTTATTTGTTATTTTATTGGTGGAGCCGTGGAGGAAATGAGATCTAGTGGTCTTTTGTGGGGATTTTTTGTATGCTATCTTGCTTTGGATGCTTATTCCATGGCTTGGTGTTTTGAGATTTATGTTAGCTATTGGTATTGACTCATTTGGTTTAGTTAGCTCTACTTATTTTATAATATTTGTCTCTTGGTTGGTGGTGGATTTTCTTTCCTTTTGGCGACTTAGTGGTGATTTTAATGGTAATTTCTGATGCCCTCTTCATCTCTCTTCTTGTGGCTTTTCTCTCCCTAATGCTACTTATCTTCTACTATTTTGTTTTGGGTTCTAGACTTCTACTTATCTCTACAACTCGTCGTGACCCATAGTCAACCTCAAGGTAGTGAGCTTATCATGGAGAATTTTTGATTTTTTAATTTTTATGATGATGAGAAGAGAATATATTTGTAATTTGGGCTAATCCATTTGTTTTGCTTCATTATTGGTGGCTATCAAGCCTCTCATTGGATGGTCGGAGCAAAGCCTTTATTCGCTTTTTGACTCTACTATATTAATGCATGATGTTTTACGATTTGTGAGGTTTTGTCACTTTTGTTAGGGATTTATTTCTCATCTTTAAGGCTTTAATGGATGGCTTTGGCAACTCGAGGTTAGCATACAATTATTGAAGTAAAATATACAAATTTATAAATTCTAATTGCGAATGCTTGAAGATGGATATTACTTTCTCGACTCGAGTCCACAAACAAAAGACATTTTCATATTTTATTATTTTTTTGTTTATTTTAAATGTTATGTCAATTGTATCATTTTCTAGACTTGTATTTATAATTTGTAAAATTATAGTTTGCTATTAATTGTAATTTACATTATTACATATGACAAAAATTTGCTATTAAAATTCCTTCTCTCATGATTTCATTTTCGGTAGAGCGGCAGCTCGTTTGCATTTCCCGGTTCGTTTGGATTTGAACCGGCTGATTTGATTCGGCTTCACGGTCGGCCGGATCGAGCTCGAGCTCGATTGATCCCTCGGCTGGACTCGAAACTTTCGAGCCCGACTCGAGCTGGAATTACCCATTTTCGAGCCCGTTGAGCCGTATGGCTCGGCTTCGGCTCGAACCTCGACCCATTTGACCGGCTCCACATATGATTACGAGTCCTCCGATTGGGTGGTTTGGCTAACTCTTATATTATGATCGCGTAGTGGCAGTAAGCTCCCCATAGCTCTGCCTTTGAGTTGTGAATCATAGGGTATACTTGATAGGCAACAATCCTATATGTGGTAGGTAGACTTAATATTGTCTCCTTAGACAAACACTATCACAGTCTACAAGAATTTTTTGGATGACATAACACATGTGTTCTTGATGAGGATCCTTCAGTTGGTCGATTATCTCCTCGACTAAGTAGACTAGGAACGCCCGATGATGAAACCATGGGATCTCGACCGCATCATTCCTCCAACCATCCGGTTTAAGTTGAAATGATAAATTTCATAAATCTTAAATTCTTAAACTCCATATCTTTACTACTTATACACTACGATTAAGCGTCTAATGATTAAATCAAAAGTTCTCTCTCACTTTTCAAGGGTAATTAGCTTATAGGGGCTTGCTTTAGAAAACCTGTAACCAAATCTAAAGTCTTCACCAAATGAGGGCAAATCTGGGTAGTGTCTTATCTACTATCTCATCTACCTTTTGAAAATTACCAGGCTTTAAACACTCTTTTCGTGAAGAGGTCGATGGCAATTTTGGAGCCCTACAACGACGGGTGGTTTGGTCGGTCGACTCTATTATATTACGATGACGGCCAATTGCTTTGTATGCTCCTCAGCCTGTCACTTTGAGTTGTGAATCATGGGTATATTTGATAGAGAAAATAAGCACTCTTTGGTAAGGTAGACTTAAGATTGTTTTCTGACAAACACCATGCACAAGGGTTTGACAAAGTAACCCATGTGTTATGAGATCCTTCTTTCGGCCACTACCTCTCTCACTAAATAGACGGAGCTGCCCGGATGACGGAACCAAGGGATCTAGATCGCACGCCATCATTCCCTAACCATCCGGTTTAAGTTGAAATGATAAATTTCATAAATCTTAAATTTAAAACTCCATATACGATGCATGCGACTAATGACAAGCCTTAATCGAAAGTTTTCACTTATCAGAGGGTAATTAACTATAGGCTTGCCTATAAAAACCCGAACTATATCTACACAAAATGAGAGCAAATCTCAGTAATCTACTATCTCATCCGTCTCAAAATTAACACACTTTAAAACACTCTTTTCATCGAGATTGGCAAATTTTCTGAGCCGCACCTGCACTTGTGATCATAATTCACCCATAAAGATGTATTCTCTCAAACTAAATAGTTAATAAACCCGTAAATATCATTAAAGAATTTATTATTTTCAATTATTTTATGTATATTTTGGATGATAGAGATAATATTATCCAAAAATAAGAGAAGAATCGATATAATACTAAAAATTCCACTACAAGAATAATTGATGTTAAAAGCAATTTGATCCTAAAAAAAGTTAAGATCAAGCACTTAATATTATCGAATATCAGTTAAATCTCTAAATAGTTTAAATATTTGTTTATAATCAAATCAAGATTCGACGAACCTAATCTAACAAGCTCAAGATCTCTTCGATTCTTTAATCAAAGCATTACTTGAAATACATCAAATGATCAAGAAATCATTTTGAGTCATCCAGTATTTTGCATGCATTTACATAAACGCTATCCTTCTAACTATAAATATTCATTTTTCATATGAAAAAGCTAAAGAGGCTAAAGTTGAAAATCCTCCAAGATAATACTCACGATTTATCGTCACCACCGCTTCGCCAACCATCGCCACTGCCACAACCACCACCGCCCATCATCGCCAACCACCGCCGTTTATCATCACCGGCCGACCACTGCCGCTGATCATCGTTGTTAACATCGCGCTTCGCTACTACCGCTATCCATACTCGGCTGCTGCCATAATTACTCGATGATGCGTTATCAACCACGCTGTCGGCTATCGCTGCCGCTGACACCGACATCGTTGCTGGCCGCATCGCTGTTACCGCTGGCCAGCCGTGTTCGGCCATCATCATCAATCGCTGCCATCGCCACCATCGCTCATCACGCCGTCGGTTGCTGATTACGTCTCACTGGCCGATGTTCAATTATCATCAATCATAACAATTTACAACTAATTCATCTTGTGATAATCATTATACTCGATTCTGAATTCTATTGTGCTCTTCTTATATAATTGTAATCTCATTATCGAAAAACTAGACAAACATATATATAATGGAAGATGGTAGATTTTTCCCCAAGAGTTTTTCCACGTAAAAAATTTTGAAATTTTTTGTCATTATTCAAACATCTCGTATAATCAATTTCACAAATAACATAAAACTTTATTCTACCACAACCGATTTTCTAGACACAACAAAAAAAAAATAACTAAATGTTAATAAATTGATCATAAATTATTAACAAATTAAGAATAAACGGCTCATTAGAAACAGATAGCAATAGAAACAATTTCAAAACACAGGAACTTAGGTTGCCGAAAACGTTTAAAACAAATAATATAAGTTGAAGTTCTAATCTTACAAAATCCTCATAAAATATTTTAGGGAAATTATCCCATTCGTTAATAACATTAACATGTCCAAGATCTTCCGACACAAATAGGAAGAATTGAAACTCACCGAGTAAAAGCTAGTTTTACTCAGCTTTCTGCTTACGAAACTTGAAGAGAGAACAAAATATGGAGACTAGCCACAGCCAGAAACGCACAGGCCAACTCCGTTTCGGCTTTGGTTCTGGTCTTGGGCCAAATATCCCCTTGTAAAGTTCCTTCTGTTTCTGATAGACTGCCTTCTCATGTCAATTTAAGTTCCCTTATAATAGCCTTGTCTTGGGAGCAATTTTTTTGGCCTTTTCGAAGTCCTCTCGAGCAGCATCAGTTTGGCCAAGTTCTGCTCTAGCTTTACCTCGCCTAAATAATGCTTTCAAGTTATTTTCATCTTCTGACAGTACCTGAAAGCTCATAAATGCAATTGGTTTTCAAGGAATAGCAGTAAAATGTCTTCATTATATAAAATAAGGATTTTATAAAGCATGTTAACTCTAAGAAATTAATGAAACAATTATTTATCTGGAACAGTAGTAACGATGCATAGTAGTCAATAATTAAACGGAGCACAAGGAATATGAGCACAAAACAAGCATGGAGTGATTCACGAGACAACCTTTAGATCAACTCTATCAGAAATGAAGGAAAAACTTAAGTTGCTTAGGACATGATGGTTAAACGGGATTATTAAGATTATGGCATTATATGGCCAAATTGCAGGTTTAGTTTTTTTTTTAATTTAAACTCGAGCACTGGTTTCTATAAAAACCTACTAGGGGAGTAAAATTCTTCAAACCGACAAAAAAAAACAAATACTAAGTAGCACCCTTTCTGTTAGCTTCTCACATTCTTAAATAGTTTTAGTAATTAAATAGCAGATGTTCTACCTAGCCTGCTGCAATCAACCATACTTCCTAAAAATAAGAATGAGAATTCCACCAAAATAAGGCAAAGTGCATTAGTTGGACTTAACAAAGACCGTTTGTCACAGCTGCCTTTTAATCGGTTCAAGAATTAGATGAAGCAACCTATTCAGTTCACCACATAATATAGAGTACTAGTTATAGATATATGCCTCTTAAAAGTATACAGAAAATAACAAAAAATACTATTATACAAGGATAAGGTGATGGAATTTGGAAGTGAGAAATTATTGATCATTCAGTATGGGTTGATAAAAGAAGCAAACTTAAAATTCTCAAGTCAAAGGTAACATTCAATAAGATAGCTAGTTTCATAAAGAAGAATAATATAAAAATTTTAGAAAAATCTAAAAACATCATATACTAATAAAATACTTGATGATGAAAAGATGAAGTACAAATAGTTATTAAGAAGAAAAATGTGCTTTTGAAAGGTGGCAAAACTCAAAATACTTTATTTAATAATTCTTGGAAGAAAACTTTTAGCCTTCTAAGAAGGATATTGAGTAAGTGTGGTAGTAAGGAGAGAGGAATGAGATACATAAAATAGATAAAGCAATAAATAAGAGATCTAAGAGCCTTTAAAAATAAATCTAATAAAAGCTTGATTAGAGATAAAACATCAAGAAAAGATAAAAATATACTTTGAGAAGTTATTAAATGAGAGTCTCTAGTAAGAAATTATTTTAAAGAGTGTAATGAAATCTATTATAACTTGATCCAAAAGTGAAATGGAATTAATTTCTTAAAAAATACATAAAGATAAGATTTTAGGTATAAATGGAATACTTATTGGGAATTGGAGAGTTGAAAGAGACACTGCAATGATTTAGTTAATAAATATTTTCAACATAGTTTGAAAACTAAGATGATGTCAAATGATTATAAAAATATTTTGGTACCAATAGTTAAGATAAAAGTGATATTTAGGATTATGTTAACTATAAAAGAACCAAACTTATGAATCATACAAGGAAGCTATAAGAGAAGCCATAAAACATAAGCTTGAAAAAATTACATAAATTTCCTAGAATCAATTTGATTTCAGATAAGAATATCTACAATAAAGCAATTTTCTTCTTAAGTTAATAGTAGAAAAATATTGAAAGCAAAGAAAACATATTCATATAATTTTTATTGATCTGAAGAAGCATATGATGAGTAACATAAGAACCGATTTAGTGTGCATTCAAGTAAAAAAGTATATGTCAAATCTATGCTAACATTATCAAAGATATGCATGATGGAGTATTAAAAGGTACAAGAACCATGAAGTATTCTAAGAATTTTCTATTGACCAAGGTTTACATCAACGATCAATAATGACCCAGATCATTTTGCATTGATTATGGAGATATTTACAAAGGATATGCAAAATAAAATGCCTTGATATGTTTGTGGATAATATAAATTTAACTAGTGAAACATTAAGTAAAATAAGAAATTAGTACAATGAAAAAAATATTTAAAAAATAGAGATCATAGAATGAGTAAAAAAAATTAGACATGTGATATAAATTTCATTGGATATGATTTTAACAATTGTGAATTGATAAAATTGGAAAGCAGGCCAATAGCTAGGTGTGAAAGGTTTAAGTATTTTAAATTTTTTATACAAAAGAATGAAGATAAAAGGTATAACTTCTTAAGTTATGGTTGCATTATTAAAATAGAGAATTAAAAAAATTAATGTGATAAGAGAAAATCATGGAGGATTAAGTAAACTTCATAAAATCATAATCAAGTTGATAATGTCATATTAATTCAAATATTGAACAGTAAAAATTATTGATATCTAAGTTAAGTATGCAAAAAAAACCCTCCATTAACCAATTATTCCTAGTCACTCACAAGTGATGGCTTATTTCTACATTTGATGACTTATTTCCTTCTACTTCTAATATTGTTTGATCTAAATCCTGTTATTGGATTGCACTTCTGATTAATTTTACTCAAATTTGATACAGTCTAGTTTCAACTACGACATGAATTTTAACTCGTGTGACTTTTATATTTCCAAATTTATATTCATTATTTATAATAGAAGTACATTAAATTTTCATTTACCTTCATGCTTTGATTTTCCTGATAAGCAATGAATAGTTGTTAAAGATTAAAAGTTTGCAACACGAGAAGTTTTGTGCACAAGTTGCATGATTTTTTCCATCTCATATTATATTTGCATCAAAACATAGACCCAAAGACATACAACATCACAATCATAATTAAGATAAGCAATTAATAGGTAAACACATAGATTACTGGTCAATTTTTTACTGTCATAGAAACCCTTACATTTGTCCTACCTAGGTAACATGTCTCTCTAGCTTGCAATAAATCAACTCTGATGGCCCAACTTTTAAAATGTCAACCTATTAAAATAGCTAAAATAAAATGTAGTAGATAAATATTTCAACGAAGCAATCAAATTTTGGTTTAAAACTGATTTGCGTCAAGGAAACGGCTGAAGGAACCATCACCGAGATGCATTAGAAATTTCATAAACATTAATAACCTTTTATTAACACTGCCTTTGTCGGGTCCCAATTCTGGATAAGAAAAGTGGAGTGTTGCATTAGTAGTACGGTCAATATAACTTGTCAAAAGATCATGATATGAATTCTTTAATACATTGTGTTAATGCTAGAGCAGCCTTTGCACACTTGTATAACGAATATAGTGAAAAGTGTGCAAAAGGCACTGCATCAACTTCCCAATGCGTGTTAAAATAAACAAGGGTTCTCACATTATGGATGGATGCAAATAAGTTAATCCATGAAACTAAAATTAACATGAGAACATGAAATATAGGTACTCTTATCGATAAAATAATGGAATTAATCATGGCTATTAAAATCGAACCAAACCGACAGTTCGGTTCGCCAACAGTGAACCGGTAGGCCCAAATTTGGACTGGATCGACGAAAGGGAACCGGACAAAATCGACGATCGAACCGGTGACTAGGTGAACGGCCGTTCAGTAAAACCGCACCGCTTAAACTAAAAATAATTTTAACCTTAGATTTTTTATCCAAGGGTTGTGATTCCTCTACACAATTTAAAAAACCTAAAACTAAATGATTCTTGTGAACAGTAACCCAAAAATCCTGATCGAAGGTCAAAACTCCATCTCTCTAATCAGCACCTCCCCTTGTTTCAGCAAGCCGACGTTCACATAAGCGGTGATCATAGAGCTGTAGACTCTCAGGTCTGGCTGGAAGTTCTGTTGCCGGAGGTTTTCAAAAGGCTTCCTTGGTTTTGTTGAGATCACCAGCTTTGCTGTACATGTGGACTAAGACGAATTAGACGATGGAATTGAGGACGTCGGGCTGGATTCCATTGGGTAGCATCTTGTCCAGAGTTCACTCGGCATCTTGAATGCGTCCGGCTTTGGAGTGGGCGTCGATTAGGTTCGAGTAGTCGTGGATGTTGGGATTGAAGGTTTGTTCGTCCAGGAGAAGCTCTACGGCTTGTGTTTTTATCATATTTTTGCATATGTTCAGTTAGAAGCTTCTGAGAGAGACGTCCAGAGTATATGCTTAAACAATGCGAATAAAAAAAAGTAAACCAAATCACTTCTCATAATAATTGATAATATGATTTCTTAATATTGATGAAATGTTATATGATGATCCTTACTATATTATTTACATTTCAAAGCGCTGATCAAAGGACTTTATATAATTCTTTTAATTGAAATAAAATTTCTCTTCTTTTGTTTTAAAAAAAAGTTTTTAAAAGTTGAAGGTACTTTTTTAATTTTATTTATTTATTGTTATATATTACATCATTATTGCATCATTCTAATAATATTTAAATAAATTTATTATTTATTGCATCATCCGTTCAACCCCGACGGGCCATCAACCTCAACCTCTTTTTTTTCGGTTCAATATCCGTCCGGTTTTCACAACCTTGGAATTAATAGATATTATGTTCTATAAGAAAATAAATATCTTATGTATTCATAAAACTAAATGGGTTGAAGAGAAACTTATGGAGATTGATAGTTTAGATTTTAAATTTTGAGATTCTGATATGAGTCACTAGACATGATATATGTGTGATTATAAATAAGAGTTTCAAGGATAATGTTGTGAAAATATTATGAGTATTTATGCACCTCAAGTAGGTTTGAATGTATGCTAAAAAAAATTTGTAATGACCTAGGATCAATATAAAAGATACCGCTCAAAAAAAAGAGTATTTATTGAAAGAGAGATTTAAATACGTAGAAATGAAAAATTTTAAAAGATTCACAGAATATGAATTTAGAGTGAATAATGAAGAAGATACGACTATATTAGATTTTACTTTAACTTATGATTTTGTAATTGCAAAATATTTTATTTTAAAAGGAGATGAACATATTATCACTTATAAGAATGGATATAATAAACGATTTTGATTATTTTTCAATAAAAAATAGATTGTTTAGATCAGAAAAGATTGTAAAGTCATTTCAAGTGAATGTTTAAATATCCAACATTAATTAAGTTTTGGATTTTAAGATGAAGGATTGAAAATGAAAAATAAATTAAAATATTATCCCAAGATTAGAGAGAATACTTAAAGAATAATAATAAAAATATATTTAAGAGTAATATAAAATCTTTAGATTTGAGATGTTCATAAAAAAGTTTATGTGAGAAAATATACAGTGTGATTAAACGAGTTCAAAAAAATATGCTTGAGATATTAGTACAATATTCCCTAGAATGTGTGGGAAATATTCTTAGAAGAAAATATTAAACATAAGTGGATGAGATATTTTGGTAAACTTTTCAAGAAAGGTTATGAGAATAATGATAGACTTCAAGAACTTTAGTCTAAATAAAAAATATAAAATTTTATTTTATCGTCATAGTAAAACATTAAAGTTAGAGAGGCTTTAAAGAAAAGGAAGTATGAAAAGCAAAGGACTAATGATATTCCAATGGAAGTGTTGAAATGTTTAAGAGATCAAGAAATTTCTTAGCTTACTAATCTTTTAAATATTATTTAAAGACTAAAAGATATCGATGAGTGGAGAAAGAGTTTGTTGATTCATATTTTTAAGACTTAAGGTAATGCACAAGAGTTTGCAAACTATAAAGACATTAAGTTAATGTGTCATGCATTAAAATTATGGGAAAGAGTAATTGAGCATAGGTTATGACGTGATACAAAGTTTCTCAAAATCAATTTTGTTTCATGTCGGGTAAGTCTACTGTGGATGCTATACATTTGTTGAGAGGTTGATGGAGAAGTATAGAGAGAGAAAATGGGATCTACATATGATATTTGTTGAATTAGAACGCATATGATAAAGTTCCAAAGAAAGGAGTTAATATTGCTTATTTTCAAGTCATTAAGAATATGTATAGGAGTTGTTACTTGTGTTCAAACACAAGGAGGATTGACCGAGGATTTTTCTACTTGCTTGGATTACATCAAGGATCAACTTTAAGCACATATCTTTTTTCTTTAGTTATGGATATTCTTACTAGACATTTACGGAGAATGTACCTTGGTGTATGCTTTTGATGATGATATTCTTCTTGTTGATAAGACTAGAGAGAGAGGTTAAGAAACATGAATTATGGAAATCAACCTTAAAATCTAAAGGCTTTCATTTAAGTAGATCTAAAACCAAATATATAGAGTGTAATTTTAGTTGTAAAAGATCAAGTGGTGAGGTTGTATCATTGGGTGATCAAGTGATTAAAAAGAGTGAACGTTTAAGATATTTGAATCAATTGCTCAAAATGATGGTGAAATAGATGGAGATGTTATTAGTAGAATTCAAGTTAGATGGTTGAAGTGGAGAAATGCATCAATCTGTGTGATAAGGAAAGTACAACTTAGACTTAAGAAAAAATTGTATAACATGGTGGTAAGACCTGCAATGATTTATGGAGTAGAATGTTGGCCAATAAAAGAGAAGTATAAAATTAAGTGTTGCAGAGATGAGGATGCTCAAGTGGATGAGTATCTTTACACTTAAAGACGTAATGCAAAATGAATATATACATGAAGTGATTGGAGTAGCTCTAGCATAAGATTCGAGAGAGTTGTCTTAGATTTGGTCATATAAGATGTCGGTTATCTATTGACCCAATTAAGAAAGTAGATATATTAGATTTGACCTATGTCAAGAAAGATAGAGTAGACAGAAGATTTGATTAGGTAGTACAAAAATGATATTATTTTATTATAATGAGAATTTGACATTTAATAGAACAAAATGGAGAAAAGGATTCACGTAATCTATGGTGGGATAAAGGGTTGTTGTTATTGTTATTATTGTATTAATAACCTTTTATTGGTTCATGTACCAATTAGTGCTAGCAGAAGTTTGTCCTGCATATTGACCTCGTATGACCTTTCCATACAGTCAAAGTTCAGCACTTGTATAAGAGACGTGAGTGTACGCAGCTAAAAGTAAAATGGCTTACTTAAAACTATGCGAATCAACCTTTGGTAGCATTTCACAAATCATACTAGCCAATCTAAAACTGCCACAAGACAGGAATGTCCATAATGGTCCCCTAACTCAGCAGAAAACTAACGGAAGCACTTAAAACAGAATAAAAATTTTAAGTCCCAATCATTCTCTTTGGTTAACCTCCAGCAGCATTTTCAATTAATTAAAACCTCCAATTTTAGAAGAAATAATATCCCTCAATCCAAATCCCAAGCTAATCATGTAAGCAAAAGGCATACGTGAATCATTTGTAAGTTCTGCATTCATACGTACAATGCTACATTGGGCAATGGCTTCTTCATATCGTGCCAACTTAATTAAACAAGCCGCCATTGAGATGACATGGGTTTTTCACCGCCAAAGCCATGTCCCTGAATTTTCCAAATAACTGGAACATGAAATCATCTCCCATATATGCTATAGCCTAACAACAAGAAAACCTCAGTCATTTCCTGTAAAAGAAGTTATAATAGAAACCAATCAAAAGCAAAAGATTAGAGCTAGTTACCATTTCATACTGTTGCATCGCCTCTTCCAACTTTTCTTCCTTGAATAAAGCATTACCATCCATCTTTCTCCTATCAGCCGCTCCAATCCTTTCTTCAACTGTCATGTCACTTCTAGCTTTTCCCTAATTACAAAGTCAATTGAAATTATGCTTAGATATTTTAAACCCAAGTTGGGCAGGAAAGATCATGTTTATGGCAGGAAAGATCAACAGACCACCCTCAGACAAAAGGTAACGACCTACTTCTTTAACTTCATCAAAGCCAATAAGCTCAACTTCATACAGCAGATCTGCTGACGGAGGCACATTTGGGAAAGAAAAGCTTCCCTCTTCCCCATAACCTAATTCCCAGCCAACATGCAACAAAGCACGTTCTCCGCTCCTCATGCTCGCAGCACCAATTCCTAATCCCACCATTTGCTTTTCTCTGATAAAAGTCAACAAGAATGAAAGATTACGCAATAGCACCAATAGGCTTTTCTAACCGAGATTAAAAAAAAGTATGAACAGTTAAGTAATGGCACTATAGCATTTCTTAAATTGCTGTACTTGCATCTCTTAATAAAGGTTGCAAATAATATGAACAAAACTGCTAAATATTCACAATTTCTTGTTACTTCAGGCACTGTCAATATGGAGAAAAGAAAGATGCCTCTTGGACATGGAGAGGAGGTATTGTCATTCGAATCTTATTACTTTCACTTGTTGGCCTTTAGCATGTTTTTTCATGTTAGAAAAATATGACTTATGAATATAAAAAATAATAATAATAAAGTTACCACAGGATATCCTCAAGTTTCAATGGAAATTTCAAAACAAATCAAGCCTCCATATGCAATGTTGTCAAAGTGCAGTTAAAGTACACTAAACAAGAGTTTTACTTTCAGATGTCTTCAGCTTTCTAGAGCTTTCATTTTAGGAAAGTTGGTAAAAGGATTAGGGAATAAAAATAAGATCACCTAGAGAGAATATCATTAGCTCGAATCAGAAGTAAACTGAACTCCATTATGATAAGAGAAATACTGCAGGTGAACATATACATACATTGCTTTGATTTATTCTTGACAAACAGTTAACAGTGGCTGCATAAATGCATGTGCAAAGACATGAACGCACGCATGACAGGAGAGGCACAATTAAGTCAGCTTTTGCATCCCACATGGGCAATGTTGCTAAAGCATTTCAATGGTAAAACCTTGGCATAAAGTGCTATGTAATAAGGTGGGCGACTAGCCTTGCTTCAGGAGGTGGATGCTAATACTTAAAATTTTAAGATGAGTAATTTTTCTAGGATGATAACTTGACATGGGATGAATTGAAAAGAGTATCGAAAGTTAGATAAATAAACATCCACCTTTAGAAACAAATTAGTCAAATATAGGTGCATGAAAGATAGTTATGAACTAATAAATACTGAAGTTGATGAGGAGCCCAAAAGAAAGATGAGGATAGATTGCCATAAATCTAATGATGGATAGAAAAGAGCACGATGATGGAAAAAATGGAATTATTAGTAAAGATTAGATATTCCCTAAAAAATTTATCACCAAAAGAAGTTCAATTATAGTTGTTTAAAATAAACTTTCAATACGACTTACACACATTGAACTTCAACAGAAAAATCATTATTTTGCTAAGTGTCCAACACAATTTAATGTTATAATTTTCATCTCATGCTCTTCAAAAGAGTTCGACATAATTAAATTAAATTTATAAGAAAAGCAACAATTTATTTTTTTTATAATATTCCATTTCACTCAAGCAAGCACCATAGACATCCATCACTTAAGAGCACACCTAGCGTGTTTGAAAATATTAGGAAAAGATCAAACAACAATGTCAAATTGCTTTTGTGTCACATTCCAACTTATATTGAGGCAATGATGGAGAGAACAATTATAGCAAATCAAGATCCCATTTCACTTTCATAAGCAATAGAAGAATTAAATATAAGTTTCAAATATACCTTTTCCTATGATAAGTTCGACTGGTCGTTGTTCTTGCCATGTATCTTCAAACTTATGCAGCGTCTTCTCCACCCATGCCCTATAATGCACTACCACATCGCAAAGCTTCAATGTAACAAAAAACATAAGACAATAGACTGCCAAATATCCTAAAGGTCAAATGAAGATATTTTGTCAGTAATACCATGATACTGTTAAACAAAACTTTTTTAAGATATAGCAAAACCAATAAAAACAAGTGTTATAGAATAGAACATATAATCGTCTATAAACAATACTATGAAAATTCGTGGTTCTTGGTAATTCAGCATAACAAAAGATTTTCATATTCATTATAAATAAAATGAACTGAAAATAGTATAGAGCAAATTATACAGCACTTACAGAAGCAAGTGGCGAACTTTGTCGGAGTTTGTCCACGACCCTCCTTTATGATCTGTTTAGTTACTTTCTCATGAAGGATCTGCTTCTCAGAGTCAATCTTCGGTGGACCTGAGTCATCATGGGAGGATTCAACATGCGAAATGCCGTACTTTCTATAGCAATGTCATCTTTTTCATCAGATCCTACAAAAGCAATGAATCTCAACGTCTCAAGTAAAATATGAATTAATTCCTATTTTAAGGGCTAAAAGTAAAGTGATTTCTTTTTAAGGCTATATTAAGAAGAATACAAAAGGAGACACAACTAAAAGTAGATTATAACTTTAAACTTGTCATGAGATTTACTTCTAATTATACCATGTCATTAATGATTAGGTTTTAAAGGGATCGAAAACATACTGATTGAATTAAATTAAATTGTTGAACATATATGCATAAAACTATGTTATATGATTGAAATTAAGCCACATCAATCACTTGTCTACATATAGTTGAGCTATATTAAATCTTGTATCCAATTTAAGATTCACAATGAAAATCATTAAAAGCTTGAGGAAGAATCTGAAACTCCATTCATGATTGAGGACATCATCGAATAATTCAATTAAAAATATTGAGCATGGCAATATTCAACTTGTTTGCAGTCCTGACTACATCTTGGTATGGCACCATCAAAATGCTATTTACCTTTGGGATCATTAAAATGCTAATGAATCTAATGATGCTAAAGCGTTGAATTACAATGCAATTGAGTCATAAATTACGAGTCCAAAGCATATTGACTTAGTTCATCCTAAGGGGCCAACGACACCTCCTCCCTCAACCAATCACTATGGTTGCATTTGGCGTACAACCGAGGCAAAGAGATACCCAATATCACTTATGACCGACTAAGGAGTAGCAACTTACTTAAATAAGTAGCACAATCATAAGCAGCAACTTATGTGCCCCAGACTTCCTCTCTCCATAAGCAGCACAATCATAGCCTCAAATTGCTTCAAAACTTATTAGATTTATGCAGTTTGTTTACTTAAATCTAAACTTCTTAGGGTTTTATAACCTCCATATGCATCGATTGGTGAACATTTTATAACATTAGATTTCTCCGTGGAAGATAAACATGTCAACACAAAAAATGGTAGCATATAGTCATTATTTTACGGTAATCTCAAATATGATTCCAACATCTTCTAAAATTATTCCTACTAATTCGACCATCAAAATTTCAATCCATCAACTATGTTGGACTTGTGATATCAAAAGCTTCAAAGCAATACCTTTTGCTAGCCTATCAGACATATCAAGCTTTTGTCGCCCTCACATTACCACCAACAGTCCTTGGCTCTGGACAAGCTTGAGATTGGGTAGGTCTATTAAGCCAGACTAAGGTGGATGAATTTGGGCCAACTAATGTTCATGCAAATTTAAAAAATCCTAGTAAGAAAGATTACCACTCAACGATATCTACATACAACTTGATTACAGACACTTAAGACGTCTCAAACCAAGGTATAGGACTTTGGATCTTAAGGAATTATAAGCTTTTGACCATTTCTTAAAAACTAATTGGTTATCTCTATTATGCCTGATCTAACTTTCTTCAACTCCAAGTTGCCCAACTCTCCACTTCTTCAAAGAGTGGGTACCTATGAAGAATTCAAATCACAGGAAATTCTAAAACTCTCATTATTGCCTAAAGTACCAACCAGTTGTCTTTGATTTCCATCATCCAACACAATCTTCATCAACACTAGGTCATCATGATCCCCACCTTCAATGATAAATTGCATTGATTGCACCCTCCAATTATCCAACTGCTCTTAGTTGTCAAACCCCATTCTTTATAGAAGTGTGATTATGTTGATTATATTATATATCCTAACATTCGACAGCACTCAAATCCCATAGCCATGCATTTGGTGTTTCCCAAAGCCTATTTATCCATCGTTGCCCAACATCATATGAATTTGCCCAAAATCATATGTTGTTCCCCAGTTGTTCAATCCATTCCCCAGTCTTGACCACCCAATCTCCACCTCAATCAGAAGAATTATTACATTGATCGCCTCTAGCCACCAAACAACTCTTAATCACCTATCTTCTCTCATCTAAGAGAATGATTGCCTCAATTGCCTTCAGTCACCTGCTAACTCCTATTCACCCAACTACATATGTTGCCTGTTATGAAAAATCAAAGCGAACATAGAAGATTGTCAAACCATACTAAACAAGATCCAACCAATTTGAAAAGGAAATGATATACAATTCTTGAATGGGTGGAAGGAGTTGAGTTGTCGGATGGATTTACTTCCTTATGAATGAAAGGCAACTAATTGAAAATGGGAAAACAAAAAAGAGGAAAGAAATAAACCCAAAGAGAAGAGACAATACAAAGGTTTTAAGTGATACAATTTATAGGCTTTCAATATATAAGAGAATAACTTGCAATGATCACTCATAGAAGACTCTTTCTTCACTCTTGTTCTAATTTAGCAATCTCTATATATGCTTGAATACTAGCCTCCTTACATTTTATTGAAAATGATTAACCTAACAAATTCAAGCCACCTGCCAACTTCACATCTCATATCAACTATAGCTTACTCAATCCCCCTCTGTTCAAGAAAACAACTATCTATCCTCCAATCATTTATTTATAGACATAAAAATTACAAATTTTTCTATATTAGAATTCATTTAGCATGTATTTTTTGCATAAAATTAAGAATTTCACAACACTTATGGTTTAAAGTCTAAATTTTGTAGATTTGCATTGATGGGAGTGAAATTCAAGAGAAAATAAGCAAAATTATATAGAAAGTCATCCTAAATAAATTTGGGAGTGAATGGCACAATCCAAAGCTGATTTGGCAATTAATGTCTAGCCTTATGTGTGGGTTGCCATAACCAAGCACATTAAGGCTAGAAGATAGACTAAGGCTTAGCCACCAAACTTGAACCCAATAGATGATCAAAATAGAGCTCCGCCCAAATTCTAACTCCCAAGTGCCAAATTTAGATCCTAGGCACAAGATTGAAAGTCCGGTGCCTACATTGATTCTCGCTGCAAACTAGCACCTACTTTGATTTACCTTAATTCACCCAAATTTCTTTCCATATGTGGGAGATCTCATGCAACCCTAGTTAAGAACTTCTTGGGGACAAATTAAATGATTTCATCAATGGCTTTTCTCTTCTTTCTTAAGAGTTTTGGAGGGTTCTAAGAGAGAAAATTGTTGCTTTCAAGCTATCGAAGGAAGTCATTAGAGGAGATTCACAAGATCAAGGAGACAAGGCAAAGAAGGCACTTCTCAATGCTTTTTCTAAATTTTCTTTCTTCTTTTACTTGCTTTTATTGTGATAATGCTCATGTTTGACTTTTCTATTTTTTTCTTTTATCCTACCATAAACTAAACTCCCTCTCTAGGGGTTGGGATATAGTCGTGTTGTTTCTATATTGTTTATAGATTTTAATACAAATTTAGAGTTTAATTGTTTCTTCTATTACCGCATATTTTGTTCTATGATTTTATTACTATTGATTGACTGATCATCCGTCAAAAAATTCAAGAGGTCTGTTCAAAAGCGTGAAGTGGATAAATGACTCATCTTGAATAAAATACTATGATGATGGGTCATAAGCTAGAAATAACTATGAAAAAACTGTATAGACCATTTTAAAATCCAAAGAACATTAACAGATTTTCTTTACATTGAATTTATTTGAAAGATAAGTAGATTGTGCAAAGAAACAATGATCCTACACTTGCTTTATTTATTTCACCATGAGACCACAAAACCATAAGGCCAAAGCGAACAATATCTTGATGACTAAGAATTTGAGCTGTTATATGTCCAAACTCTAAAGTTGTTTTATTTATTTTACAATTGGTTGTAAGTTGATATAGATTATTATTCAAGTTTGATCAATTGAGATTTTATTAATCTTTGAGAAGAAACTAAACATATATGCAATTTTAATGTTATGTGATACTAATTATGAGTTTAAAATAAGGTATTTAAGACCTTTAACTCTGATATTATATCTTTGATGCATTCATTTAATTATATAGATTAATGTTAAATGAATAAAATGTGATTTTCAAATTATAATTTAGAAAGTTTCAAGGAGAATTTGATCAAGTCCTATGTGCAAGAGAAAAACTTGAGAACATGATAAAAATTATGTGAATACGTTGAGGTTATATTTATAATTTGTAATTAACTAGAGTTTATATGTGGAATAAGATCTATCATATTCTATATATGACTGCATAACTCTCATGTAAATGCAACATATATTAAGATTTCTTATATAAAAGCTTAGTATTGATGACATTTTATGGTGAAAAATATTAAAGAACCATTTATCATGTCGATAAATTATAAATTATTAGTTAAAAGAGGTCCTTATAAATCATCAATTTCAAATATATGTCTAAATTAGTTATTTAAGATTTCACTTTTGATGTTCTAAGTATAGATTGCATGTTTGATATGGGCTTTTATTAATATAGGATGTATGAAGTAATATACTTTAGAGTGGGTTTGATTGGCAGTATGGCTAATGTGTTGGAATTTTTATGATCTAAATCAGACAGGTGACTCTTTATTGAGTATGGTATAAATGCAGCCTAGCATACCCCTTGTTAATTGTTAATCTACTTTAATTATTGATAATTTATCATAGAAATGCCTATTTATTCACATTATTACATGTTGTCATGTTAACATATTTTGATAGTTTTGTCATGTAATTTGCTGCAAAATTTCTAGAAAGTTCTTTCACATTATTCTAATTACTAAGAATAATTATTACCTATTTAAATCATAATTTATGTTTTTTATATAAATGAGATTAATCATAATATAATTTTCTTGAGCCTTTATTATAACAAAAAAATTATATAATATATGCTTGTGTATGATGGGATATTGTCGATCCTAATCCTTTTAGATCAATGCTAACCAAATCAACAAGTCCACGTAATGACAACTCTAAAAAAAAATCATTTGCACGCAATGATCATCAGTTTGTATATATAACTCTTTAGGAATTATATGGTATGTTGAGCAGTATTAATTATTTTCATGTTAAAAATTATTATCTTTATATATTATTTGTAATTGTTATGGTATAATATTTATTTTACTCTTATCCCTTTCTTTATTCACATTCATATCATATGCTTTCTCATTTATATTTACTTACTAGGGTGTCATCTATTGAATTTATTTATAGCAAATTCAATCCTCTTACTATATGATTTTCAAGTCACCAGTTGTGCATCTAGGGAGGAACTTTTAACCTCTTATTTTGTGTATATCATTGGAGGAGTTTAAAGTCGGAATTATTTAATTGATTTCATATCTAAGCTATATTTCATTTATATTTTGACGGATATTAGTAGATATCATGGAATTTAGTTGCTCTGTGCTCTTATTGATGGATAAAAAATTATTTAAATCAAGTTTAAATTAATTAAAATAACAGCTCACACACTACTGCTTTTTTTGGGGTTATATTACAATCGGTCCCTTATCCCTGCCCATCCAACAAATTCCATCCGTCTCTCCGCTTGATAGAATAGATACATACATAGACTGCAAAAGCGTGAGAAGAGGTGAAACAAGGTAAAAAGAAGCAAGAAAACGTAGACTCACCGATCCCGCCACCCTCGGTGGGTGGAGTAGAGTCAGTGGTTTCAGCATCTTCTTCTTCTTGCAGCGGCGGAGGAGAGGCGGAGGCGACGATATCAGCGTTTCCATTTCCAGTGGCAATTCTCTATACAACCTTCAATCAGATTCACAACGAATGGAAGCTAAGAACAGATCAGAACGAGCATTCCTCGGATCAAAACGAGCATCAACCTTAAAACACCAAAGAGAATCAGAGAGCAAAAAATACATACTGAATACGAATCGAGATGAATCAAGAACTGAAATCTATAGCGATGTGAGCAGCGCCAAGGGAGCGGGAGCTCGAGTTGACCTATAAACCGAGCCTCTTCTCGAAGTTTCTTTGTTCCCGAGCGGTCTATATCCCTTCCAGTAAAATTAAAACCACAAACTATTAACTTGCCCCAGTTCTTGGCTGTCGTTTGCGGGTCCAGCCAGACGCTGTAAATCACCAATAATTATTAGGTTCTCACAGTGCAATTCTCTATGTTTAAAAATAAAATTCATAATAGTCTACATCTAGCTTATTTTATTTGGCTAGCTTTTTAAGCCTGAACTTCACATATGATTGAGAAAATCTTATTTGAGCGTAAAATTATGTCAATTTAATTTCGTAAATGCCTTTAATATATTTTTTGTGTATTTAAATGTAAATTTGTATAACAAAGAGGCTTTCATGCAAAATTATATAATGACCGGTGACAAGTGACTGGTCATAATGACCAGATATGGTGGCGGCGGTTGGAATTAATGCAGCCAACGACGACATGACGCGGATGGGGTCAACGGCAGCGGACCATCATGCGATGATCGCGATGGCGTGACGATGAGCCAACGCCGACGACAACTGGTCGACGGCCAAACATGCGTAGCCGACGGAGAACGGCGGCAACGGTGTGGCCGACCAGCAGACGGTGATGGCCGCATGGCGACGCATGATCACGACTAGGAGACGATTACTTTGAGGTTCTTTAACCCTCAAAGCTCTCTCCTCTCGCTTCTCCTCTCTTAGCTTCCGGACCTCATATGAAGAATGACGGACTATTTATAGACAGAGTGACATTTATGTAAACATATGAAAATCCAAACCACTCATGGATGACTCAAAATGATTCCTTTGATCATCTCATATATTTTAAGTATTTGAATGCCCAAATGAAGTCAAAATTAAGAGATATTAGACTTAGTAAATTCGCTCCAAGACACTCGATTTGATTATTATAAACACTTCATTTAGAAGCTATTTAAAGATCTCGACCGATGTCCCAAGTTTTCAATTATATTTGTGTTTGAAATCTCGACTCGTAATCAAATCTTGACATCAATATTCATTCTTTAACTAGTGAAATTTTCAATGTCATATATATAATCATTAAAAGAGTATATGTCTAATAATAATTTTATTATTTACATATAGCCTTTTTAATTCTAATCTTACCCTTTCATTTTTTTTGTTGATAGTGTATATTTCTCTAATTTTTTTAATATATAATCTTTGTGTACTACTCATAAGTAATGTAATTGTGGCATCTCCAATAAACTAAAAAAGTTAGGTTTACTTGAGAATTGAGAATCAATTTGCAAATAACAATGCATTAATATTTTTAGAAAATTTATGAGAAAACTCTCCTTGATATTTTCTTCCAAAATATTTTTCTCCTAAAACCTAGAGATTTCTTATAGTTAATGACGAGTTAATTTTGAATGATTTTCTAACATATTATCGTTTAAGTTTTCAGTAGTGAACATTGAAGTTTATATATATATATATATATATATATATATATATATATAATCCTAGCTATTTAATGATATCTAAACTATTAAGAGAGAGTATAAATGATTTCATAATTTTGTTTTAATAATTTTATGCATTTACATATCTAACATCAAAATTTTAATTTTTACATATATAAATATCATAATCACTCACTTTTTAAAATAAATACACACCTAATAGGAAAATATTAAATAAGTAAATATCTAATTTTAAGTATTTTATATGTAAATGTATAAAAATTATGCGATATATATGTAAATCTTTCTTATTTTAAATTTGATAATGACTAATATACACGTACATGCATACTGGCATGCACAAATTAAATGTGAAACATTATGCATGTGTATGCATTAAAAGTTTTGTGGCACTATTTATTATGCTTAAGATATATTTTCCATCTTATTCATATTTGTTGTTGTGCATAAAGTGAATGGCTCTACGCACATAAAAATAGAGACTTTGAATGGCATAGTTATCTCTCTAGCATAGACTAAAAATTTAAAATACTATATTTTGATGAAATACAAACATATACATTATATAGATTATATTAATTAATATATGGTGAAAATACTTTAAATAAATGATTATAAGATATTAGAATAGTATTTTTCTCAATTATTTGAATTCAAACAAAAGGTATGTATTTTTGAGGCTTAAAATATTATGCAAATTTGTATAAATTATTTTGTAATTATATTTTATAACTATATGACATTATTAACTATTTATTCAAACTTTTTTTCACTTAAAGCATAATAAATATTTACTTCACACAAAACCATGAAAATAATTTTCATAAGTGAGGTTTTAATTACAAAAATACATAGAAAATATTTTTTGATAATTTAGAGCTAGATATAATATTTCATAATTACGAAGTCACAAATTTTCAAATATAGTTTGAATATCAATTACTTAATTTCATATTTAATTATTTTATTCAAAAACAAAGATATGTTATGATTACTTTTTTTAGATGGATAATATTATGAAATTTGGTTTTATGCTTTTCATCATTTCAAAATGATAATTGAAATATAATATTAAGTATTTTGACTATTTAAAAATAAACAAATATTAATTTAAGTTAAAATAGTACCAAATCAGTTTAAATAAATTTTAAATAATATAATAACATTTCAAAAATTATTCTATAATTTTTAGAAGTAATTATCTCTTCATCAAAAATATAATATAACTTAAAAATTTTATAATAAATAAAATTGAATTAATTTATAAAACTGTTTCTAATAGATGGTACTATTTTATTTAAAAAAATTATGCAAGTTATTTCGTTCTGCTTAGCTTAGAAAGAAGAGACATTTCTTTTTTTTCTTTTTTTTTTTTTTTAATTTAAATTCTTAGCGAGTAATTCAAATCCTAATTTTAAACTTACGATATATTTGGGAAAACTATAACTTTTAAAAAAATTGGTTGTAAAACTGCTATGGATAAAATAGTTTTTTGAAAAAATTATTGTTATAAAATATTTTTTTTTTTAAATTTCAAAAAATAACTTTCTGACAGCCACTAATTTTAACAATTTTAATTTTAAAATAATTTTTTTACTATAAAATTTTATGAAAAGTAACCAAAAAATTGATAGACAAATGAATTTGATTTATTTTCTAATTGATTTCTAAAAAAATTAAAACAGCTAAAAAATTGTTCCAAAAGCACCCTAATATTGTCCATGGTGTTAAACCTATATGACAAACTATGGGATTGACTGGTGTCCCTGATAACAAACAGATTTCTAGTCTAAGCTATGGATTGCAATCAGAGCCGTTGGATCAAACTGCGATCTTGTGTTTCTTCCTCCGCCAAACAACACAGGATGACACGCCATCGAATGACCCGAAGACAAATATTCCCAAAGCTCACTCTCAACATCGAAGTGACAATTTTAGCATTCTAACTGCTAAAATGCTCTCGGCGAGGAGACGAATTAGTGAGTGTAGAAAAAATATTGGTTTTATGGTCGATTGTATGCCTGCAGACAATAGAGAGAAAGCTTTGAATTTGATCGTGGAGCTTCGCCTGAGTTTTGGGAAGACGATGCCAATGAGAGTCATGAAACCCGCTAAATCGATATCTGAACCACCACTCGACATGACTCCGGTAAGCTTGTTTGTTGACGACGTTCAGGAGGGCAGAAAAGAAGTGGGGAGTTCCAGAACAAATTTCGTGAACCTCCATGGAGTAATGCCCTCCTTCCATCTGTTTTTGGATACACTATAGCGTAATATCCCATTTTTAATCTTTTGGCCATACATGCGCGGCAAGTGGCGGGCAGAGGGCTCGAATAGTTAGAGTTTGCATGGAGCAGGCAAAGGCATTTTTCTGCCTGATGTCTAGCTTCTTGGGGATGCACCGCATAAGATTTTGTATTAAAATGTTCTTTTTAGTCAATACCCTTGCATTCAATCATGCATACACCGTTTAAAACCTGTTAGCAGACTCGACTCTTGCAATATATGCCAGAATTGGTTCATGGTTACATGAAGTTAATGAGTCGGATTTGATTGAAATCATTTTGAGGATCACCAATGGTGAAACCAAGAGCTAGTTTGACAAAATTTTAAAATAAATATGATTTAAAATGTAATTAGTCATTTAAGTTTCTTAAAAATTATTTAGATATAAGTATAGTCACGTTTAATTGATGACATGACGCTTTTTTAGCCTAACTTATAATTACAAAGTCAGTTAAAGACAACCATACGTAATTATTTTTTAAAATATTTTGACAACTTATAATTTAACTTCCACTATTATCTACCATTTGAGTTACTCCAACATTCGATACTTATAGCCTCTCATTCCACTAATCAATATTTTATTAAATTCTTAATGTTTTATCTCAAATTGCATGAATATATGAATTTATTAATTTATTTTATTTTGATGAAATTTTTTTAAATAAGTATGTTTTTAATGATTCTAATATTTTTATGCTATATTTTATAAGTATTTGATTAATTAGTAGATAAATATAGTTTAAATATTTTTTACTTAATTCCAAATTTGTTTAAGATGAAGAGTTTTTTTATTGAAAAATAATGATATTGTGAAAAGTGTAAAACTACATTTAACTATTCTTAATAATTTCTTTAATCACACACACACACACACACACACACACACACACACACATATATATATATATATATATATATATATATATATATATATATATATATATATATATATATATATATATATATATATATATATATATATATATATATTTTAAAATTTTACTTGATAATAACTAACTATAAGAGTCACTTATATAATTTCACCATTTATACCCTTAAGCTTGGAGATGATTATCCATGCAATTTGAAGTCACTTTTTCCTTGATTTCTACATATTTATGCGTATATAGATCTCTTTATACACTAATGATCAAGATATTGTTGCATGCCGAAAACTAGAGTAAAAGTTTTCGTGACATTTAAATCCAAAGACACACACAGTATTTAAAGAGTGAACAATAAAACTCAATTTTACGTGAAAATCTCAAAAGAGAGAAAATCACGGCCTAGCCCAAGAAAAGCTTCCACTATGTATCCGCTTCAGAGATCTTCCGACAAGGATTGAATTGTGTATGAGAAAAGAACAAATGCTTATGTGACAATAATCGGTTGTAACTACGTAGTGATGATGGAACCGTGAGCAATCACCAGAAATACGAACAATCACCGCGTAAATGCGGGAATAATTATCGCGAATTGAACAATCACCGTGATCATCATGATCAGACCCATTGTGAGACGACGACAGGATCAATGGCGGCCGTGACGGCCGTGGATGGTTAACAGTCAGTGGTGGCACGATTGTTTGGAGGATCTTTAGAGCTCTCCTCTCTTGCTTACCTTCTCTCATGAGGAATGGGGCTATTTATGATGGAGGAGTAGCGTCGTAAATACATGCAAAATCCAACCACTCCACTTCATCGGACTTCGTAATGATTCCTTTGATCATTTGATGTATTTTAAGTATTTGAATGCTCAAATGAAGCCTAATTATAAGATCTTGGGCTTGTTGGATTCGCCGTCGAGACACTCGATTTGACTATAAACACTTCATATTTGAGAGCTATTTAGAATTTAAGCGATATCTCAAAGTTTCGGGTATTTTAAGAGCTTGATCTCGACTGGTTTCAACTTCGGATCGCCTTACTTTTAACATCAAGATTCGTTCGACTAGTAGTATTTTAAGTGTCATGTTGCCCCTATTTTTGGATGACATCATCTCAATCATCCAAAAATATATGTCAAATACTTGAAAATAGCAAATTCTTCAATGAAATTTGAGTCCATTAACTACACATTTTGAGAGAATAGATCTTCAGAGCACAAGATTATGACTAAGCGATGCAGATCACGATGCGTGTAGATATGCAGTGCGAGATTTTGAGGTTATGGACACATCCGGTAACGAGCATGTGGCGTTCAGACGCCGCTCGGCCATGCAAAAAATGATGGTTTTGAGGTGGTTTTGGCGATTTTGGGGCGCTTTTGATGATTTTTACCCTTTGCCCTTATAAAAGGTCTATAAAATCCCTAAGGGGAGAAGACACCTTCTCTTCTTCTTGAGAGAAGGTCGTCGAGTCGATCAAGGCCCGCAAGACTTACGTCGTTGTTCGATTTTTCCTCAGGTCAACCGGTCTCGTCGACCGTTTGAGTTTGAGGCGATCAAGGCCGTAGTACTTACATCGTTGTTTCAGTTTTTTTCTCGAAAGAGGTGTCAGGGCCTCGTGGGCCGTCAGTTTGAGGCGATCAAGGCCGACATCGTCATTGTTCTAATTTTCCCTCGAAGAGGCGCTAACCTGTCGGACCGTCCGGTTTGGAGGCAATCAAGGCCCGTGGTACTTACGCGTTGTTCCGATTTTCCCTTGAAAGAGATGTCAACCGCCTCGTCACCGTCCGGTTTGATGCGATCACGCTCATTACTTACGTCGTTGTTCGGTTTTCCTCGAAGAGGCGCCAACCTACTCGCCGATGTCCGGAGGATCAGGCTCGTGGTACATACATCATTGTTCGATTTTCCCTCGAAGAGGTGTCAACCGCCTCGCCGACCATCCGGGTCGAGGCGATCAGGCCCGTAGCTCATACCGCAGGCTCCATTTTTCCTTGAAAGAGGTGACTGACCTGTCGGACCGGGGAGGCGATCAAGGCCCGTGGTTCGGCAATGCTCTATTTTTCCCTTGAAAGAGGTGTTAACTAACCTGGGACCGTCCGGGTTGTAGGTGATCAAGGCCCGTAGTTCATACAAAGGCTCCGCCCTTGAAAGAGGTGTTAACGACCTCGTCGGACCGGTTCGAGGATCAAGGGCACTACGCGTTGTTCCGATTTTCCCTCGAAGAGGCATCAACCGCCTCCGGACCGCCCAGTTTAGAGGCGATGCGCCCAGACTTATTTGCCGTTGTCGTTTCGAAAGAGGCGCGCCACCTCTCGGACTCGCGTCGAGGCGACGGCTCAGCATACATCGTTCGATTTTCCCTCGAAGAGGCATCAACCGCCTTCTGGACGGTCAGGTAATCAAGGATCGTAGTTCATACGGCAAGATTCCGCTTTTCCGAAGAGGCGTTAATCGCCCGTTGGACCGCCCGGAGGATCATTGATGACGATAACCGGACGGATAACGGCGGATGACAGGCATACGGGCGCGCAGTAGTTAGCGGATGACCGGGCGATGGTGGTGACCGCAGATGATCATGGGATGACCGACGATTGTGCTATCGTTGGTGACGGTAGCCGGCGATGACCCGCGACGGTAGTGTGAGGATGACCGCGCTAATGGTGGTGATCGGAGATTGCCGGTGATGGTCGACGGTGCGACGGCCGACGATGGTCGCGGTGGTGACCGGATGCGGGTCGGCCACTACCGCGACGTGATTTTGACCTATCCAGGTTGTTTATCGAGTGTGACTCGATGATGTTAACTTGTATGGAAGAGGTTGAATTAAACCGAGAATTTTGACCTATCCGAGGTTGTTTATCGAGTGTGACTTCATGATGTTAACTGTATGAAAGAGGTCAATTGAACTGCCGAGGATTTTGACCCAACCAAGGTTTGTCGAGTGTGACTTCGACGTTAACCTATATGGAAGAGGTCCAATCAAGTCCCCTTAGATTGATCATGCTCGAGATACAACGTGAGTTCTATATTCCTCAAGTGGGAGGATTAAATGAAGAAGAAATAAACTTGTAAGAAAAAGCCATAAACTCATTACTTTAATAATGTTGGTGATACAATATTTTCACATAATAACTTAACAAAAGGGACGATACATTTTAGAGAAAGTTAATAAAGGACAAGAGGTGGAGAGGAAAAGATAAACAGGATAAATTAAAGACTATAATATTTATACACTCGATGATTACATATAACATTTTAGAGACCCTCCATGTTCCAAGTTCTAGGGATGATTTTTCCTCTGGATCATTAGTTATAGCTGACATTGGTCATCCGATAACAAAGTGGGAGCATGTCTTTTACAGTAAAACCCTTTGAGGTACTTCTTTATCTTGAATATTAAAATTCTCGATGTTGAAGGTCACCAAAGGCGGATTGAGCTTGTTTGAGGTAACATGATTGTTATTTGTTAATTTTCACTACCAACCCAACCCTGGGAGTTTGAAATTTTATCTTAAGATGAGGTACCAAGTGACAAAGACCAAGATTGATTGAAGGGGTTTTCTAAATATAGCGTTGTATGAATTTGACTTGACCACTATGAATAATTGGAGTGAGTGACTTGTTGAGGAAATGAGAATAACGGAAGGGTGATTGTCCCTCCACTGCAGTGGAGATTATCAAACCCATATAATGGTCCCGTGGGTTGAAGTTTTTCCTTAACTGCACCCATGCTAAGAAAGGTGGAGTAAAATAAAACATCAACGAACTCTCATTATCAATCAAAATTCTCTTAACAATATAATATGGGTCACCAATCCTCGACCGATGACAAGAGGATGTTGATGTGAAACTTGGACTCCTTCCAAGTATGAGTTATTAAAAGTGATGAGATGATTAATACTAGATTTTTTAACTCCGCTCTTCAAATGATGAAGACTTGATTAGATAGTAGTGGCCCACTACAATCGCTTCAATTTCTCCAACTATTTGACGACTATTATGTTATTTCGTGATGATTTTCCTTGCTTGAAGCTATGTTTGCGTGAGTTGGTTGGTTTTGCACAAATTGATGCGATATCCTGTTAAATAAGCCTCTCAATCTCTTCTTTAAGTTGTTTACATGCATGTAGTATGTCCAGACTTTGATGGAAGTGACAATATTGCTCTTGATTGGTTGGTGGATGTGGCCACTTAATGGTCTCTTCATCGGATAGCCATCAAGACGCTAACGAGATGTGTTGGCGTGTATTGCCGTTGATGAGGGTCGTGGAGGGAGATCATGACTTTCTCTGTTCTTCCGATGGGATTGTTGATCTATGTTTCCTAGAGCACTCTTACGTATTCCCTGGATTGTTCAAATTATTTTGGGCATTAAAGATCATCGAGAAACTGCGCTTCCACACGGTGAACCAAGTCGGCGATGAAGGACCAGATTCGCATTAGCGATGAGTAGAAAGGTCGACTGAGCCCTCCAAGGAAAACTCCTCTTAGTAATTCGTGTCTACCCTGTATTTGGCGAAGCTTGAGGAGAATCTCTAGAAGTAGTCTTTAAGTGATTCACCATCATTTTGACGAATGCTAGAAAGATGGGAGGAATCTTTAATGATCCTCCGCTTGCAATGAAGCTCTACGAAAACCTTGGCGAAGTTCATAAAAGGTATGGATGGATCCCCTTGAAGGGAGTAGAACCGCGCGAAGCTTGCTTAAAGGTAACAGGAAAGACTTTACAAAGTAAGGTGTGTGGAGCTCGTTGGATATGCATGATGGTCCTAATGGTCGATGTTCATATGGGTCACATCATCATAGGAATCAATACTTGGAAGCTTGAAACCCACGAGAATATGATGTTGAAGAATACACTAAAGGTGAGGACTCCTCATAGCTGAGGGGAGGATGATTTATCTTGAAGGTGAAATTCATCTTGCATTAAGTGTCGTAATTTCGCATGTATAACACGATAAGTGAGGTCAACGAAATGAGAATGTGTCGCTACCATCAATAATTGGATTAAATTGAGCCGCACGCGATGATGTGTGTAACTAGCAGGTCGAGATCAAGATCACCTGCCTTTACGGAGGAACTTCAGGGGGAGATTAGCATTTTGACCTCCCATGGCTAACGATCGATCTTGGGGGGGATGTGTCGCGATTGTTCGCAAAGTCGGATCATCTCATTTGAGACTCTTCCATTCGGCGAACACGATCTTCTAAAGAGATTCTTGCCGCCCTTCATCGAGGGACACGCCTATTGTGGGGAGTGAGTGCTTGCCCCTTGGTTCAAGGATTGAGACAGAGTGACGGAGTTGAGCGAGGTTCGGTGACAGTATGTGCCTATGGCCAATGCGATGTTCACGTAAATTGTGATTGAGGGTTCTTTTCCCACAGACGGCGCAAACGCGTGCGTAAAACCGCCATAGAGTAAAAGTTTTCGCTTAGCGTTGTGAAATCCAAAGCACACTGTGTATTTAAAGAGTGAACAATAAAACTCCGAATTTTACGGAAAATCTCGAAAAGAGGGAAAAATCACTGAGCCAAGAAAAAAAAGCTTCCACTATGTATTTGTTTGAGTACAAGATCTTCCCGACATCAAATTACGAATTGTATGTGAGAAATGAACATGTGACAATGATCGGTTGTAACAGCTTGCAGGAAGATGATGGTGAATGATGAGCAATCAGGAAATGCAGAACAATCACCGCGAAATGCAGGAACACCATAAAAAAACAATCAATGGCAAGTCATCATGATGGAGACCGACGAGATTGACGACAGCGATCAACGGCAATACCGACGGCTACGGTTGACCGTCGATGGTGGCACGATGCTTTGGAGGATCTTTAGAGCTCTCTCCTCTCGCCTCCCCTCATATGAAGAATGAGGCTATTTATGATTGGAGGAGTGACGCCTCAGAATACATGCAAAACCAACCACTCCACTTCATCGGACGGCTTAGAATGATTCCTTTGATCATTAGATGTATTTTAAGTATTTGAATACTCAAATGAAGTCGAATTGTAAGATCTTGGGCTTGTTGGATTCTCCATCGAGACGCCGACACTATAAATACTTCATATTTGAGAGCTATTTAGGGATTTAACCGATATCCCAAAGTTTTCAAGGATATTTTAAGAGCTTGATCTCCAGCTTCAACTGACGTACTTACTTTTAACATCAAGATTCGTTTTTGACTAATAGTATTTTAAGTGTCATATCAATATTATATCCATCATTTAAGATATTAGACTAAATATTAATATTTATTCTTATTCATGTGGACAAACTTTTGATCTTATGTGCAAATCAATAAAAATATATTTATTTATAACTGACTCTAGTTTATATATAAATAAATTTAGAATTAAATAAAAATCTATTTAAATTATATTTTTCTACTACTTAATCAAATACTTGTAACATATAGCATAAAAATATGTATAAATTATTAAAAACATACATATTTATAAAATTTTCATCAAATAAAAGATAATAGTGGAATTTAAATCTAACCAAGTTGGCAAAATATTAAAAAAAATACATGTAAGTTGCTCATTTAACTCGACTTCCATGAACACTATGTCAATCCGTCAAACCATTGGGATTATACACTTAAATCCAAGCATCAGCCACACGTGTGACTGACGCAAATCAAGTCAAATCTGACTATACCTATATCTAAATTTTATTTTTAAGATACTTAAATTATTAATTATATTTTAATCTATACTTATTTTAAAAATTAGCCCGAACTAGCTTTGGGGCTTTTGGGGAGAGGGACACTCATCACTTAAAGATTTTTATTAAACTCTTAATATTAGATAATATACTAATTATTTTATCCCCTTCTTCTAACTTAAATTTTAATAATAATTTAATATTTATTATATTAAATTTTAATATTATATATATATATATATATATAATAGTTTCATATATCTTATTCAAAATTTAAATGAAATAAGATGATATTATTGTTTAAAAGAATGAAATTATTTTATAAAAATTATATAAGTATATTCTAAATATTAATGCTTATTACTTAAGAGATTTAGGAAAATTATGTCATAAAAAATACTATCAAAGTAAAGTATTATTATAAAATTAACATTTTAATAATCACTTTAGATATATATTTTAAAAGATAAATAACAAAATTAAAAAATTATATCATAAAATTATTAATTCTTAATTTTACGATGGATCCTCAAGATGGTGATGATATTTATTAACTTGTAACTAAATTTTATCCTAAAGATTTCACAAATATAGAAATGCTACTCTTAAAATTTTAATTGAAGCATTTTAAAATTAAAGCTCATTACAATCAAAAGTTTTAAAAATCTATCCATTGTTTTTTATTTATGTCAAATATTAGTTAAGAAAAACTGATTATATATTCTTTTATTTATCAATTAATTAATTAGATTGGTTACATTGCATTTGACTACAATAATTGAATGTGTATTTTTTGTAATGAAAATTATCATGAAAATTTTTTTAAATAAAATGAAATATGATTTTCTTATGAGCAAATTAGTATCATATATTGACAAGTATAATATAATATATTTCAATGTATAATCATTAATTAATGAATTTCATACAAAGAATAGTGTCCAACACAATTTAAAATTTTCACGCATAATGGTTAGATTAAAAAAATATTTTTCTTGATTTATAAGTTATTTTTAGTTATTTTCATTTAATTTTATACATTATTATTTATTTTGACTTAGAAAATAATAAATTTTAATTATTTTAATTTCACCACCCCTCTTTTAAATTCTAATTTTGCCACCATAGATCACTAATTAGCTTTTGTCCTTGTACTTAGGGTTATTTCATCAGCTGAAAAGAATGTAGAATAAAAAATAAATTATTATTAAAATATAATATATTTAAAATATTTTAGAGTTACTGATTATATATAAATTTATTGTGATTTCGAACATTAGTGGTAGTCAAGAGAAGGTTTTAATGTTTGTTGTAAAACAGAGAAAGTGCAAATTAGTCCAAAGACACGTAATTAAAGAGCAATAAGACACCTTAATTTTAACGCGGAAAATCTCAAAAGAGGAAAACCACGTACAAGAAAAGCTTCCACTATGTATATTTAACAAAGTCTTCCGATAACTGGATTATGAATTACATATGAGAGGAATAAACTGTAACAATGATCGTTGTAATTACATCGATGAGATGCGAACTCTGAATGCGGTACAATTAGTGACGACGGTGTATGCGTTGATGGTCACGAGGAGTGCGATCTTGTTTGGCGATGTTTGAGGATCTTGCTTGAGCTCTCTTCCTCCTCACTTGCTTTTCCTCTTCTTCCTCGCCGGACTCTTCCTTTTCTTCCTTGCTTGGTTCCTCCTCTTCCTTGCTTGACTCTTCCTCTTCTTCTTGCGCGATTGAGCGAAGGATCAGCCCATAATGTCGACGACCGTCGGGTGGCTCTTCTTCACACTCCTCTTCTTCTTCCCTCCCCCCTTTCATGTGAGGAATGAAGGCTATTTATAGATGGGAGGAGATTCAGAATTCATGCAAAGGCACCACCCCCTGATCGGACGGCTCGTGATGATTCCGATCATTTGATGTATTTTGAGCATTTGGATGCCCAAATGAAGTCGAATTATGAGATCTTAGGCTCGTTAGATCCGCTCATCGAGACGCATTCTCTTATAAACACTCCATATTTGAGAGCTTTTTAGGATTTAATTGATGTCCCAAAGATTCCAATGATATTTTAAGCTGATTTGACTCAAAATCATATAGCTTTCACAAAATTTGTGCTTTGACTAGTGGTATTTTGAGAGCCATATCAATGTTTTAGTATGTTACAAAGATTTAACAAACATAAACAAGAAGAGTTATTGAAGATACATGAGTTTTTTTACTTATAAAAGTCATAATGTTTTACTTAGTTGAAATAATGTCACCAATGTATATTAGCAATTACAATGATGTCCTTAATATCAAATAGAAAATGCATCAATACAATAGAACAAACATAGATTATAAAGAATGGACTCCAATATAGGTGATAATGCAAGTTGACAACATTCATTGGCTTTATAAATGAAGTGTATCAACAACATGCATTAGTCTTATAATGATATGTATCAACATCATATGAGTGATGTCTCACATTAATATTATTGGTGACGGAATATTGAAATTAATGTAATTATGTATCGGATGATAATAATCAAGATAATATAGCTTAGCATTATAATCATGAGTGATGATCCGGCGACGTCCGGATGACGATCCGGTGATGGCGGTTGAGCAACAAACCAATGATGATGAGCGATGATCTAATGATAGTCCAACAATGATGATCGGATAACGCCTGAATGATGATAGTTCGACCATTAAGGTCTAGAGGTGATCTAATGACATTGATCAAATGGTGTTTCAATGATGATGGTTGAATGACAATGATTCATCGATGATAGTCAACAATGATTTGGTGACGCTACGAAAGGCGGCAACGGCTGATCGAGAGGCAATGGTGCTCTTAGATTCTTCAAACTTTAAAGCTTTTCTATCTTTAGCTTAAAGATCCTATTTAAGTGAAATCACAATCTACTTATTGAGAGTGATGTTTTATGTAAACATATGTAAAATATGGCACATAATGATTTCCTCAATCATAAAGTATTTTTTCAGATTTAAATGCACAAATGAAGTCAAAATCAAGACATCTTAGATATGTTAGATTTTTTTTTTTGAGACACTCAATCCAACTATAAGTATGTCAAATTTGGAGATCATTTGATGACTTAATCAATACCCCAAGTTTGTTTATATTGTAAGTACTTGATTTTGGCTTCTTTAGGCTTGATTATGATTAGAGAGGGTTACTCTGATTATATGTTTGCCAAAATTAGAGTTAAAATGAGCAATATTTTTATTTAGAAGCTATCGAATGCATGTATATATATTCATACATGAATATATGAATATTTTGATGATATATATAAAATAAATAAATAAATAAATAAATAAATATATATATATATATATATATATATATTTGTGTTTGATTTGAGATGAATAAATGAATGAAAACTAAAAAAGAGTGGTTGCAAAGCAAGTGGGGTGATGGGTAATGGTCAATGGTACGAGCCTTTTGGACTACATTGACAATTAGTGTCAATGGCAGCTGGTGGCCAATGGACTTCTACGATTATGATGACTTGTGAGTTCCTATGCTTCAATATTTAATTAACATAATAATTCTCCATTTCATCTAACTTCTAGTTTTAGAAAGTACTTATTGACTTATACAAATAGTAACATAATTTCTTCATCTCGTATATATTGACGTCTTTCAAATCAAAATATGGTGTTGTTGAAGCTCTTGTATCTTTGATTTAACTTCTTTATAATTACTTCATATTACTAATTTATATATCATGTTTAATTTTATCAAATCAAGCACTAATCTTAAGGCAATACATATTTTAAATTTTCTAAAATTAAATTGGAAATGATCCAAACTTTGATTTTAACAAATTTATAGTAAAATTGAACTTCAGGCGAGTTCACCAATGCCAAGAATGGGTTAGTTTGGCTCTAAATGAGTTCAAATCAAATTTAAGAAATGTGCTTGAAGACTTGAGACATTTATTAGATGATTAAATGATCTCCAAATTTAAGACGCTTATAATGAAATGAGCTCAACAAAAGAAAATTGACTAAAGGTCACTCAAATTGGAGCTTGTTAAGGTGCTTAAATTATTTGTGATTAAAAGATTTGATATGAACTCGATGAAATGCTTTAAGATTTTGGCTATATTTATCAAAATTTCCCTCTCAAAATTATATAAATAGCCCATTCTCACCATAAAGAGGGATAAAGCTTAAGAAGAGAGCTAAGAGAGGAGAATGATGAGGCTTGAAAAGAGAAAGAGTTTATAAGTTTAAAAGCATCCACCACCGTCATCCATCTACTACCATCGCAGACCGCCACCAATAACCATTACCGACCATCATTATACAGTTGTTGTAATCAAATTCAAAGCTATCATTGCTTGATTTTATTTACATAATATTGTATTTCTATCTTGCATTATTGGAGAAGAGAGGACTTTGTAAATCAAAACATATAGTGAATTATTTGGACTGAGCAAGGTCTTGTGACTTTTTCTCTTGAATTTTTCTACGTAAAATCTACAATGCTCCTATAACTATCTCCAATTATTTGTGCCTGTGTTGAATTTTCATATAAAGCCAAGGCTAAAAATTTTCACTCTAATAACGAGAATTTTTAAGCATGCAATAATAATTATATTTATTTAAAAGCAATGAATTTAAATTTTGGTGATATTTTCATTTGATTCGAGGTTGTTACAAGACAATAGTTATAACACAAAATAAAATTATTATTTCTTTTAAGAAATATTTTAAATTCTTTATCTCAAAATAAATATGAATATATATAATATTTCAAAATATTCGGTCTATGACTAACCAACTACAATTGTTGTAACTCCCTGGAATGTATGCTCCACATAAATGCGCAAATGACTACACAACTTAATGGGCTATATTACTAGATTAGCTTTATTGTACTTTTTTTTTTTTTGAAAGGGTATCCACCCACCCCATCCATCTTATGGATATATCGACTAATTTCCGCAAGATAAAGAATCACATTCATCACCCATGCGAATCGTCCTTGATGTTCGCGCACCTCCGCCTGGAGAGAACACGTCCCGCCACCATCAATCAGCAAGAGATGATGGGTCTTCATTGTACTTGACAGATTCATATAACCAATCGTGTATCACCTAGTAGTCAATCTAAATGTATGAGTAGGAGATGACCCCACAGGTTAATGGTCATTTTTTTTGACAAACTTCTGCTTTTATTGAAATGCTTTAGATTATTTATTTTACTCTCCATTTCTCTTATTATTATTTTTCTCTTTCTCTCACAATTTCATCGTAGGTGTGAAAAGTTCAAGATTTAATAATATACATATATATATATATATATATTTATATTTATATATTTACATACATAACATACAATTTTATATAATTTTATAAAGGGATTATTTTTAAAATATCTTAGTGTTAATCTTAATTAGACGTTTAGGCACAAAATTTTTTTTTAGCAAAAGCCTAATCGTCCGTACAACGGAAGGATTTTTTATTTTTTTTGCTTTTCGTTTTCGGGAGAGAGAGAGAGAGAGAGAGAGAGAGAGAGAGAGAGAGGAGGTGGCGTTTTTTTTTTTTGTTTTGTTTTTATTTCAGGAGAGAGAGAGAGAGAGAGAGAGTTTTTATTAATTTTATTAATTAATATAATTATTTAAAATATTTAAAAATATATATTTTTAAAAATATTTTTATAAAATATTTAATAACCAAATATTTATATATTTAGTTAAATTAATTTATTTATATATATATAATTAAATATATAATTTAAAAATATTTTAATTATATATATAAATTAGAAATTTATTTAATAATTTTATTAATTAATATAATTATTTAAAATATATAATTTTATTAATTTTTGTTAGTATAATTTAAAAAAATATTTAAAATATATAAATAAATAATTTAATAAATAAATAAAAAGAAAGAAATAAATTATATAAATATTTTATAAATTATATAAATAGAGTAATTATATATACATATATATATATATATATATATATATATATATATATATATATATATATATATATATAATATTTAGTTATTTTATGTATTTAAATTATATAAATATTTTTAAGTTATATAAATTATTTAAAATATTTAAAAATATATAAATAAATAATTAGTTATATATATATATATATATATATATATATTTAATTAGTTATTTATTTATTTAAAATATTTATTTATTTAAAATATATAATTAGTTAAATAAATAAATAAAAAAAAATTTAAATTATATAAATACTTAGATATTTATATATTTATAAAATATTTAGTTATTTATATATTTATTTATTTATTATATAAACAATAAATTATATAAATATTTTTATAAATTTTATAAATAAAGTAATTATATCATTTTATAAATTTATTTAGTTATTTATATATTTAAATTATATAAATATTTTTAAGTTATATAAATAATTTAAAATATTTAAAATATTTAAAATATATAATTTAAAAATAATTTTATAAAATATTTTAATTATATATATATATATTTTATTTATATAAGTCTATAATAATAATAATAACAAAAATATAAAAAATATATAAAAATATAAAATAAATAAATAATTTTAATAAATAAATAAACAAAGGAATAAATATATATATAAATAAATAAATATAATATAATATAATATATATATAATATATATATATATATATATATATATATATATATATATATATATATATATATATATATATATATAAATATATAAATAACTAAATATTTTATAAAATATTAAATAACTTAAAATATTTTATATAATTTAAATATATAAACCAAATAAATATAAATATAATTACTTTATTTATATAATTTATTTATTTATTAAAAATTATTTATTTATATATTTTAAATATTTTTTAAATTATATATTAACAAAAATTAATAAAATTATATATTTTAAATAATTATATTAATTAATAAAAAATTATTAAATAAATTTCTATATATATAATTAAAAATATTTTAAAATTATATATATATATATATATATATAAATAAATTAATAACTGAATATATAAATATTTAGTTATTAAATATTTTATAAAAATATTTTAAATTATATATTTTAAATATTTTAAATAATTTTTAATTAATAAAATTAATAAAACTCCCTCTCTCTCTCTCTCTCTCTCTCTCTCTCACCGAAATCAAAAAAATAAAACAAAAAAAAATACGCCATCTCTCTCTCTCTCTCCCTACCGAAAACGAAAAGCAAAAAAAAAAAAAAATCTGCATCCGTCAAACGGACGACTGGCGATCGACGTACTCATGTCGTCCGTCACAGACGACTCATTTTATTAAAAAAAAATTTTTTTACCTAAACGTCTAATTAAGATTAGTTCTATTTTAAAAATAATTTCTTTTATAAATATTAATCTTTAGGTGTTAAATATGTAAATATATGAAAATTGTATGCTATTTATGGATATTCCTCAAAAAAATAATAATATTTTAAATTTGACTCCAAGTCTTATCAACCATCCCCTTCATTAAAATACCAGTCAACATTCCACATGACAATTGATGACAAAGACTTTGTTAGCTTGCCATCTTAAATTATATTGATACTTTTTTAATTATGCTTTGAAGAATAGTTTCTTAAAACTTCATATAACGGCGAAGATAGTAGAGCCTCATTTTTTTTTTTTACTTCTTAAAATTTTCATATAAAATTTATTTAACTACGTTCTACCTAACTGCTTTTGCATGACAATAAAAAAAAATAAAGATAATTAAGATTATCATCATTCTCAGATTTAGAATTTATTTTTTGAAAAATTAGTTATAAAAATACTGTGAAAAAATTATTTTTTTTTGAAAAATAATTAAAAAATTAATAGCCAAATGAAGCTTATTTATTTTTTGGCTGTTTTTAAAACTGTAAAGTAGCAAAAAAATAATTCCAAAGGAATATTAATTTCGTGCATACAATAACTAAGTTCCATTCTATTGGGTTTAAAGAGGCTTTTATGACAGTTGATTTTATATTTCATATTTTATATTTATTTATTAATATTATATTTTATTTTTAAAATATTAAGAGAATTTAATTATAAACTCATGTATATATATATATATATATATATATATATATATATATATATATATATATATATATATATAAGATCTGATACATCCTCTAAAATTAATGATCAAGACGAATCTCGCCGATTTTCGAACGCTCGATCTAATCACCAATTTCGTTTTAAATAAACGACGTCGATGACTAACATAGAAACATCAACATACCGATCCGAAATCAATCGACTCGGATCGTTTATCGAAAATGGATCATCCGCCAAAATGGTCACCAAAGCGTATTTATAGATCGAACGGCCACAAGACGAATCCAAGGAATCCAAGATCACCCAATTAGACATCATTAAGGCACCCAGATCATCAAAATAGACCGTCGATCGGGGATCGGGCCGTCCGATGGGAGTTGGAGTTTTCCACGAATTTACCGCACTCCCAAAAATCTATAAATGAGCTTCATTCTCATTGTAGAGGATCAATCGATTTGAAGATCGGAGCTCAGAACCACCGGCCGAATTCGACGCCGACCATCTATCACTACCACCGCCACCAGAAGGGAAGATCGGAGCTTCTTAGAGATCGCCTCAGAGACTAGAAAGACTGCCGCTTTTTTTCTCCAAGATCAAGAGGCTTCCCCGAAGACGTTCGCCGCTTTTGGGAAACTTCTCCTGGGTTGGAGTTGACCGATATCAGATTTTTTCTACACTCTAATATTGTCACCAGAAACACCTTCTTCTCCTAACGGTAGAAAGAACGTATCTTTTGAACACATAGTGAAAGTTCTGAGGCAGGCTGGTTTTCCCTTAACGGGTTTTCCATGTATAACCCTCATATCTCGCGTGTTGGATAATTTTTAGTTACTTAAGATCTCGATCTAACGGAATAAAATTCTCAAGACAATGATCTTAAATTTAGGACCTCATAGTTAGAGCAATAGTACCCAACTACTTTGCCAAAATGAACTGTATTATGTAAATATTCATGTAGATATAGTCCCAAAATATTCAATTATATATATATATATATTTTGTGCTTTTTTATGGTGATTATTATAGTTTAACATCACCTTTTGATGCTTAATTATTCCTTTAAATAATTCATAAGTACTTCATTAATTACTCTATCAATGCTTAATGATATCTAGATTAATTAATCATCAAATCAGGGCCTATTAGTTGAATTAATTCCTCAATACCGAATAATTGATACATGCTTAATAAATATAAATCAATTGGATTATTACTCAATTTGTGTTTTAATTCTAACAAATACAATGTTATTGTATAATTTTTTTGTGATAAAGAAATGTAATTATTCTTAGTAAAGTTAAATCAGTGACCACTGCTCTTCCGTCCCTTCGATCTACATATGAGCGGAAAGATCGGAGAACCATCGGCTTCTCGGGTTCTCCTCGTCTCCTTCAGTTTTCCGGCTCCTCCTGTGATTCACCTTTTCGTTCTCCCAACCACCATCTAACCGCCATGAAAGGGATTTTTTTGTAGCGTGGCGATTCTTGATGGCATACTCACAGAAGAAAGGGAAGCCAGCTTCTTCGACATAGGGTATTGGAAGAATGAATGGTCGGACTTCATCGGTATTTGCAATAACTCCCGGCAATATGTTTGCGGGAGAGCAAGAGGTGAATGAATTTCCGGTGGACAGAGATACGCCTTCTCAGATTTTGACTGGGGAGAGCAGCTTTCGTGCGTGTGGAGGCAGCGGCGAGTGCAAGGACGGAAAGGGATTAGGCAGAGAAGGGCTGCCTGAGGATGTTGCGTTCGGAAGTAAAGAGAAGGATTCGCTTGCTGAGAGGATCGACGAACTTGAGAAGGAGGTGAGTTTCATAAACTAGGGACAGAAAAGGCTTGTCACGATCGCAGTGGTGACCTGTGTGTTGGCCCATGAGGGGATTCATTATAGATGCTCATTAGGGGTTCATTTACCTGGCGCACATTAAAGGTTTTGTGCCCGTCATTTTTCTTGTATCACCACTTTGCAACTGGCAAGCATGATGAGCAACCATCTTCTTAAAGATTGTGTGGGAAAATTATAAAACCTCCCTATAGTTTGTCCGTTGATGATATAAGGTAGTCTTTTATAAGATGCGTATTAATAAATATAGAAGGAGGGCAATGGTTATTCGCCTTACTTGGAACGTAGAGGTCATGGCTTGAGTCATAGACTTCTAAGCTGTGTAATATCGTGATAAGACTTCGTATGACAATTTTTCTCCAGGCACTGCATTGAGAGGAGGTTCATGAATGGGTATGCCATTTTATAAAACAATGATGGTTTTATTAGTTTTATTTCATCATAAATAAAAACAATCCAATTATTTCAAACATAATTGTCTGTCTAAGCATCTTTTCACTTCACTTATTGTTTTACTATGATTGTATTTTGCTTAAGGACCAAACACTTAGTACTAGTGAAACCAACCCTTCATAATTATATAAGGTAAATTTTTGAGTGTGATACATTTTCAATCAAAAGCCATATGGATAACATCCTTGGAGAGTCAGTTATATTTTATTATTTTATTATCTTACCTAGGTGTCTAATTGTTTGTTTCTTATTTTCAAATAAAAAAAAAGGTTTTATTTATACGCACACCCCAAACTTAAATATTACTTACATAACACTCAAAAGTGGTATAACAAAAAAATAGACTCCGTTAGACTTGAACTCATAGCATGAAAACTCAAACGGAGACTAGAAATACATGTAAGTAATATTTAAGGTGAAACACGTAAATAAATGTTGATGCTATGTATGTAAAATTCTAAAAAAAAAGGAAAAAGAAAACCACAAAGTATGCCCTTCCATCAAATTCAGTGAACCTTATGACAGGATGCTGAACTTTTGTCTACACCAATGTATTGTCTCATTTTACATGCTTGGTTGTGAATGTTTGTGCCTCATGGTCATGTTTTTTTAGGTGTTTTGAACTCTTACACTTACTCTATGGAAACCTCCTCACCCCTTTGTATATATATATATTTTCAATGTAATGTAATCTTCCTTGCTCTTGCATAATAAATTTAAGCTGATTTAGTTGAAACACTCAAATCTCTATTTTTTTTTTGGTGGGGGGGGGATTTCTTCAATCTGTATTTGCAATTTTTCATTTGCCCCTTAAATTGTAATGACTTGGTTGGGTAAATTTTATTAATTGAATGTTGGACCTGCATTATTCCATGTCTTTCATTGAATTTGTGTCACATGTTTTTTGTACTCTCTTTGATGCATACCCTACTATTTGATTTGAATTGAAGATTCGTTGGAATGGCGGAATCTTGTTTGAGATACATGACCACGTGGTATGAATTGGGATGTCATGAAAGCTCTCCAATGTGAGCTATTGTCACTGCCCATGTTAGTGAAGGAGTGATGCTGGTGGAGCTTAGGAGGGGAGTGAAGAGGAAGAAGATAGCTGATTTTTCCTCTTTATAAATGCATATAATATGGGGCATATGGGATTGCATACCAAACATAGAAAATACTGTCTTTTTTAAAATCCAAGGTGCAAATTTTTTGGGTGGTTTTAATTAACTTCTTGATTAATAATCATCTTTCTTCAAGTTTTTTTTTTTATAAGTATGGCGTTATTTTTAAGCACTGTTCCAAATATGCATTCTCACGCCAATTTTGTTGACTAGAACTGGAATGGGTCATTTGTTCCGCTTTATTTCAAATAAAACTACTTGGAGGATTGGAATAGCAGGAAAACTGCCTCCTGTATAGATCTAGATTTTATCAAGAGAAAAAAACAAGGAAAAGGCATACGACTAATGATTGTTACCTTCTAAAAGTGAAGTTAAAAGGATAAAGGAACAGAAGATCGAAACATTGACTGACTTCCGTAAGGCTATGTTCTTACTAGTGAGATTCTACATGGCTTACGTTAAATATACTGATAACCTAAAACCAACGATGCTTAAGATTATATGGTCTAATTAAATTCTTATTGTCCTAGGTTGCCTTAGTGGAAAATCATATTCTGTTGTCTTTTGCTTTGGTAATACTGTGTGAAGTTTCCATCTGGCTGAGAAGAGTTCATATTCATTGTATGAATGCATTATTTTCCAGACCCTGCTTTCCTGCCCTTAGCAAAAGAGTTGTATTCGTGCATTTTGCCAAATTTTTCCTTAATTTTGATCCATGAAAATTTTCATTATACCACAGGTGATATGGCATGTTGCATTGCCTGTAAAGTCCTTCCCAGTTCAGCCTGTCAATTTCAAATTTGGGATTTTTTTATTTTTTATTTGTTTTGGTTCTTTGGTGGTTCACAATTTACTCAAGTGTGATATTACTGGCAGGAGTTCTCCCCTTATGCCTATAATGGATGCTAAATGCTGTTAGAAAATTTGCCTTTTCTGTATGACGTCATGTACCATTTTGCAAAAGAATCACTTCATTTAGTTGAAGGGACATCTTTACTCCCTGTTTTTGTGATGCTATGTTCATTCACTCATTTATTTTCGTTACAATAGAATAATTTCAACAACACCCGTAGGTTCCACATTTATTATTAGTTGTGATTGAGTTGTTTAATTCAACTTACACCTTTTGCTTATTGGCTCTTTGGTTGTTTATTTGTTATGCATCTGTCAGTTCAGGTAAAAAATATATTTATTCATTACTAAAATCCTGGTTGTTATTCTGGGCAGCTTTATGATTACCAATATCATTTGGGTCTTCTTCTTATTGAGAAGAAGATGCGAACTTCTGAATTTGAAGAGCTCAGGGAAGAATTGTCAGAAGCCAGGGCAAACTTGAAACTAGAGCGTGCAGCGTTCTCCAGTGCTTTATCTGAAAACAAAAGCAGGAGCAAAGTATTCTGATGGCTTTGGAGGCTGAGAGGCAGCATGTTGCAGATGTATGGAACTAGCAGATTAGCCTTTACCCCCTTCCTCTTTCTCTCTCTCTTTGTCTGTCTGTCTCTCTCCTCTCCCTCCCTCTGTGACTTAGCAACTGAAATATTCATTTTGAAAAGGTCATTTCGGAGTATAATCATGTTGTCATTTTCAGCATGGCTTGTCTCAAAACTAGTATCTTTTAGCTTTCTTAAAAATTTCATGATCTGTTTTGAAGGATGATTTAAAGGCTTCACAGTTGAGTCATTCTTACGTAGTATTTCCTTTTACCACTCAGAGATTTACACTTGATCTTTAAATAGCTACTAATAGGCTTCTTATTTATGCTTGATCTTTATATAGCTACGTTTAGGTTTTTAATATATTCTTTCGAACATCTGTTACTAAAGTTTTTAAGAATATGTCGGACTAATTTGTCCTTTTTTTGGGGACTTGATTTGCTCTTTGACTCGGAAGACTGTTAGTTTTTTTTTTTCAATTACATTTTTCTGGTTGTAGCTTTGATGCTGCAAAGGAAGAGTTGCTTTATCTGAAAATGTGGGGCTTCTGGCTTCTTTAAGTGATGCTTAATTGAACATATGAACACAAGGCTCATTAGTGATACAGCCTAGAGGATGCCTATATTTGTTTTCTTTGGCAGGACTTCTCCCTAAACTATTAATATCTAATTTGCATTCAATTTATTAGTTGAAGTTGAGGAGATGAAGGGTGTCATACTGCCATTTTACATACAAATGGGGAGTAAAGCTGAAACATAATGAACAATTAAGTGGAGGGAGGGCCATTTAACTAGGCATATCGAGGTCACTTTGTAGTAGTGAGGCACTTTCTTCATTCTTAGGGACAGTGAGGGTAATTATTATCTTGTGCGCGCTCTTGTTCCTTTAGTTTTGTGGGAAGCATATCCTGTATATGGTGCGTAAAAATTGACTGTTATTGCATTTTCATGAGACTACTTGCATGATGATGAAAATTACATGCTTTTAAGTCATACAAAATTACCAGTTGTTCTCAAAAAAAGTCAAATATTTTACAGCTTGAAAAGAGTATTTACAAAATGCTACCAGATGAGAAATATCTTAGTGAACAAAGAGAAACTCTGCAAAGTTGGGAACGAAGTCTGCAGGGGCATGAGTTGAGTTCAAGAGATCAAAGACCTTCCTAGTGAAAGAAAAGAGCCGAACATAACAAACCAAGAAAGAGCCACTTAATGCAGACTACAAGAAGCTAGTAAAGATGAGGTTCCTTACAATTATTTGTTATGATCATGGTCTATTACACTATCTTCACCTGCTTTGATGGCAGGAAACGGCTTTTTTTTCCAAATACTAAGAGAAAGTGTAAGATCTTAGTTTTTGGGATCTATGTAGTTATGTACTAAGAAAACCTCAACTAACCCTCTTTTCCCATTGTGGCACAGGCTCTGCAAATCGAGAAACAAGTCTTTGAGCAGGAATTGGTGAGTGGAAGAGAATCACTAGATGGAGAATTAAAAGATAAATTGAATAAATTGGAGAAGCAAAATGCTGTAGATGGAGAATCTGGAGGCCAGATGATAGATGATCTCTTGGCTAGTAAAAGGAGGTTGAAACCGATAAAGTAAGAGTCCAAAAGGACAAGGAAACTCTCAACACCTTGTATAACAAACTGCAGAAGTTTAAACAAGATCTTATAAAGAAGAGGGATCATTTACTTTCTCTAACCGAGCACTGCAAGGCCTGTATGAACTGTAAAATTGCATATAGTGAATTAGACCTTGCTAGTCTTGAAACTTTTGAAGGATCTGAACTTTTAGGTGATATCCTATTACTGAGTATTCCTAATGAACACCTTGAGAAGAAGCATATGAAAGGCCAGAATGATGATTCATGTTTTCAGAGTAAGGAATATGAATCAGTTAACATAGGAGGTTGCATGCCATACCTTCAACAAGGTTCAGAATTAGGCAATTTCACATCTGATGGTAGAGTAAGAAAAGCAATGGATGTTGAATCGCAAACCCGTACCCGCTTTGTCATGATAATCTGGATAATAAGAGAATAGAACATGGTAATGGAGCACGAAAAATTGAAATAATTGAAAGATTTCCAAAAGCCGTTCATTCATCAGAACAATACTCAGCAATAGCGAATGATGCGTTAGAGATTAAATGTCAGCCCAGTGCTTCTTCCATTAATGAGCAAAAAAGAGTCATGCCCTTTCTTCTGAAGGAAAGAAGGGTAGAGCTAGCCTAATAAACGAACAGGCTTTCTGAACGTAGTAATTGAGAATTCTGAAGAAACACTGGATGATATGCCAAAAGAGATCAAACAACTTCAAAATACGGTTCGGAAGATTCAAAGGATGCCAATGAGGAAAGCAAATTGAGCTTGCTTAATGCTAATAAGATAAGAGGCCGTGCAAAGCAATGGGAGCATCGTTGTTATGCATCTGAAACAACATCTATGATCGATCCATATGACAGAAAAACACAACCAACAAATGAAGAAAAGGCAGAGAGAACATCTGACATTAGATTGAGTTTTCCTGGACAAAAGCGCTACAATTTCAGAACCACCACCATGTCAGTGATCTCCCTATATTAGCCATAAAACAAATTTTATAATTTAACAGATTTAGGCTCCGTTTGGGAGAGCTTTTTAGTGCATTTTGCTTTTGAGAGCTGAATTTTTAATTTTGATACGAATAGTGTATTTTTGAAACTGAGTTTTAGATCTCACAAAGTTCGTTTTAGCTTGTCCAAAATAAATCTTTCGGAAGACTTTTAAACCACTTTTCGAATCTAAAAGCTAAAAAACTGCTAAGAGTTATACTTTCTATAAAATAACTGTTTTCCTAACCATTTGAATCAATCCACCTTTCCCGTTTTATAGTTTTCAACTAGTATCAGTCTGAATATTAACTTTTATTTTAACGTTTTACTATCAACGGATTATGCCTCTTTATTGGACAAAACTTTAGCCATGCAGTATTTTCAGATCTTAATTTGGCTGATATGTCATTTTCACCCAAAAGCGCAGATAACTGAAGTACTTTTGAAGTAGGGAAACAAAAACTTCACTTCTAAAGAGAAAAGCTCTCAAAAGCACCCCACCCATTTCACTTTTACATGTTTCTATGATTTAGGGATTATTTTCTTAATTGGATGTGCAATTTTTTCACATCAGAAATTTCTTCAAAATTCACCCAATCCACCTATACAATAAGCATGAGTGATAGAATGCATAACGGAATAATGTAAACAATATATGCCATATACAACATAATACAGTAAAGTAAATTAATAATATATTCTGTCCTCTCTAGTTCATCACATTTTGTCTGCTTATTTACTCCCCGTGCAGCAGTAAATAATAATAATAATAAAATTTTTATTTTTTACTTGCAAATTATACATTTTAGCTAGAATGGACTCTTTTTTGATTTTAGCTTTACCAAACATTCATCAAATTACTCACATGAATTTTGTCTTTGATGCTTACTCTAATCAGATTGAAGGCTTTAATAAGCGAACTGAAGTCTGAACATGTAATGCTTGGGAGTGACACTGATGAAACGGATATTGACTACGAACCAAGCATTTCATATTAATGCGTGTTTGCTGGCTCGATCTGAAAGCGCAGAGGCATCTACATGAAAAGCGAATAGTACTATTGAATGTATAATATCTTATCACCGAAGAAGAGTCTTTCTTTTATTTATTTATTCATTTTTTTGAAGAAATATTGAAGATTAAAATCATATGTTTGTAAACATTTTCTATTTTGGCATTGTTCTTATTAAGATTTTGTTCTAGGCATTCTTTATTCTACAGCTCGTGGTCTGTACGAGAGTTCAATTCTAGTCTACTTCTCCAACTAGTAACTTATAATTAGTATTTTCATCAAATTAAACTTTATCTTCGAAATTGGAGTTTGTTTCCTTAAAAAAAAGTAGAATTATAATAACTATTATTAAATTGAATAATATTTTAGTACCATCTAGAGTTTTAAAATTTGAATTGAACAATATGCCTTTATATTTCTACTATAAATACAAGTCACATGCGATATTTATATGATAATGTAATAATCCTAATAACCAATCTCTCTCACAAACTTGATGCATGTTTTAGTAGGCTTTCTAACAAAACTAGAAACACTAGTTTTCTTAAAGCATTTTGTGTTGATTGCCATTTATGTGAAAAATTCTTGCCCAAAATATCCTAATTAAAATCTTCTTAGAATATCCTAATTTAAAATGAATATAATATGACTAATTAATAAAAAAAGTCTAATAATTTTCACGAAACATTAATTCTACCAAATGCATAAATATCCGCATCTCAAAAGCAAAAAAAAAAAAAAAGATACGTCAAACACGATATTTATATATCTAACACTTAAACTTAGATATTTACTTATCTAATTTTTCTACGCTTAAAAGTTGCATTTCAATTTTTAAAAGGTGAATAAAGTGATTTTTGATGTGATATTGAAGATTAGAGTGTTAGAAAGTAAATATCTAAATTTAGGTGTTAGATATGTAAATATGTTTGACGTATGTATGTAAATTCCTAAAAAAAAAAAAAAGGTCATGGCTGCTGTGTTCATAATATTTAATAAGAGCAAAACACTGTTTTATGTTTGATTTCTAATATAATTCTGATATTAATCACTCCGTTTGGGCACATTTCTCTTCCTCGAGAGAGGAAACCTCGATCTATATGTGTTGTCAATTTCTTGATCACTTTCTTCACTATCTGAAACAATTATCATCCTTACATCCACCGAGTTTTCCTCCACTTCCTCACAATTTTCTTTCGGCATCTTCTCATCAACCTCTTTAATACTTCCAGTAGGTGCAATATTCTCTATGTTTTCACTGCTAATATTTCTGAACGGTGTTACCGATTTCAGAGATAGCTTCAGCTTTTTTTTTTTCCCTCAGTCACGTCAACTGGTTTATCTGAGAGTATCTCCTTAGTTGAAACTTCTGACTGAGGATTCATGGAAATAGATAACGGTCGTGTAGCCTCCTGCATTTGTTGAAGATTAGTTATCTTGGCTCAGAATGCTAAGAGGAGAGCTAAAGCTCATTTAAGCAGTAATATTATGGTAAAATTAAGAATTAAATCATAGGAAAATGTTTCTTCCTCACCATATTCATATTTGGAAATATGCTGTTATCAATATAATTAGCTGCAGCTAGGGGTTAGCATATCTCTTAGTCCAATCTCGGGCTTTCTCATCAAAAACTTTTCTGTTGTACTTGAACTCCCTACTCTGCAAAGGCAAATAAGACACACCAATGGACATGAAACAAATTTCTTTTATATTACTTCTTATGTGAATGCTAGTATCAAACTTACAACTTCAGCCATTAGTCCATCGTCTGGGTTGGGTTCACTCAGTAACAAGCCAATGCTCATCATTACTGTAGAAATGTTCAATGATGGTTGCCATGCTCCCTGCATTTTCATAACTTATAAAAGATTATTGGGGGGCTAAATCCAAAAATGGTCCCCAAGTCCCCAACTGTTTGCAAGTGGTCAATTTAATCCAAGATTATCAAATTATTACTCTTTAGCCTCCGACTATACAATATTGATCCAAATTGAGCTTTGGAGGACTAAATTGGGATCAATTTTATAATCAAGGACTAAATTAGCTATTTGTAAATAGTTGGGGATTATTTTGAGAATATATATATATATATTCACATTAACTATCATCCTAAATGCTGTTATAACAAATAAGGAAAGGCACCTACTTTGAGGCTTACCTTTGGAGGTAAATTGAGAATATCAAGACAGATCCTTCCTCCATTGTCAATGTTAGGATGGTAGATAGGGGTAACAAAAGTTACATTAGGTGGCTGGAAAGGATACCTGTGTTTTAGATGTGATGAAGATGATGATTACTGTTCAAAACTATCGAGCAAGAAGACTATAAAGTTAAAAACCTCTCGGAATTTGAATCTTAAGAGTAAAGAGCCCGTCGCAATATACTGTTCCTTCAGGTCCTCTTAATCCTATAAATCATCATTCAATTAAATTCAGTCTTATTGTATAATTAGATGCGATGATTTTTTTTTTTGGTTTGACTAAAAAATTAAACATAAACCAAACAATTCATAAACGGTTTAGCTAAAATCTCAAACCTAGAACTAATCAAAACAAACCGAACCAATCAATTTTTTTATTTAGATAAGCTTTTTTTCCACCACTTTAAACAAGTACTTGTGTGACTGATTTTTTTCGGGGTAAAATAGCACTTCTCAGCAATAGAATAGCGTAAGAATGCCATTGTAAAGATATTGGAATAAAATATAAGGGCAGATAAAGAAAATGGAACTTACGGGCTTCAATGTTTGACAAAGAGGATAAAGAGCTGTCCTTATCAGAAAGAAGGGGAAAGGAAACGCCTGGAGGGGTCAACCACAAGCATCCTTATCTCCTTTTGCATCCTCAGATTCAATCGTGCAGCTTGAGCCATAGATCCAGAACTACATAACATACTTCTATAAATCAAGATAATCTTATTATTTAAAAGATACTGTTTAATTGAATAGTACTTTCCAGAACGTGTATAAATTGAGTATCCTGTCTAGGTAAAACCTTATTTATCATCAAAAGGAATCCAGAAAAAGTTGGTAATGCAGTGAAGAATTGCCGCTCCAGTGCTGCTCGTACTTGGTTTTATCAATTCTCAGACTCCTTTAACACGCAAAGAATGTAAAAGAGTAGGAAACTGAATACACACACACACTCGTTATTGAGAATTGAAACAGGACAGTTCGAACAAACAATGCAAGTTACTGATTATAACTGCAGTTGAATAAACAAGGATTTAAAGGAAAATTCCAAGCTTTTCAAAGTTCAATTGATAAGGCAACATTTCAAAACAAATTACCAAGCTGCATAATGCACACACATGATAAAACCTAAAGTGCTCACTAGAAAGAATAAAGAACTCAACCAGCCCTCAAAGTAGAATCAGAACAAAGACTATGGACAAGTAAAATAGTGATTAGTGATTCTCTTTCACTCCTCCTTTGCCAAAGTGAGAGAATGACATTATCAGAGGTGGATCGATTAGCTCACTCTTCCACCAAAGCCTTGATAAGCCTGTCTTCACAGGTCTTCACTGACATGATATCACTCAATTTCTTTCAAAGTCGATGCTGTTGTCTGCAATGGCTACTCTCCAGTATGAAGTTCATCTGCCAACCAGCAGCATTGGCCCTCATGGTTGCAATTTGCTTGAAGGAACGGGGTGGAAGCTATCGTTTCTGAGATAGTGAGAGTACTCAGCATGATGATCAAAACAGTGGTCGTCTAAGAAGATGAGGAAAGAGAAGGTGAAGGTTCGATTTAAAAAAGTAAAAGGAAGACTAATCCACGCCTCAGGCTATTTATAGGCAAAAGACAGGGTTAGATCAGATCAACAAGCCATGTGTGCCAATTCAAAATGCCAAATAAAAAAAAAATTCTTTAGGAGACTCGTGCACAATATTATTCTCATCATTGAAGGAAATATCAAAATCAATTTGAACGGCCTTCCCATGAGTCAGATTTAGAGTTAGTTGGCTACATAAGAAGGATCACTATGCGGGAGCTTGCTAAGACATATTGAACTCACCAACAAGTTCATATCACCCATAACTAATTAGCAGGGAATGCTCACCCAAAGGCTAAGTAAATTCACCAAAACAGCCAACTTGCCCCAGTTTTAGGGTGACCCTCCTGAGGGGTCTACTCTAAGGCCAACTAGACAAAGTCGCCCTAGTCATTCAGTATGACTTCCATAACTCGGGCAATCTTGGGGAAGTTGGCCAATAACTTCATATGAATGTGCTCCTTAGCTGAAAATTACTATATGCATTCAATGTAATCAATCAACTAGGATCTTTTATAATAAGTATTTATTAATACTTAACATATAATTTTACTCGTATAGCCTTCCATGTAGCTTTGTGTCTTGACCCAAGCTTATAAATAGAGGATCAGCCAAGGAGACTCCCTATCATTGTTATAGTCTTGAGCTTATTGGCAATATGGTGAAATCCCAGAACTTCTTCTCTCTACATTCTCTTTCTCTCACCTTTTTCTCTCGTCCCTTAGTCATTCTTATTAATAAGATTATGGTGTTGCCCACAAACAAATTTAAATCTATCAGTTAAGCAATCATATTCTTCCACATCTAAACACTAAATTAAGACGGGTTTTAATGTCATGATAGAGCAATTAAAGAGAGAGAGAGAGAGACGCATGCCACTTCAAGCAAATATGTCAAGGACGCATGCTGATTAATCCCAAAACATGTCATAGCCATTCGTTAATCACCACAATATGTAATATAATAATTCATAATTATAAAAAAAATAATTAAAGGATTACGATTTTTCTTCCTAAAATTACACTAAAGGGTCATTCCGTCTTTAAATTATTGTTAATTAACAAGCCAATGATCAACTTCAAGATGAAATTCCTTGTTCAAGGCTACCATGATAAAAGTAATATCTGCAATTAATTCGGATGCGGTCCCTCTAGCAAGTCAGAGGAATAATGTCAAGAAGGAATGCCCTAGAACTAAGAAAACCCCAACTCCGGGTTGAAAGAGACAGGAAGCGAAAAGGAGAAAGGAGAGAAATGAGAAGAGTGAGTAGGATTCGCACCTCTTTCACTTGGCCAATCCACAATCACGTCCGCGAGCTACCGGAACTAAAGCCACGACCGTCGTTTCCAACTCTATCGCTCGGAATTTTCCATCACTCGGATCTCGCCCTCTGCTTCGGAATTTTGCCGGCTCACTTTCTGCTTCCCGCTCTCACAGGCGAGAAAATATTACGTGCGGAGTGCAGATGTAGCTCCGCATCCAATTAGATTTCTAAACGCGTCCAAGAATAAAATATTAATTTTGATTTTTTAGGCAAAATTTTTAAACTAAACCTCTTTTAAATCATAATTAGTGAAATAGACTTAAAAAGAAATTTCAAAATAGACACGTCGCATTAACGCGAATCAGACACGGTACCAATCGCCTGCTGACGACTAAAAAATAATTTTTTTTAAAACTACGAGAGAGATCGGGACACAACTCAATCCGATCTCTCATTTTCTCATCCCTGGGCAGTGATGAAGCCCCCGCTGCCCCTAATCGCCGATCACCTACACCCCCATGTGAGTAATATGTGAATGTGAGATGTATATATTATATTTTATGATGTTTGTAGGCAAACTTAATGTGGATTTGTGGGAAGAAGGTATATTTTGGCTTTTTTTTTTTTTTGAAAATAAGTGAGTAATATGTGAATGTGAGATGTATATGTTGTATTTTATGATGTTTGTAGGCAAACCTAATGTGGATTTGTGGGAAGAAGGTATATTTTGGCTTTTTTATTTTTTTTGAAAATAAGTGAGGTTTTCTTTAGGTATAGTGTGACATGCTTTTCTTTGTGAATGTGATATGCTTTTCTTTTTTTTTTTTTTTTGTTGAAACTTATGATATGCTTTTCTTTAGGTATAGTGTATGTGTGTAGTAAATTTATTATGTTATTTATCATGGAGAATGGAGAAAGTGTCATATGTGGAATTATAAGTCTAAAGTTGGGTAGAATCTATCATGACTTGGAATGAATTAGCTTAAAATATTTTTAAGTACTTTCCACCATCTAAGATAACAAAGCTTAGGAATGACATCACTTCATTTGTACAATTGGATAATGAATTGATATATGAGGCTTGTGAGTGATATAAATACTTACTAAAGAAATGCCCACATCCCTCATTACCACTGACCGGTTAATTATAATCTTTTATAATGGCTTAGTAGGATCTCTTAGGGCCATCAGATAGACTAAATCCTAAGAAAGTAGCTAGTATGCATAATAATAATGTGATTGCCATATTGACTTCAGTAGTAGCCTTGTCTAAAAAGTTAGATAATTTAAGGGTGAATCATAATCTCAATGCTAGTAATTAATTAAGAGATAGTAATGAAACTTTTGGGTTGGAAGAACAAAACAATCAAGAAATAGAAATGCTTAGCTATGTTTCTAGTAGACCAAATGATCCCTTCTCAAATTCATTTAACCCTTGTTGGAGGAATCACCCAAATTTTTCTTGAAATAATAATGCAAATTTTAATCAAAATGAAAATATGAGAAATTAAATTAATAAAAATTATAACACTCAAAACTCAAACTTTAGACTTATAATTCCACATGTATATTCTCCATAAAACCAACCTAAGGAGAAAAGACACTTTTAAAATATATAATTGGAAACCGAATTAATAATGCTGAAGCTTGTGTAGAACCTAAAAAGACACTTTTAAATAGATGCAGTGAGATTTTGTTTATCTTCCTATTTTTGAGATAAGTTTGAGAGAAGCATAATTTTTCAATAGACTTAACTTAACTGGGGTCATCTTTAAGAAGTATAATTTTCCAATCATTTCGTAAGTTAGATCTTTGATTTCTTTTTTTTTTGTTTGTGAGATGAAGATTAATTTAGATAATTGAAGCAGTGCGCTCTTCAGATTCATTCGCATCCGATACACATTTGATAATATGAGTTCGCATGAGTATGTTTAGTGCTATATTATGGCGAACTTACTTAGTGACGATTTCTTCCCTATATAGTGGTGGAAAAAATCGCCCTATATTAATTTCACACCGCCGAGCGAACAGAAAAATTGAATCATGCGTCACTAAAGTTGATTCGACGGTTCGATTAATCTCATATGTAGGTTTTCGTTGGTGCGTTTCATTGCTACACCATTAAATGATGATGAAATTTGGGAGTCATCAATGTGCAAGTGTACAACCCGTTGTATGTACATTGAAATTGAATTGAAACCGTAGATGATATCGAAGCTCATAATTATATCAAGATGAATGTCACTATCAAAACTTTCCAGCACCATATACCACCAGAACCATATCATTGGTAAGTTGTTTAAACCGCTTATCTCGAAAGTACATATTTTAACATTATACACTACATTCAAATGTGATGATGATGTAGACGATCTCCTATTCATGATCCTCATATGGCCTCAACTTCTACAACTATGGGTGAGAATTGTTGTGATCGTTGTTGCTCCTCCAACTGGGGATGAGGGCTACAAAATAATGCCCGCGCCCAATTCGAACATGAATGACAAGGTGATATGAGAGAACAACACCATCCAAATGCTAGAACCGGTCAAATATTGAGAGATTATGCTAACAAAATTATGACCATTGAAGAAAACATGTTTAGTAATAATGACTAAATTGAAGCTTGTCACCAACCCAAGAATGGGATGAAGAACTAAACTTTGATGGCCTCCAAACAAATTCTATTTTTTAGAAGATAATTTCATTCCAACACCTAAATGAAGGAATGTATTTTTATGACAAGAGGCACCTTAAATTTACCATCGGTTGGTCAATAATAAATAATGGAATATATGATAAGTGATTCTAATAATACAAGGTTCATGATACTTTGTATTCATAACAATCATTCTAGTATGTTTGTAGGTGGCTACATGCTCGAGCAAGAGGCTTGGTGCGGTGATTTCTATTTTATCCACACACATGTTCTCATTCCATATTGAGCGGTGGACATATCACCCTCAATTTATTAGCTACTACATCCAGTCATTAGATGTCTTGAATTTGAAACCCAGAGAAATTATCGGTCACATAGAATCAAAATTTAACATTAAAGTTTCTATATGAAAGCATGTGATGCCCGAGAAAGGCTATACAAGTTATATTTGGCGTGAGGAGTCATTATGGATCACGCCATGATTGTATGTTCGTATGTCGATGTATCAGTTACGCCATTTTCAACGCATTTTCTAGGCATTTGGTCCATCTATATCGGGTTGGCATTTCGTAGGCCGGTCTAAGTCTTGATGGTACTTTTCCTAAGAAAGTATAGAGGTACTCTATTAACGGTATTGATCTTAATAATGGTTTGTTCCCTTTCGCATTTACAATTGTTTGAATGCAATGAGTCCGGATTTAGTTTATCATGACATTGTGAGAGTTGGTACCATTTATATGCACGACGATTTATGCATTATATTTGACCGTCATTCCGGATTAGTACGTGCGGGATGAAATTTTACGGAAAAACACCGCCACTATTTGCCATCTCGGGAAAACTTTAAGAAGGCATGATCGATGGGAATTCTAGATCTGAGTTTATGTGACAAAAATATATGTGGTCGGCAATACAACCGACATTCACATATTCACACGCTACATTACGACATAAAAATATTAAACCGAGGTCGTTGAGTCGCCGCTAACAAGAGATGTGCAAGTGGGAACCGTGTCATGATGGTGGGTATCGTTACACAATGACTACTAACGATCGAGTGTTTCAATGGTGTGATAAAGAGTGCGTGGCTTACCAATTCGGCTTTGATAACATCAATTTTTTACAACCTTGTTGCCATCTTCAACAAATGACTAAAGATAGCTTCTCACCTTATCCGTGAATGATTTTTCGCTCCACGTGTGAAAGCTCAACTACTGAGCATGAAGCACGAAGATGCTCGATCCCACAAGAATAAATGTAACCAATTCTGTTTTCACAATGCCCTCCATGTCATTCAAGGTTGAATTGCAAGACCAAGCTCATTGCACAGACATGTTCTACCCGCATTCCATGTCCACATGTCATTCTGTAATGAGGCAACGCCATGTAAATCATTCGAATATGTTTTCATGTACTACACTCTACAAATGTACCACAACATATATGAAGCTCATTTTCATGTCATTCCCGATCGAATGGTATTTATCTAGTCATCATATAATTGAACTCACACCACCAAATGCGAGCGTGCCTAGCACGATGATATACAAATACAATGGATGAGAATGTCCAACGAATCTGTGGACTATGCAAAATTTTGGGCATAACAGACTACACTGAAAGGCACTAGTGTTGTTTCGTTAGGTTTGTTTCTTTTAGACTTATGTATGTGAAGTGTATAAGGCCGTTATTTTCACGAGACTTATGTACTTGAAATGTAGGTACTTTACCAATGTATGACCTTTATGGATATAATCATGGAATATTTTTCTGATTTATGTTGTCCCCGAATTATATTGTCTATTGGGTATATGAGCCGGTCAATTTTTTTTATTTTTTATTTTAGGGGAGCATTGAGCATTATCCACCCAAAATATATAGATTTGATCGATTTTTGAATTGGTAAAAATATAAGTTATGTTGAACTAGTTTGATTTTGGTCTTAATGTACCCTACATGTGATAAACCACTGGGTTGCAATATGTTTGAGGTTAATGTAAATAGGTTGGATTATATTAATTATGGACTTGTATTTTTCATAAATAGTATGGGCAAAGGATATATACTTTAGTTTAATTTAGACTTAAACACTTGTGATTGGGTTATAGGAGCAAATACAATGAAAGATGGCAATTTGTCTTAAGTAGATGTGAAGGAAAGCAACATGGAGAAGATTGGTAGTGCATGGATTAGTAGGTTCCAAGGTGAGCATGGAGCAATGGATTGTAAGGTGATATAGCCACTTAGCCGCAGATATTATGATGTTGACTCTAATGACATTGTTATACTATGACTAAATTGGCATTGAGACTCAAAAAAAATCGAAAAAAATCAAATTTGCCAAACAAGATAAATTATGTATTTTTATGCACCATTGATTTTTTTTTGTGAATTTAGCTACTCTTATAAATTTCTAATGCCACATTTACGACATCCAATCCCAAATGTTGTTTACAATATAGGTGACAAGAACGGGAAAGGAGGAGGAGAAGAGCGTATGCCTGACGATGAGCCCCCTGTCGATTATGGCCCACCCTGGAGGTTCACCGAAGATCAGCATGCATATGGCGGATGCACATCCCGATATAGTATGCTTTACTTTATTTGTTGTAATATTTATGTCATAATTCATTTGTTGTAATATACCTCACATCATTTTGATCAAATAAATAATTTGTCTTATGCGGCGACCATTTTAGGTGCGTCGCATCTACTTATGTTCGAGATTGGCCGTTCATGCCAGCTTTATGGATGGACTTCAAGATCTTTGGGTTTGACTACGTTTCACAAGATCTCGAACTTGATCACCACTGCTCAGTTACGATGGTCACCATGACGAATACATTTCATTTGGTAGTTGGTGAGAGATATTACGTGACATTGCTATGATTCTCGGCCTGATTGACGGACCACCTATTATAGGACCATGGTTGGGGAGGGTAGATGGCTATCTTGCTATTATTACGATGAATCAAGAGACATCGAGCCGATGTTATATACCATGATCCTAGAGACCACATGTTACATCGACATTCATGGCGAGCATGGGACTTGTTTACCTTTACGCGATGGATATTTTATAGGGATTCATATTTGGATCTACCGATGCCGACTTTCGATGCACATTAGCGCATATACTATTCACCATTGACCGCCTCATGCCGATACTTGGGTCGAGATACATCTACAATACCTACCAATGCTAGATGATTTGAGCATGTTGCAGATACTCCATTGGAGCGGTGTTAGCACATCTATGAGAGATGAATGAGGCTATTAAGCCAAAGCAGATGAACATGTTGCAGATCTACCCACTCAGTCGAGCATATACATGTTGGCCGACCTAGGTACCCTTTCCATCGAGTTAGAGGGTTTGAGCATTGGATCACGTGGAATGAGGGTTACCCGAGGGAGATGACACCGCTCATGTTAGAGTGTATAGAGATGAGCTTGATGGTTTGCTATAGAGTCGTATGAGTAAGTATACTTTTGATTCATTTTTTTCCTTAATCTTACATATGACATATATTCCTTAATATGATGTTGTGATATGGGAGCCTTACGGCAGATACACCATAGTGGCGATATCTCTATTTGGATGCAAAATTTAGCTTCGCTCATGTGCCACTTTCGCTAGAAGAGAATTGAGTGGTACCTCCCGATCGGTCCTGACAGCTTGTCACCAGGGTTAACTAGATCCTACATTTCATGGTGGTGGGCAGACGCTGAGGTTCGCATCACCGTGGTTACATAACCTAGTGGGAGGCGACATTCTACCAGTACACATGTAGTTCCACCCGAGTAATTTGAGATGATTATGCATGAGGGTATGCTGGTCTCACCCACCACCACCTACCACCTACTATCCTTGAGCTCTGAGAGAGGCGATGGTGAGTACTAAAAAATTATAAGTTATTCAAATTTTGATATGGAACTAAATTATATAATTGCTTCAACAATGGGAGCATATCTGACACACAAGATATTTTCCATATTTTGGGAGAGATATGTACGATTCATTCAATCAATACTATGAGGAGATATAAAAACTATAGAGGACATGCACATATCGAGCAGATATAGAGATTCGATGCCAGCTTCTTAGAGCACCTTGCCTCTCCCACCACACCGTAGGATTTGACGAGGTCCATGATATCGGTCCATACTTTTACATTATTCAGAAGCCACTGTTCACTCCATTTCAGGGTGCGAAGCTCCCCTACGTATCCTCACCCACCCTACATGTCATATAGAAGTACACGTCCCCTTTCAGGGACCATCATAGGAGATAACCGATGTTACACCCCTCGATGATACAGGAGACCACCAGAGATGAAGTGAAACAATCCATCTACGAGACCGTCCTCAACGACCTCCCGCAAGACACCTGTGGAGTGATGCACTTTCACCTGAGGCATCACATTCGTTAGATGCTCTTAGTTGTCCTTAGTTGTCATCCGTGGTTGTGGGTCATTTGATAGCTTGATGTACACTACTGTCATTGTTTTATATTTTCTATGTACATATGACACCATTTATCTATGTTACATATTTTTTAAGTGAATTGTATTTTTTGCTAAGTATGAGATATATTTTTTGATATTGAGCTATCCTTTTAAAAATTTTACTGAATTAGATAAGTTTAAGTGAAAATATTTTACATAAGTAAAGATCTAACTTTAGATGTTAGATATGTAAATACATAAGATAAATTCCTTTTTTTTAAAAAAAATATTTTACTGATGTTGCTTATGTAAATACATAAGAATTGTGATATATATGTAATTTCCACTTTTTTAAGCTATATATTGTGTGTGCGCAGTGCATAGTCGCGTTAAATGACGACGCCTATTTTAGAATTTTTAAGCCTATTTTGCTAATTATTTAAAAGGTGCTTAATTTAAAAATTTTACCTTTTTTTCACGCGGATCGATGATCTGTTGTGGTTAACGTGAAAAGCGACTCAATCGTCCGTTAAAATAATAGGATTGTAATGGACGGTTTTCACCTGCATTTAAATGTCGGATATATAAATGAATTTATAGCATTTAAATAAAAAATATTTAAAATTTAAATTTTTTAAAGATAAACTAGAGAAAAGAGAAATAAAAATTTCTTATTTTAATTGAGACAAAAAAATTGTGATGATGAATATAGTAATCATTTTAGCGGATGATATCATAAATATGAATGCATCGATAAATTTCTTATATATATATATATATATATATATATATATATATATATATATATATATATATATATAGAGTTATTTTGAAACACTCGATCTTCTTAAAATTTTTTTTGACAAGAAACAATTTGCATTAATCGCTTTTAGTTCTTTTCATGAGGATTTTGGTCGTTTCTATCTATTTTTAGGTGTATAACTGTACACTCTAAAGTGTACAACTTTTTTTTTTTTTTTTAATTTTAAAGCACGTGACACTTTCAATTATGGATCTAAATAATTTTATAAGATTATTTTGAGTTCTTTCCGGATAATTTGGATAATTTTGGTGCAATTTTCTATATGTGCACTCTATAAACTCAAGTGTATATCTTATTTTAAATTTAAAGTACGAGACCTTCTTATATCATCTCTAAATATTATTATAACTTGTTTTAAGTTCTTTCTAGGAGAATTTAGGTAATTTTAGTGCAATTTTTCATATATATACTATATACACTCTAAAGTGAACACCCTATTTTTTAATTTTAAATCACCTGGGGACTCCAATTATGAATTTAAATACTATTATAAGTGTTTTGAGTTCTTTCAAGGGATTTAGATAATTTTGGTGTAGTTTTCTATGTGTATACTCTATACACTATAGAGTGTACACCTTTCCTTTTAAATTTTTTTTAAAGTATCGAGGGACTTCCAATTATGGATCTAAATGCTATTATAAGTATTTTGAGTTCTTTTCAAGAAGATTTGGCTAATTTTAGTGCAATTTTTATGTGTACACTGACTGCACATCCTTTTTTTTAATTTTAAAGCAGGGGACTTCCAATTTTAGATCTAAATACTATTATAAGCTATTTTGAGTTCTTTCCAAGAATTTGAATAATTTTGATGCAATTTTTCATGTGTACACTCTATACACTGTGAGTGTATACCTTAATTTTAAAATTTAAAGCACTCGGGACTTCTAATTATGGATCTAAATGTTATTATAAGCTATTTTGAATTCTTTCCAAGAGGATTTAGGTAATTTTAGTATAGTTTTTATATGTATACTTTGGAGTGTACACTATATTTTTTAAATTTAAAGCACTATGAGACTTCTATATCCTCTAAATGGTATTATAAGATGTTTTGAGTAATTTTGGTGCAGTTTTCTATGTGTATACTGTACACTTTGAATTGTACACACTATTTTTAAATTTAAAGTCTGGGGACTTCTATATCCCTCTAAATGGTATTATAATTTGTTTTGAGTTCTTTCTAGTAGAATTTTTAGTAATTTTGGTGTAGTTTTGCATGTGTGCACTCTAGAATGTACACCTTTTTATTTTTAATTTTAATTTTAAAGTACTAGGGGACTTCTAATTTTGGATTTAAATGCTATTATAAGCTATTTTGAGTTATTTTCGGAGGATTTGGGTAATTTTGGTGTAGTTTTTCATATGTACACTATGGAGTGTACACCATATTTTAAATTTAAAGCATTGTGAGACTTCAATAATGGATCAAAATGGTATTTTTAACTATTTTGAGTTTATAGTTATACAAATTATATAGATTTGCATAATACGTGTGTGTGTTTGTGCAAGTGAATGAGGCAAAGCTGTAATGACGAAGTCATATGTCTCATGAACCAATTATAGCAAACTCCTTAGACTACTGCTCACAATGAAAAGGAGGCATATGAACTCTATTATGATTATGCACATCAAATTGGATTCGGTTCAAGGATCATGCTAGTTATTGGTCGAACTCAAAGAATTTGAAATCAAAGAATTTTTTATGTGCAAAAGTAGGTTTGAAAAAGGGTCTCAATATAAATTGCTCAATTAAATTTTAGAAAATAGATACTATGATCGATTGTCCCATGATTAGATTTTTATTGATTTAGATAAGAATTAAAAGGCTAAAAAAATTTATAGAAAGTCATAACCATTCATTAGCAAAGCTGGTGACTTACATCTTCTAAGATCTTATAGAGACATTAAAGAGAAGATCGTGTTAAAGTCAATGATATAGATTAGAATTAGAAACGATGCATTCAACTATCTTAGTGAGGAAGTTGGTGGAGTGAAGAATATTGGCTTCATAAAAGAGATGCTTTCAATTATATTGAAAAGAAAGAAGACCAAGGATTGCAAATGATGATACTAATGCATTAATACAATTGTTCAAGGAAAGACAAGCAGAAAATGGAATGTTTGCATGAGATGCCCAAGTTGATGTCGAATAGTTCGGTGAATTTTTTTTGGAGCGATGGCATGTCAATGATAGATTATGACTATTTTGGGGATGTCATCATTTTTAATATAAGTTATCAACTCAATAAATATAATCTAGTCGTACATCTTTTGTTGGAGTTAATCATCATTGACAAAATATTTTATTTGGAGTAACATTTTTATTTGAAGAGATAATTGAGTCATTCACATGGATTCAAAATATTTATCCAGTTAATGAATGAGAGGAATCCTATAATAATATTTCTATTAAGATCAAGCAGAGCCATTGAAATTGCATTACCTCATACGCCATAGGTTGTGCCAATGACATATTTTTAAGAAAGCTCATTAAAAGGTACATTGCTTTAATAGCAATGACTGTACAAAGTCTCTTATATACATACATGAGTAAATGTGATTCAAAAGAGTTTGAGCATGCTTGGTAAGATGCAAGAAGGGAATTTGCTAGATCATGCTAGGCTGATATATAAAATTAGAAGTAAGTGGTCTACCACATTCAATAAAGATTCATTCTCCATGGGTATTTTATCAACGCAACTTGATGAGTCCACGAATAATGTATTTCATAGAATCTCTAAACCAATAAGTTCTATCACCGATTATTTTTTGGGATTGGAGAAGGTTATGAACACATGACGACAAGTGAATATGATGAAGATTTTAAATATAACCAATCATCAATTGTTCTAGTGGTTAAGACTAGTCATATATCAAGCAAGCTATTATATTTTACACAAGAAAGCTTTACACATTTTTTGAAAAGGATTTTTTGAATAGAGTGGGTGGATTAGCAATAAATATCTCGATGACAATCCCATAGAATATTTGATAAGAAACTTAGAAAACTAGCATTTCCAAGACATGGGCTATTCATTTGGACAAGACATGCACGAATATAACTTGTACTTGTAAAAAAGTTTGAAATGAAGAGATAACTCATGCTTATAGAGAGTCTTGAGTCTAGAAGATATTGTGAGGATTCAGGAGAAGTATCTTCTTATGCAATGGTCTTCTAGAGCAAAGAAGGATATTTACTTTGGCGGTCTTACAAAGACTTGAAAGATTTTTAAGATAATGATGGAAATCTTACTAGCATTTTTTTTGAAACCACAAATAATAAGAAAGTATTATAGGATTCTTTAAAGAAATTATTTGATAATGTTGATTCTATATTATGTGAGAATTCACTATAATTAGTAAAGTAAAGAAGAAAAAGAAAGTCTTATAAGAGATTCTAAATGTACTCGACTTACTAAGGACTAAGATTCGAAGATTGAGAGAAATAAGAAAATAAAGAGTAATTTTCAGATTACAAAATTACTATCAAATTTTCACCCATTGTAATTTTAATGAGAGAAGAATGAACAAGTTGCACAAATGGAGAACATAAAGAGTCACCCATTGCAACACATATAATGCCGAGTGCTTTTAGAGGTATGTAATACTTTATTTACTGTTAGTTTTCAACCCGATATGATGCTCTTATATATCGAATTTCCTCTAGCTCGTTAGTAGGCGAAAGGATACACCAAGTGATGATGGATATCATTAGAGGGACATAGTATAATGCATGAGAGAGACAAATATTTTTTAATGATAACTTTTTTATGTTTAGTTGAAGCCCAATTTTTATATGTTCATATAAATGTTTGACCTTCAATTCATTTTAATTGAAAGTATTTTAATCCATTATTACTATGTTGTGCTTTGAACCTCAACTTTTGTACTTTAATTTATGTTGCTTATTGATTTTCAAATATACTTTCGATTTCTATAACTCTGTAGCCATAAAATTTAGCATCTTGTATAAATTAAAACTCTAAATCCAACATATTGAAAACATCATATAATTCTCTGAAAGGCACTCCATACAACACATAATATCATTGAGATCTATAATTGCAAGCCTCCCATCATTTAAATTTTAAAAAATGGTGTATACTGAATATACATAGTGTACACATGGAAACCTGTACCAAAATTATATAAATCTCCTTGGAAAGAACTCAAAATAGCTTATAATAATATTTAGATCCATAATTGGAAGTTCCCCATCATTGAAATTTAAAAAAATTGGTATACACTCCTAAGTGTACAAAATGTACTAGAGTGTACACATGAAAAATTGGTTAAACATTACTCAAATCCCCTTGGAAAGAACTCTAAATAGCTTATAATATCATTTAGATCCATAATTAGAAGTCCCTCATCATTTAAATTTAAAAGAAAATGGTGTACACTCGAGTGATTGTGCACTCGGAAAATTGATAAAAAAATTCAAATTCTCTTGAAAAGCACTTATAAATATCTTATAATACTAGTTAGATCCATAATTAAAAGCCCCAATCATTTAAACTTTAAAATAGAGTGTACACTCAAAGTGTACAAAATGTACACATAAAAAATTACACCAAAATTGCCCAATTCCTTCTAGAAAGAACTCAAACTAGCTTATAATAGCATTTATATCCAAAATTGGAAGTCCCTATCATTAAAATTTAAAAGATAAGAGTGTACACTTAGTGTATAGATGAGTGTACACATAAAAAATTAGTTAAAAGTTATTCAAATTCCCTCGAAAAGAACTCTAAATAGCTTATAATACTATTTAGATCCATAATTAGAAGTCCCCATCATTTAAATTTAAAAGAAAAGGGTGTACACTCATGAGTGTATAGATTGTACACTCTATAGTGCACCTCTAGAAAATTGATAAAAATACTCAAATCCCTTTGGGAAGAACTCTAAAGCCTTATAATATCATTTATATCCATCATTGAAAGCCCCCCATCATTTAAACTTTAAAAATAAAGTATACACTCCAAAGTGTGCACATAAAAATTGTACCAAAATAGCCCAATTCCTCTTAGAAAGAACTCAAAATAACTTATAATAGCATTTAGATCCATAATTAGAAGTCTCATAGTGCTTTAAAATTTTAAAAAAAAGCTATACACTCGGAAAATTGATTTAAAAAAAATACTCAATTCTTATTAAGACATTCCATACAATATATATATAATATCATAGATCTAATTTGGAATGGTTTGAAATTTAAATAAAGGTATACACTCTAGAGTGTATAGAGTGTACACTCTAGAGTACAGATTATACAATAGAGTGTACAGTACACTTTAGAAAATGATAAAAAAATTCTCAAATTCTATTGGAAGGCACTCCATACAATATATAATATTATTGAGATCCATAATTGGAATCCCCAATACTTTAAAATATAAAAAGGTGTACACTCTAGAGATTCTACACTCTAGAAAACCGATAAAAAATTCTCAAATCCTATTGGAAGGCACTCAATATAGTATATAATATCATTGAGATCCATAATTGGAAGCCCCATGATTTAAAATTAAAAGGGTGTACACTCTAGAGTGTACATAGTGTACATTCTAGAAAAGCGATAAAAAAATACTCAAATCTGTTGGAGGGCACTCTATACAACATATAAATTTAGTGAGATCCATAATTGGAAGCCCCTCATGCTTTAGCATTTAAAAAATGGTTGTACACTCTAGAGTGTGATTGTATACTCCAAAGAGTATAGATTATACACTCTGAAAAACAAAAAAAGACGATATCTGTTGAAGGCACTCCATACAATATATGAACATCTATGAAGATGTGTACAAGACAAATAAATAAAGAAATTATCTACATACACATTTGTGGGCAAACATTTCATATATACACCAACCCTCAAACATTCAATATTACATACTTCAATTATTTCACATTTAAATAAAAATAGCATAAACAAACTCTACTCTAAAGAAATTCATCTTCTTTGGCCAATCTTTGAACCTAGTCCACTTTGGAGGTTTGCTAACCACTACCTCCATATATTTGCATACAAGCGTACTCAATCGACGCTATTCTCCTAGACTTGTATACTATGATCACCACCGCCATTCCTCGGGATTGGTCTCGCCTCTCAGATCTTTGACAAGTAGTTTGATCTACACATGCACCAAAACAAGGCCAATAAGGTAGTTACAAATTATGCATTTAGGAAAAGCGAATAAGACAAGTATTTTTACAATATTAGGAACTGACCTTATGGAGGGTTGTGAGTCATAAAAGAATTATGTCCCTTTTAATATGCCCCACTAGTAGTGTCCAATATTGATTATTGATAATTAGAATTAATATTAAATCATCCCTTGAAATACTATCTCCATTAATATGTTGTATGAACATTTTGCTTTCCTTTCATAGCCATATTTGACATAACTCAAAGAATTCAAAGAAAAGTTAAATTAACTAGTTTATAACTAACAAAAATTTGGAAGGCATCTTATCACCCAATCCTCCTTGCATAAACTCACCCAATGTAGACATGAGATATATATGTGACATATAACTCGGGACAAATCTTATTCTTTTGGCCAAGAAAAGGTGAAGGCATCAACATGTGCATCAAACAAATATTGATATGTCAAGAATTCATCAATTTGGCCTCTAGCAATAACAATATTTTGGCCGAGAAAACATTATCACTCATGTGAGTGCATGGGCATGTGAAAAATTTGAATTAAAAGCAATTTTATGGAAACCGAATTAAATATATTAAACAATGACATGCTTGTCCTTAAATCAAAGCAAGATGTGTTAATCAACTCTAGCATTGGCTTAGGTAGAAAATCTCTTGATGAGAAGTCAATGGTCTTTTGTGCCTTAGTTGGCTATAAGAAATCACATCTTTTAGGAGTTGTACTCAATATGATTTAAAGTAGAAGATTCAAAATGAAGAATACCATATCCTTTAGTTCCACAACCACTATTATAACAATTGTAGGTTGTTCCTCTATTGTAGGAACTTCTTCTAACTCTACATATAAATTACTAAAATCAACTTTATTAGACTAAAGTAGTATAATGGATAAGAAACTACCTCCTACTCTTTCTCGGTGTGGCAACAACAACAAGCTTTGTTGTGCTCGCATCTTCCTATACACCCTTGTGACCATTTTCCTCTTTCTAACCCATCTTTCCTTCACATCGCGTGCTATGCTACCCATTGAAGGCGAGTAGTATCTTTTCTGATTTTGTATACAATTGCTCAACCTTTGTTGAGGAAGTTTCCAAAGGCTCCTCTAGATGTGTGCACGCCCCTGCTAGCCTCCTCGGAGCTTCTCCCATGCTTGGACTTTCTTGTCCACCAACCCTCACCTCAATAATAGCAAGTCGCTCAACAATATCATATACTGTTATTGTAGCTTCAAAATATGATAGCCTATTCCTAAGGCCTTGATTGATGAAAGTATCTTCTCCTTCTCAACACTCTTTGGAGGGGTAGTAGTGATGGTAGACTAGATGCACATGGAGGATAATATCGAGGAGAGATGTAAGGAGATCCACTTGGGGTTTCACTCCTTGGACTTGGAATGTGACTCCTGGGATCAGTGAGAAAACGCGTGAGGGGCACTATTTAAAGGAGTCTCCTCTTCTATTATATCTTTAAATGATTGGAAGACCTATGTTACACTAATAAGAAAGCTTGATAATTTTGAATAGGAATAAGTCAATTTCAATGTAAATGAAATATGTCTAATTAGCTTTACCTAGTCTCTTTGTAAACCACTAGCAATTTCTCTATAAACTTTATTTTTGTCCATCGTAATGGTAGGGTCAAAAAAAACTTCGTTGTGAGAGCTCTCATGTTCACTGTTAAGTAGCTCATGTTGGCTCATTAGAAAAAATGAACATGAATAAATATTTTAGCTTGATATATAAATGAGTCGAACATGAATAATCTTTTATTCGTGTTGGGTTCGATTTGGCTCGAAATAAATAAATATTTATAAATAATTATATAAAAATTATATAATATATATTTTTTATCATTAAATTATTAATTAGTTAATTAATATTTACATGAATAATTAATTTAATTAATGATATTTTAATTAAATAAATTTAGACATCTTATAATAATTAAAATTAATTTAATGATTTTGGATTAAATCGAATCATTAAAATTCTTTATTGTTGAAATGAATGGTTCGATTTGAAGATTTTCTATTAAGCCTTAACTCTTAACCTAATTCCTAAACCATAACTATTTAAGCTTATGAGATGGGGATAAGGTTCACGCCATCGTTTATGCTTCCCACTCTTTGACTCTTGACTCTTGACTCTTGACTCTCTATTTAATTTTTTGATGTTGATTGTTGCCCTATTTTTGTGACCGCTATCCCAATCTCCTTTCCTCATGGGCCTCCTACCACTCTATGACTACGAGAACGAGCACTTGATATTCTTGTGAGTTGCGCTCTAATCCATGGGTAGAGCGATTAGCCAAACCATCAATTATGAAACCCGCTTACCTGCTTCAACATTGTTTATTACTTTTAGTTTCTCCATCTTTTACCTAACTTCTTGAGTTCTTTCTGGTTCTAGATGACTCAAAAATTCTAATATGCTAAAGTGCAAGTGCATCTTCTGTTTGATTTTGTAATGTCGGTGTATATTTTGGTGTTTAGGATTTACTATCTTTATGTAACCCATGTAGTATTTTGATTTCAATTTTTGGTGTAGTATTTATAAATAAAATAATAAATAAAATGAAAGTTGCAATAAAAAAATAATTAAAATAGACCCAACTAAATAAGATATATAAGCAACCATTTTATCAAGCTAAGTTGCATCTCATATTAAAAAGATTTAACATCACAACCTTTTAAAATCATAACTCTTAAGTCTTAATGTAGTCATAATGGTGTAGCGATTACTATATAATGTCAAATGGTTCTCATGAATGAAGAACTGGAGAGAACAGAAGTAGTCATATCTCATAAAATTGCAAGTATTTTTTTAGGTTGTATCATGGAGAATTTGATTTCTTTCTAATGAAGTATTAACTTGCTAATTTATAAAGTGACTGAAATTTGATGGCATGGTGTGTATATATTCCATATGGAGTTTCTCTCTCATGGCTAAGAAAATAGGATAAAATAATAAGTAGATTGATCTCAAAATAACAAAGAAAGATAATCAAAAGTATTATGCGGTAAAATAAGCTCACAACTCACTAATATTGACGCTTTAATTATAAAATGGGCTCAATTTGAAATTTTTTATCGCTAATCAATAATACCTTCATAGCTTCGATGATTGCTTAAATTCTTCAAACACCGAAATGATAAAACCAACTTATTTGATAAGGTAAAGACCAAAACATAATAAAATAGCAAATAAAATAGGTTATTTTGTAAATGTCTTCTCATTTAATTCTATTTTGCTTTCTTTGGGATCAAGAAGAAAAAACCTCATGCTTCATGTTTAAGTTGACTTTGTATGCTTAATATGTCAAATTTACTAGTGCTCTATTTCTATATGGATTGTGACAGAATTATCTTAATATTCTTATTTGAAGCATATGGATTATACTTTTAGTTCTAACACACACACACACACACACACACACACACACACACACACACACACACACACACACACACACACACACACACACACACACACACACACACACACACACACACACACATATATATATATATATATATATATATATATATATATATATATATATATATATATATATATATATATATATATATATATATATAGTCTACTACCATATCAAATTTTGATCTATCTCAAACTACATCATCCGGTGAGATTACTATAGAGAATGGAAATAGTAATGAAAATCCTAATCTTTCTTCACAACCTAGTTGTTCAAAAGCAATTACATTTGATACTAATATTGGAGGAATCCCTCCTAAGAAGACTAGGAAAAAGAAGTCTACAGTTTGGGAGTACTTTACTGAAACTATTTCAACTTTGAAAGGCATCAATGCATCCTAATGCATATATTGTGGTACAAAATTTCATAAATCTAAGATTGGCACCACTTCATAACTTCTTAGACATGTTAGAGTGTGATAAGATCAAAGCTAAAACAAACAAGTTGTGGAGTTTCTAGATAAAAGAAAAAATTATTAAATTTTATGCCTTGATGATAGTTCGAAATTGAGATTCCTATTTTTACCGATCCAAAGAATTATGATTATCTTCGGTTAGAGAAATAATAGCAAAAATGATAATTGTGCATGAGTATCCTTTTATGATGGTTGAGCATACTTGGTTCAATATTTTGTTGAAGGTCTTAAATCATAATTATGAAAGAATTTCTAGAAATATTATAAAAATGATTGCATGAAAGTTTATGAAGCGAAAAAAGAAAAGGCTGAAGGCATATCTTAAAAGTATACCTATTATCTCATTAACATCCGATTGTTGTACTTCCAATCAAATAGTGGGGTACATGTGCTTAACAATTCATAATATTGATGAGTCTTGGAAATTACACAAGCGTATTATCAATTTCTTTGAGCTTGAACTACCTCACACAAGTACTTTTACTTGTGATGCTATATGTGAATGCTTGTTGGAGTGGAATTTGTAGGATAAAGTTTCCACAATTGCATTGGATAATGCTAGTAACAATGATGTTGCCGCTAATGCTCTCAAATCTAATTTTCAGTCAAGAGGTAAGTTACATTTTATGGGTTATTTCTTTCATGTCAAATGTTGTGCTCATATCTTGAATATAATGGTTCAAGATGGTTTAAAAGAGATTCAAGATATTATTTATCAAATCGAGTCAATAAAATATCTTAAAAAAGTCTCTGCTAGATTACATAAGTTTGTTGAGGTGGCGAAGCAATTAGGGATTTCCACTTTAAAGGATTTATCTATTGATGTTCCTACATGATGGAATTCTACATACATTATGCTTGAATTTGTATTTGTTTTTTGTAGTGTATTCCACCATTAAGCGGCCGGAGATAACAATTACAAGTGGTTGCCATCGATTTTGATTGACAAAGGTATGAGGTTATTAGGAAGTTTCTTGCTATTTTTCATAATGTCACAAAAAATGATTTCGGTTTGACATATCCTACTAAAATATTTTTCTACCTCTGCATGTTAAGAAGTTATTGATGGAGGAATGCAATTTATCAACCTAATATATTAAAGAAATGGCAAATGCTATGAAAATTAAATTTGATAAGTATCTGGGGAGAATACAATTTGCTAATATCGTAGCGGGTTAGATCCACGCTTAAAGATGAAGTTCATAAAATTTATATTTCCAAATATATACTCACCTTGATAGAATTCAAAATTAAAGAAGTTGAAGGTTATTTTAGAGATTTATGATCAATATGTTTCTAATAATGCTAGTTATAGTTCACAATAACAAGCGCACTTGAGTCCTCACAACTATAAAGGGAGTCATCATTTTCATCTCCTTTTGATTGTATGATAGGTTTTATTGATTTTATTGTTGCATCTGGTTTTCGTTCGACCTTCAAAAAATAGATTTACAAATATATTTGGAAGAAGGGTTATATCAATGCACATAATAATTTGATGTTCTTGATTGGTGGAGGATGAATACTCTTAAGTATCCATACTTATCCAAAGTTGCTAGGGATGTCTTGACAATTCCCATAACAATGGTTGCATCACGAATCGCTTTTAGTCTTTGTGGTAGAGTTTTGGATGATTATAGAAGCTCTTTATCCAAAAAATTATTAATGCACTTGTTTTGTACGACTAGTTGGATTAGAGGTTCTCAAAGCAACATCAAGAATCCTTTGGTAAGAATCAATTTCATCTTTATTTAATTTTTTTATGCTAATTATTAATTTATTATTATCTCATCTTTTTCATATGTGAGTCTAATAAATGACCATTTATTATAGCAAGAGATCATGGATGGAGAAATTTTGCATGTGAAACTTCTTGAATATTAAAGCTACGATCTGAAGAGAATGGAGAAGCATATGCAATTGAATTTATTTGGATTTTGGATTATTAAGGTTTAACACCATGTTTAATGTTTTATTACTTGCTGAATCTTTGATGCATATTTCATTTTTTTGCTATTTTATTGTGTTTTGGTCTTTACTTGATCAATACTACACTTGGTTTTATCCTACATATGAGATTTATGATTTCTAAATTCTAAAGGGCTATGGTGTTAAACTATTTTTAATATGACATGCAACTTAGCTTGATAAAATGGTACTTGCTTAGTGACCTTTGTCCATCATTACTACACTTGGTCTTTACTTCAATAGTACTTACTTGATTTTGGAGTTTTTAAGAATTTAAGCACCGTATATGACCTCATTGATTAGGCGATAAAAAAATATCAAATTGAGCCCATTTCATATTAGTGCTTAATAGTTTTTGGCTACCTTTGTTGTTATTTTGAGGAATCAAAATTCTCATGATATACTAATAATTACTTTGCTATTTTGAGATATGACTTTCGTTCTCTCGTAATCTTCATTCACACGAGAACCATTTTGTACTATTTATATAGCAAGTGAGCTACACCATTATGAATACATTAAGGTATATCTTTCATTTTGAATTTTGAATGATGTCACTTTCATATTATTTATTATTTTATTGCTATTTTATTTGCTTTTTTTTCTATATATAGTTCTCTCCAAATTCTTCATTCATGAGGACCATTTGACACTACTTATATAACAATCGCTACACCATTATGACAACATTAAGACTTAAGAGTTGTGATTTTAAAGAGTTGTGATGTTAATATGAGATGCAACTTAGCTTGATAAAATGGTTGCTTATATATCTTGTTTAGTTGGACTTAAGTCTGTTTCAATTATTTTTTTACTACAACTTTCATTATATTTACTATTTCATTTATAAATACTACACCAAAATCAAAATCGAATACTACATCGCTACATATAGATATTAAACCCTAAACACACGATGTTAAACCAATTTTAAAATGAGATGCAACTTAGCTTGATAAAATGACTACTTAGTTCATCAATATGCACTTGGTCTTTACTTCAATATTACTACATTTGATTTTGTCTGAATATTTTGGATTCATGGGGTTTTAATAACTTGATAGTATCCATCAAGTCAAGCTATGATGGCCTCATTGATTGATATTTTGTGATGTTAAACCTTTTTTAATATGAGAACCGAGATGCAAATTAGTCTTTGAATAAGCTAGTTTTATCATTTCGGGTGTTTGAAGAATTTAAGAAGTCATCAAGCTATGAAGGTATTGTTGATTAGCTAATATAAAATTTTAAAGCGAGCCCATTTTATAATTAAAGCATCCATCAATATTATTGAGGTGAGCTTGTTTTTCGCGTAATACTTTTTTTTGGCTATCTTTGTCGTTATTTTGAGATCAATCTACTTGCTATTTTCTTCTTTTTTTTAGCCGTGAGGAGAAACTCTACATGGAATATATACGCACCATGCCTTTAAATTTCAATCACTTTATAAATTGGCATCTATTGCTTCATTATAAAGAAATCAAATTCTCCATGATACTGACTAAAACTACTTGCGGTTATTATGAGATATGGCTACTTGCTATTCTCTCCAGTTATTATATTTGGCTACATGTAGGTTATTGCTTTCATTTTATTTGCCATTTCATTGTATTTTGGTCCTTAGTTTATTAATACTATTCTTGATTTTATCTTGAATTGCTTAGAGTTGTGGTTTGTAAAGGGTTGTGATGTTAAATTTTTTTAATATGAGATGCAACTTAGCTTGATAAAATGAGCTTATATATCTTATTTAGTTAGGTCTATTTCAATTATTTTTTTATTTCGACTTTCATTTTATTTGTTATTTTATTATATTTTAGTTCTTAGTTTATTTTTCACTCTTGATTTTATCTTTGAATTATTTAGATTTAAGATTTTAAATGGGTGTGATGTTAAATCTTTTTTTAATATGAGATGCAACTTAGCTTGATAAAATATCTACTTATATATCTTATTTAATTGGGTCAGATCAATTATTTTTGATTGTAGCTTTCATTTTATTTGCTATTTCATTGTATTTTGGTCCTTGATAAAATGGTCGCTTTCATTTTATTTCTTTGTTTTGTATTTTAGATTTATGTATTTTTTAAGAATTTAAGCGCATGAGCCATCAAGTTATGATGGCATCATTGATTATATGATATAAAATTTCAAACTAAGCCCATTCAATAATTATATAACAATTTTTTTTAGTTTTATTTATAGAGGCAAGAAGTATTCAAGTTTAAAGAGGCAAAAGCAGATCTTATGTGGCAAACTTGATGACTTCTCAAGAGTGAATAATCAAGCCAAGACTATCAAGATTATTTCGAGTTTGAAAGATGTTAAAGTTTCATTTTATTTTGTATAAATTTATGATTGGATTGTACTCATTTGTTTATTTATTTGTAGTTTTTAATTTTTGTGTACTAAATCATATTCAAATGTAGTAAATCATATTTGTAGTAATGTAATTTTGTTAATAATAAATTATGTTATTAGATCATATTCTAATAATCAATTGCAATATTACTTTATGTAGTTTTGTTTGTAATAAAATTTATTTTGAAAAGATCATTTTATTGTTAGTCCTCCACACTCGATAATTTATAAATAAATAACTATAAAGCTGCATTTTGTATTAAATTTAATATTTTTTAAATATTAATAAATAAATACAAAAATCCTTAAACCAATTCGAGAGAACATGAGTATGAACACAAACAAATTCAATTTGAACTAACAATTAGCAGTCAACACAAGTCGATATTGAAGAAAAAAATTTCTTAAGAACACGAATAAGTACCAAGCTCAAGCTTGGCTCGTTTAGACTCTAACAGACAGGGCTTTGTAGAAGGAATTATGGGGCTTAGGACTCTTATGTGTAAATACAAATATAATATTCAATGTATAAATAATCACATCAAATTGGCCATGTATCCGGGAAGCTCATATAACCCGACCAATTACAATTAGAAAATTTTCTATATATTATTAGCGTAGAAGATCGTCGATGCCACTTTATAATTGTGATATATAAAAATAGATTTGAAATAAAAATTGTATATACAAGCTCAAGTCTGAGCTCAATGGACAATCGAGCTTCTCATTTTATTCTTAAAATCTATTGAATTTGACTTTGATAATAGGATTTCTACCATGTGACCTTCTCCCTCTATTTGGCATCCCCATGATTAAAGCAACTTCATTCTATGAAAGGAAGGCGGTGGCCACTAACATAGAAAAGGCGCTTTTCTATATTCTAGTAGGACATGAGTGAAGTGATAGAAGCTAAATCTAGTTAAATGGCAAGTATTTTAATGAATTGATGAATATGTAGCCTTTTAATATTACAACTACTTCCTCGAAGTGCTCAAATGGAATCAAGCAATGCTCGGATGGTGGATGACAGATATGAAAGTTATTTATTTGGTAGACATTTTAAGCTTCAAATGAAAAGTGAATTAATGAGAACATTACAATCAGTGGAAGTCCCCTAGTGCCCTAAAATTTAAATAAAATGGTGTACACTCTAGAGTGCATATACACCTAAAAATAGATAGAAAATAACTTAAACCCTTTTAAAAAAACTCTAAACAACTTATAATATCATTTAGATCCATAATTGAAAGTTTCCCATCATTTAAATCCAAAAAAAGGGTGTACACTCTAGAGTGTACAGATTATGCACTCTTGAGAATTGATAAAAAATACTTAAATCCTATTGCAAGGCACTCCATACATCATATAATATCATTAAGATCCATAATTGGAAGCCCCCATCATTTAAATTTTAAAAAAAGGTGTACACTCTAGAGTGTATAGATTGTACACTTAAAAAACTGCACCCAAATTAGCCAAATCCTCATAGAAAGAACTTAAAATAGCTTATAATATCATTTATAAAGGGTATTGGAAGTCCCACAATGCTTTAAACTTAAAAGGGGTGTACACTCGAGTGTATTGATTGTACACCTCAAAAAAAGATAGAAAATAGCCCAAATCCTCTTGGAAAAACTCGAACAACTTATAATAACATTTAGATCCATTATTAGAAGTCTCATAGTGGTTTAAAATCTAAAAAAAGGGTGTACACTCTTAGAGTGTAGATTGTATATTGTACACTGAAAAATTGATAAAAAAATACTCAAATCATGTTGAAAGACACTCCATACAATATATAATACAATTGACATCCATAATTGAAAGTCCTACTATGCTTTAAAATTAAAAAAATTAGTGTACACTCCAGTGTACAGATTATACACCTCAAAGATAGATCCAAAATTACCCAAATCCTCCTAGAAAGAACTTAAAATAGATAATAATATGCATTTAAAAGGATATAGGAAGTCCATAGTGATTTAAAATTAAAAAAGGTGTACACTCTAGAGTGTCTGCATACATATGAAAAAACTGCACCAAAATTATCCAAATTCTCCTAGAAATAACTCAAAATAGCTTATAATACTATTTATAAAAGATATTGAGAGTCCAATATTATTTTAAAATTAAAAAGGTGTACACTCTATAGTGTATGCAGTTGTACCTCAAAATAGATACAAAATAGCCCATGTCATCCTAAAAGAACTCAAAATAGCTTATAATGCCATTTAGATCTATAATTAGAAGTCCCATAGTGGCTTTAAATTAAAAAAAGGGTGTACACTCCAAAGTGTATAAACTGTATACTTTATAAAATTGATAAAAAAAATACTCAAATCTTGTTGAAAGGCACTCCATATATGTGGTGTTTATTTTTGAGATGTATAGAGAATACCCTTTAGATTTGAGGGTACTTATTGAAGTGATCGTACAACATTAAGGAATGATGCACCATCTTGAAAGATGAAAACCATTACCCTATAATGGACCTAATCACCTAATAAGGACTCTAAGGCATGATGAGTCTTGATATATGAGAGATTTTTTCCTACTTTACATAGATGAATAAAGTAGGGTTTATATCAAACCAAGTTCTAAAGTTTCCTATGGGGGTAAGCCCCATAGTTACAACCTAAAGAAGATGAGTTCCTTAGGAATACTCTCTATTAATGTAAGTGATTGTTATTTCCAAAGATTTCAAGGTTAAGACTATCAAGAAATTGGTTATGTTTGGAAAATCAAATGGGAAAGATCTAGAGAAGACTTATTATGAAGCCAAAGGAAATGAGTAGGGAATGCTAATGATATTAGGATGTCTAGTGAGCATTCCAATCTATCCTATTATTGGACTTTATAATTTTGAAAGTGAGGAGAATTATTTTGAAATAGTTGAAATTTTATTAGATTGTTAAAACTTATAATCCACCAACACAAGGTTAGAAAAATATGTAAGAGGTGAGAATTTATGCTTGTAGCCTGAAGAAAATAGCTACCTAGGATCCTAAATGTAGGGAGCTTTAATAAGAGCTAAAGCACAACCTAAATCTAAGAAAAAATTGGTATAATATGTACCTCCACAAGAAAGGGTAAACCATTGCTTCTTATAACCACATAGAGTGGCGGTCGACTAACTCCTCATATGCTTTAAAACCATGTAGGCAAGTCATATGATTTTGTAAGATAGTTGGGTTATTATTATTTAGAAAGAGACTAAAGTCCTTAAACTCACTCCTTAAAAGACTAGAGCATGAATGGTACAAATAATAACTTAATCTAATGAGAAATCTTTTCAAATTTTACTTGATTTTTGACACTTCATTTTGACAAAGGCCATAAGATTTTCATATGTCTAAATGCATGATGAAAGTGGATCACGGCCTAAATCAATGGGAAAGAGGTGTTTTTTACCACATAGGAGAACCTCAAAGGTCAAGTCTTCCCCTGTCGTGCAAGGATGGAAACTCTCTCGGTAAGAGTGAAGTGATATGAATGCATGATATTAGACATACAACATTCACTAAGGGGTTGTTAAATCTTTTAATTATCTTGATTTAATGCTTAGGCTTTATGTGATTAAAACTTTAGTTATGAGTTGTAATTGGGGTAGAAAAATTAATTTTTTCCTAAGAGCCTAATCGGATCCCCATATAACAAACACCAATCATAAAAAAATTATGAAAAGACATGTAATTTCTAATGCATAAGCTAAACATAACATCAAACATTTTATAACTAGAGCAAAAGAATAACGGTGTGGTGGATGCATACAACCCGAAAATAGAAAATGGGTAGCTCTACCCTTATACAACTGGTATCTGAAAGAATAATTACAATTTATAAATGAATAAATGCTTTGAGGGGTCTTTTTTATTAATTCTTCTTGACTTTACTTCTTTCTTCATGTCTTTGCTTCCTTTGATTTGGATGTGCTTGCTTCAAAGGCATTACTGATTCCCTGACAAAGCCTTCTAGCCATTGCTCATCCTAATCCCCATAACACTAATCTTAATTCTTAATATAAAATTACATTAAAATAGATAAGGTAAATCTAACTACACCTAAAATAAGTGTTACCTAAACACATATACAATCTTAAGCATTACATATATGATTTGGACTTAGCACCAGTATATGAGTAACCAAGCAAGCCCACCTCCTAGCTTGGATTCGCTAGTGGTTTAAGCAACGCAAAGAGAGCATTATATTTATTTTAAGCACCCCTTAAGCATAATCCACAGAAAATATGATCGTTAATCACATCCTACCATTCAGTCTACTGAAACATATACCTAACATCCAAAAATAATACATCAAAAAATAAAATATACATCATCATACCATGCCTTAACATAAAGCTAGAAATGGTGACTTAGTTCTAATGTGTGTGTATTAAGGCTTGTGTGATATGTCTTAACTAAGCATTAAAGTTATGATTTTCTAAATGTGAGAGAGCATTTAATCATAAGAGGTTGATCTCACTTTAAATGGTTTAATTGATTTGAAAATTTTACTTAGCATTTTATTTTATTTCATTTGACCTACACTTAGCAACTAAGTGTTATAAAGAGAAGAAAAAAGAGGATCACACTTTTTCATCCCTACACAAGTCATTTCTAAAGCATGTTAATTAGATAAGTTCTCTTTAGTGAATGGCTTATTATAAATTTTAAATTAATCCTACATTTAGGTTCACTTTAAGTAATCCTATTCAACATTAAAGGCATCTTAAGATTAATTTAATTGAACTACCACCACATGATACATGTTAAATCATTCCTTTCCATCATATGTAACATACATATGATTAAATCCTAAGTTTCACTATACATACAACATATATTTCTTTTAACACACTTTAAATGAAAGATGCATATGTGTATTTTGTAGAAAATGGGATTTTCACTCATTAATAAATACACATTCAAGAGTATAGAAGTTTAAGCAAGTACTTTACCATTGTTAACTAGAGGAGTGAGGTAAAGACCTCCTTTGGGCTACTTAAAGCCTTGCATCCCCAAATATCCCTAGATATGCCCACTATTTTTGAATACACTTGAATGTACAAATGACTACAAGAATAAGTATTTCTTTTGTTTGAATTATTTATACATGTGAGCTAAAGTTATATCTAAATTTTAACATAGAAATACATAGGAATGAATTCAAACAAATGTTGTGTCCTTTTCAAATGGGCTATACACTTGTTAACATTCAAACCTTATGTAAATCCATATAGACTAAAGAAAGAGAACTCCATATCACATGTTCTAAGCCAAGACACTTGCAAGCTTATAAACATTTATAACTATTATCACTCCAAACATTATAGTTGACTTATAAAGTTTTAAAAATAACTTTGATTTAATAGTGATAATAGCCCCACATATTATAAATTTAATTCAACACATGAAAGTGGACATAAAGGAAGCCATCTAAATTTAAATATTTTAAAAATATGAATGCATGAAATTGCATGACACACATTATTTAATATGATTGGAAAGGAATAATAAGACATAAAATACATGTTTCATTCAATCAAATTAATTCCTAAGGACAATCATCTCAAATAGAAGCATTTAAAGAAAGCCAAGAAATTTTAATCACTTTTAATTTCATGTTTGAATTGATTTAAGGAAAGAGAGAAGGAGGTTTGCTAAACCTAATCCCAACCAATGTTTTTAAGTTAATTTGATTTAATGAAAAGAAATTAGGTTGATTTTATGGATTAATTAAGTTAATATATGAATTAACTCAATTAATTAACCCTTACCTATGTTACCTTAAAGTAAATAACTAAATAATTATGAGCCAATGTAATATGAAAATGAATTGAAAATTAAATTAGCAATGGTCCAAGGAAATGAAAGGGTCTAATGCAATTAACTAACAATTAATAATTAATTAAAGGAACTTACTTAATTACTCTTATAATTATCCCACACATATGTATTAATCATAATTTTATTAAATCTCTTTAAGCTATTGAACAACTAAAGATCTACCCATGAATTAGTTAGGTTCAGGTATATTTTAAAATTTAATTAAACTAATTTAGTAATTAATTAATCTATTAATTTTTTATTAATTTCTCTTAAAAGTGAAGGAAACTTAGGAAAAGATTAGGAGAGAAGCCCTTATCCAATTCCCTAAGCCTCCTTCTTACAGTGATAGATAAACTAATTAATTAAGTAAATTATTGTTCATATGCTTAATTATCACTTAATTAAGTTAAGATGGTAATTAGGCTCAATCAATCAATTTTCCTAATTAATTAACCAATAAATCTCAAGAAAAATAGGGAAGCGTCATCCCCTAAATAATCTTAAAAGTTTGAAGTTAATTGGTCAATTAAATAATGAGTAATTAAGGTAATTAACTTTTAATTAAACCTTATTAAGCCCAAGTTACTACTCAAAATCAATTAAGGATAATCAATGGATTCCTCTCTAAAATATCTTTAAAATGAACCCTCATTTATATTTTTTTAGATTTTTCTACAATTAGTTATGAATTATGAAATTTTATCCTTAAAACCAATTAAATAACCTTAATTAAGCATAATCCCATCAAGCATGCGTGGCACGACATACGCTGCGATAAAGTAGTCACATCCATGGTAGACTTAGCCGGCGATGGAAGCGCTATTGATCTCATCGGATCTTGGATCGACGGCGATCGAACCAGCGATTAATAATGATTCAATGAATCTCACATGATCGATCTGAGTTGTTTGTTCCAATGATGTGGAACGGATGACCCGTGATCTCTCTTCCAATGGCGATGAATGATAGATCCCATCCCATGGATCACTCGATTCTAGCTCACTCGAGCTCGATTCACTCAAAATAACCCCACACTTTTGCGGATCCATAAAGATCCAATGGTTAGGATTGACTCACATGCAAATTTTATTCAAAAGATCCAACCCATTTTCTCCCTAGAGCTTGGTTTGAAGCGATTACCTCAGTAAGATCGTGGCTCATACGCTTGAGGTAGCTTTGTTTAGTTGAGACAAGCCCGTTGAGTGGCAATTGAGTTGGTTCCACATGGATTGTTTGAAAGGCTAAGGATCAAGCTTTGGATGTTTGGCTTTGGTCAAAGTCCATCCTTTGATGGCTTTGGAGTTTGGGAAATGACTTGGGTGGCTTCAACGATGTGCATGGAAGGCGTGTAAGAGCAATTGAGTTTTAGTTGAGAAATGAAGAAGTTGGAATTGGAGGTGAGCTCCCTATTTTGGCTTCGCACAAGAAGAGAAAATTCAAAGTGAGGAGGGCTTGGAATCACTCAAGGGCTTACTAGGGAGTTTCATTTCTCTCTTGGGAGTTTAGACAAAGTGAATAATTTGATTTTCTATAAGAATTGAGGGGTATACCCCTTAATTGGATGAGATGGATGGACAGATTACTTCCTCAATTTTGGGCACCCACCCTTAAAATCTTGAAGGATCTTGAGTCCACGTGGCTCAATTTGGGTGGAGGAGTGCTTGGGAGGTGGCTCAAGGCTTGACATGGTGATGGCTTCTCCTTGGAAGCTTTGAGTTTTGGCTTGGGAAGCAGGTGAGTTAACTCACCTCTCTTTGGTCCATGGCAAGCCTATCCCACTTAGGGTGGGCTAAGTGGCTTAGGTGATGCCCCATTTGGGAGCTTGATGGGCCAAGAATGAGAGGAGAGTGGACTTTGCCAATTTTGGCAAAATTCCATATGGGGAGGCATATCCAAGGGGATTTGCTTTGGGTTTGGATCCAATTAGGTTTGGGCTGATTTTGGCTTGACCTGGGATGGGTTTTGGTTGGGTTGGGTCAAGTTGCAAGGTCCCATGGGTTGGATTCATGGATTTTGGCTCAATTTGGTCAAATGTGTTAATTTGGGTCATGTTGGGTTAGGTTGACCAATTGGTCAAATTGGGTCAAGCTAAACTTAGTTAGGTTCAAATGATGATTTGAAGTATTTGATTTAGGTGGTTTCAATCAATTTGGCATAGGTTTGATTTTGGCTCATTTGGATTCATATAGATCAAATGGGTCAAGTTGACCAATTTGACCAAACTAGCCAAATTGGCTTGGGTTGGGTGTTGGTTCAAGTTTAATTGGTTAATTGAAAAATGATTGTAGGCTTTGGCTTGAATCAATTAGATTTAATTTGAATTTTGGCCAATTTGATTCTTTAGGTCAATTTGGGCTAAGTTGGTCAATTGGGCTAGGTTGGGTTCAATCGATCAATTGAGGCTTTGGTCAAATTCAACAATGAATTTGGAATGAAATTGAGCTATTGGTTGCAATCAATTTGGGTTAGATTATGATTTGAACTATTTTGGCCATTTATGTCAATTTGGGTCAACTTGGGTCAAATGACCAATTTGGGTTTTGTTTAGCTCAATTGATGGTCAAGTCATGTTCAATCATTGATTATGAGTTGGTGTGAATCAATAGTTTCAACAAATTTGGTGTATGGTTAGTTTTGGCTAGTTTGGATTTCATATGGGCAAAGGGTTAACTTGGTTTGACCCAATTTAAGGCAATTAACCATCCTAGGGTGATCAATGCTCATGGTATGAGGTTTGGATGGGCTTGGTTCAATCCAATTTGGGTTGGATTAGAACTTGGCTCAAAGGGTCCTTTAGGTCACTTTGGGTGTCAAGTGAGCCTAAGTGGGTCAATTTGCTTGGTTTTGGTTTGATTAAGGTTTAGTTGGATTTATATAGGTTTAGGATGAAATATAAATCCAGTTGCAATCAATTTGAGCATATGATGGGTTTTGGTCACTTTGAATTTTTAAGTCAAAAGGTTAAGTTGGGCTTAACTTGGGTTGATTTCAATTTGGGTTTATGATTGTAGGTTTTATTTATTTTGGATAGATAATTGAAGGAATGATTGATTCAAGAGAAAATCCATTGATTTTGGCTTGATTTAGGTGAGTTTTGGCCAAGTTTAAAGAATTGTCTTAAAGGGTTTGAATTGAGTTTTGATTTGATTTTGGTTATTTGAATTTATATTTCATTTATATTTATGAATATAAATGAAGATATAAATGACTTATGAGAAAATTACTTGAGTTTGGAGTGATTTGGAAGCAATTTGACTAAACTTATGGAGGTAGGTCAAAAGGGCTAAGAAAGAAAGTGATTTAGTTTGATTTAGTTTTGGTCATTGAAATGTGCTTTTCATTTATATTTGTGAATATAAATGATGGAATAATTGATTTATAATGAAATCAATTGATTTTGGTTTGATTTGAAAAGGATTTGGCTAAGGTCATGAGGTAGGTCCATTTGGCTTAGGAAGGGTCTTGGTTGGATTTGGATTTAGTTTAGGTTGTTTGAATTATATTTTATTTATATTTGTGAATATAAATGAAGATATAAATGATTCATGAGAGATTAGTTAAGTTTGGATTGAATTAGGTGGAGATTTGGCTAAGCTCATGGGGGTAGGTCCATATGGCTTAGGAAGGACTTGGTTGGATTTGAATTTAGTTTGATTTAGTTTGGGTTATTTGAATTTATATTTCATTTATATTTGTGAAAATAAATGAAGATATAAATGATTCATGAAGAGATCAATCAAGTTTGGCTTGAATTGCATGGATATTTGGCTAAGTCCATGGAATTCAATCATAAAACTTAAGGATGATTTGGGAGCTAAAATTTGATTTTGGGTTTCAATCATTTATAATTGAGTTTGGAATTGGATTTGATAAATGATTGAGGATTGAGCTGATCTTTGAGAAAATTAATTGAATTTGGATTGATTTGAATTTGATTAGGGTTAACCCACAAGATAAAATCATAGAGTTTAGGCATAATTTTGATTTTGGATTTGATCATGGGTTTCAATCATTTGATTTGTGATTTGAATTTGGATTTGGTATTTGAATTGAATTTGAGATTTGGTTTGAGTAAGTAAACATAGGTTGGGTTTAGGCTACGGGATGGGAAAGTCTCCCTAAATCTTTAAGGCATAACCTACCCCATGACCAACCCTTCTAAGTCTACTAGAAGTAAATTAATACTTGAAGCCAGTCATGAAGTGTTCACCTAATCACTAGAAGTGTCTTAGGACTAAGGAGCTCTTAGTATTTATAAGAGTCCTAGATCTATGCATAGGAGGTTGAGAACTCACCCTAAAAGTGAGGTTAACAAAAGGACCCTTAATAGGTGTGGTGTGGCGATATGGTGCACCACGTGTGTCATTGATCGAGATGATCAACAACATCAAGGATTATAAGTGCTAACCAAAATGATCTATACCTAAACCACGATGTAGATAGAATCATGATCTTAGTGCAATGCAACTCAACTTATGCCAAGGGCATAACAGAGGAATGAGGGATCCGAGGGATGGGTATATGAACCTTCCACTTGGGAAGCGGTTGAGGTATCCAAGAATTTGATCATATGATTTGTGGAAAGATGATCCACAGAGGATCATAAACTATAAAGGATGGGAGCATGAACCTTCCACTAGGGAAGCAGTTTGGGTTATATGAGTTTGATTGCATTGGAGGTATCCATGGGGATAAGAGTTGGTTGGATTTGCTTAGTAGAAATCCACTAGGGATGAAAATTTGATTTGATTGGTTTGATTGATTTGGGGCTCCACCGAGGATATGATTTGGTTTAATTTAATTTGAGGTTGAGGGCATATCTACCGGGGATATGGTGGATTTAATTTGGTTTCAATTTAGATTTATTTGGGAAGTATCCACTGTGGATAAGAGTGGATTTAATTTATGGACCCTATCGGTGTGATGGATTCACTAAAAGCATCTATTTTAGCCTTGGCCTATCTTAGATTTACAAATCCAAATGGAAAGTCTACTAGCCACAAGGTAGAACCGACCAACTTAATGGTTGCCTTTTCGTGCAAGGGAGTTAGGAAGAAAGCATGTAGAGTTATATCTTCCAAAGCATGGAGCAATAGTTGGGGTGATCTATTGGTAGCACAACAAATCAAACTCGACCTAGGGTGACTACTAAGTAAGTGCCATCGGGGACTTATATTAACTCAGAGTAGTCAAAATAAATAACATTTTAATTTAATGGACCCTAGGTGTGCGATGGATCCATTGAAAAGGGGCTATATTGGCCTTGGCCTATATTAGATTTACAAATATAAAGGGAAAGTCTACCCAGGTACTATCCAACCTAAGGGTTGCCCTTTGGGCTGGGAAGAAAGCATATAGACTTACATCTTCTAAGAGGGGAGAAACCTGGGGTGATCTATTGGTAGCATAACAAATCAAATCGCAACTAAATGCCACTGGACTCATATCAACTCTAAAATAGTAAATAATATCATTTTAATTTAATGGACCGTTGGTGTGTGATGGATCTCGAGAAGGGGCTATATTAGCCCTATCTCGATTTATAAATCCAAAGGGATAGTCTCACGGTAGAGCTAACGGGGTGCCTTTAGTGAACAATGACTATGCTAGAAAGATAGCATGTAGACTTACATCTTCTAAAGTGGGGAGAAACTGTGGTAGATCAATAAATCAAACTTGATGTGGTGTTTATTTTTTTGAATGTGGGACACCAGATCTTAGGGACACTTATTAAATTGATTAGGTATGACATTAAGAAATGATGTACTATCTCGCAAGGTAGAAATCATCACATTATAATAGACCTAATCACATAATAAGGACTCTAAGGAATGGGTGAATATACCGAGATCTTTCTTTATATGGAAAAATAAAGCAAGATTTATATTAAGTGGGTTTGTTAAGTTTCTTATGGAGGTAAGCCCCATAGTTAATACATCATAAGAAATAGGAATTCCTTAAGAATACTCTCGATTAAAGTAGATAATTAGGGTCTCCAAATATTTTAAGACTATCAAAGGATTGACAATTTTAGAAAATCAAATGGGATAGGTCAAGAAGAAGACTTATTTTTTTTGGAATCCAAAGGATAAAGTAAGAAATGCTCATGATACTAAGAAGCTTAGTGAGCATTTCAATTTACTATAGTTGGGCTTTATATATTTGAAATTGAAGAGATTTGTTTGTTTGAGTTTATTAGATTATTGCTAGGCTTATAATCCATCAACACAAGACTGAAAATGCCTAAGAGGTAAGGATTTATGTTTGTAGCTCAGAGCTAATCAGATCCTAGGGAGCTTTAGCATAAGCTAGCACAACCTAAATATAAGTGAAAGATGGACATAATAGTTTACCTCCATAAGAGAGGATAAACTATCCACTTAGGACTTGCTTGGAGTTACTACCGCTAACACCTCCTATGATTCAAATCCATGTAGTCCAATCTTATGAAAGTGCAAGATAGTTGGGCTACTATTTAATTTGAAAGTGATTAAAGTCCTAAACTCACTCACAGGAGACTAGAGCATGAGTGGTATGAACAATGACTTAGTCTAATGAGAAAACTTTTAAATTTTTTTGATTTTTTTTACTCTTCATTTTGACAAAGGCCATAGGATTTCTTATGCCTAAATAAATGTTAAAATGAGATTATGGGATAAATCAGAGAAAGAGGTATTTTCCACCAGGAGACCCTCAGAGGTCAAGTCTTATCATGCAAGGACTAAATCTTGTAATTATCTTGATTTAACACCTTTATGTGAGGTTATGAATTATTTAAAGCTTTAATTATGAGTTGTAGTTGGGTAAGAGATTTATTTTTTTCTAAGAGCCTAATCTGGGATATAGACCACACATTAAATCATCATTCATAAAGAAACTACCAAAAACATGCCAATTTTATTTTGCAACTTAAACAAAATATCAATCAATTTTATAAAACTAGTGCAAAAGAATAAAAAGGTCGGTTGGGTACCGTGGTATAACTCAAAAGAAAGGATGGGTAGTGAGACCTACCCTTATACAACGGTACATAAAAGAATAATTATAATTTATAATGAATGAATCTTGTGGGGGTCTTCATATCTTCATTTCTCCTTCATTTCCTTATGTCTCTTCCTTATCTTTTTAATTTGATTTGCTCTTCAAAGGCATCACCGGCTTCCAAGGATAAAGTCTTTTTGCTCATCCTAATCCCCATAGCACTAATCCTAATTCCTAATGCAAAATTACATTAAAAATAAGAAGACTTAAATCTAACTACACTAGCAAGTGGTTAGTTAAACATACATACAATGCAATTATATCATAATTTGGACTTAGCACCATGCACATGGGTAATCAAGTCCACATGTCCTAACTTGGATTATGCTTAGGGGCTTAAGCAACCTACAAGCGTAATATTTATATTTATTTTTTCCTTAAGCACAATCCTTGTAGAAAATATGATTAAATCATACATCATCATACACTACACCTAACATCCGGTTTAAAATATTACATCACAAAATAAGACATATATCAAACCAAGCACCGACATAAAATGAACTTATTATATATGTGTGCATTAAGGCTTATGTGGCATAACTAGGCATTGAGGTTAAGATTTTTTTTTAAAGTTTGAAAAGGTTCAATTTAACATGAAAGGTTGGTTTCACTTGAAGTTGTTTAATTAATTTGTTATTTCTTTCTTTTTATATGATTACACTTAGCAACTAAGTGTTATGAAGAAGAAAAGAGGATTGTCCTCTTTCATCCCTACCCCACTTTCTAAAGCATGTTAATTGATTTAGTTCTCTTTAGTTAATGGCTTATTACCCATTTTAAATTAATCTTAAGTTTAAGTTCACTTTAAATAATTTCATTCAATATGAAAGGCATCTTAGGATTAATTTGGTTGAATTACTATCACATAATATCGTTCAATGATTCCTTTCCATCACATGTAACATGCATATGATATTAAATCCTAAGTATACCTACACATGCAATATATTTCTTTTAGCATACTTTAAATGAAAGATGCATGTGTATTTTTTTATGAGATTTTCAGCATTAGCTAAATACACATTCAAGTGCATAAAAGTTTTAAGCAAGTACTTCATCATTCTTAAGCAGGTGAGGTAAAGACCTCATTGGGGCTACTTAAAAGCCTTACGTCTCGAAATGTCCAAACTAGATATACCCACTATTCTTGAATACACATGAGTGCACAAATGACTGCAAGAATGGAAAATCATGCAAAAGTTGTAATTCTTTCAATTGAAATATTTATACATGTGAGCTAAAGTTGAAGAGGAGATTTTCATTCATTAGCTAAATGCACATATATATGTATAAAAGTTTTAGCAAGTACTTCACCATTGTTAAACTAGGGGGTGAGGTGAAGACCTCCTTAGGGCTACTTAAAGCCTCGAGTCTCAGAATGTCCATACTAGATATACCCACTATTCTTGAATACACATGAATGTACAAATGCCTACAAGAATGGAAAACCATGCATAAGTTGTAATTCTTTCAATTGAATTATTTGTACATGTGAGTTAAAGTTGAAAAGGAGATTTTCATTCATTAGCTAAATGCAAATACAAGTGTATAAAAGTTTTAAGTAAGTACTTTGCCATTGTTAAACTAGGGAGTAAGGTAAAGACCTCCTTGGGGCTACTTAAAGCTTTGTGTCCCTCAAATGTCCAAACTAGATATACCCACTATTCTTGAATACAAATGAATTTACAAGTGACTATAAGAATGAATAATAATGCAAAAGTTATATTTCTTTTAATTGAATTATTTATACATATGATCTAAAGTTCTATCTAAATTCTATCATATAGGAATGAATTCAAACAAATGTTATGTCCTTTTCAAATGGACTATACACTTGTTAACATTCAAACTTTATGTAAATCCATATAGACTAAAGAAATAGAACTCACAATCACATGTTCATAGACACATGCAAATAATAATATATATATTATCACTCCAACTATTATAGTTGACTTATAAACTTTTGAAAATAACTTTGATTTAATAGTAATAATAGTAACATATTATAAATTTAATTCAACACATGCAAGCTTAACATAAGGAAAATTTCATTTGATTTATTTTTTGAAAGATATGAATGCATGATTTCAAATAACATACAACATTTAGCATGATTGGAAAGGAATACTTGAACATAAGCACATGAGTTCAACTAAGTTAATTCAGGACAATTATACTAAATAAATTTATTTCAAACAAACCAAAGTTTCTTATGGCTTTTAACTTTTATGTTTCAATTTGATTTAATGAATGTGAAGAGAAGATTTACTGATCCTAACCCATTCCCATGTTTATAAATTAATTTGGTTTAATGCGATGTGATTAAGTTGATTTTATGAATTAATTAAGTTGTAATATGTATTAAATCCATTAATTAACCCTTGCTTATGTTGCCTTAAAGTAATTAATTAAATAATTATGAACCAACATGATATATGAACTTAAATGCTAAATGAAAGAAATGAAAATGCCTAATGCAATGCTCATAATTAATAATTAATTAGGTTAAGAAACTTAATTAAGTACTTTTATAGTTTTCCCACACATGGGAATTAACTATAATTTCCTTAAATATCTTTAGGTTATTAAGCGACTAAAGATCTACCCATGAATTGATTAGTTAGGTTCTAATGTATTTTCTATTTTAATTAGATTAATGAAATCATTAACCACCTAATTAAATTTAAACTTAATTGCCACATGGGTTAACTATCCTCCAAATGAAGGACTTAGGAAAAAAAGATTAGGAAAGAGGCCCCAATTTAATCCCTAAGTCTCCTCACCTATGAAATAGTGAAAAATGAGCCCAATTAATTAATTAATTTACTATTCATGTGATTATTTAACCCTTAATCAAGTTAAGAGAGTAATTAAGGCCCAATTAGCTAAATTTCCTAATTAATCAATAAATTTCAAGAAATTTAGAGGTAGAGGTCACCCCTAAACAATCTCAAATAATTTGGGGTAATTGGGGTTAGGGGGTAATTAATTTTTTAATTTAATCCTAATTAAACTCTAATTACTATTTAACATCAATTAAGGATATTTTTAATAAATTCCTCTCTAAAATACCTTCAAAATGAATATTTATTATATTTATTTATGATTTTTCTATGATTTGTTATAATTTTCTAAAGTTTCATTTAAATGATTTTCATGATTTCTATAAAGTCTATTAATTTATTTTTGCTAAAATAGATTATTTGAGATGTAAACTCTCTCAATCAATCTTTTTTGAAATTTTATGATTGGTGTATTTTAATTTTAGTTTCAATCTCTGAAAATTTCAAACCAATATGGTGTGTGCTTTTAGTTTAATTAATGAAATTTGATTTTTTACTAGAATTTAAATTAAGCTTAAACTATTCAAGAAAATTATGTATTTTGGGTTTGTTAGATTCCTCTCAAAAAAATAAATGAGCCCTTATACTTTTGGTTTAGTGTTTTTTTTTTATATATATATATATATATATTTCCAAGATCATGAGGTAACATGGGAAGCGTGGTGCCACGTGGTCGCATGATTTGCCATACAGTTGTGTGGTGCCATGCATCGGCGATGAATTCGATTACATGACAGGCATGGGACACGCCGTTCCGTCGGATCGTCCAATCAGATGATCGGATCGGTTTGTAATATGAAGGCTAGAAATGTGTGATCTAAGGCAAAATATAGATCTAGCACTAATCACCGCCCATTTCCTTGAACAAAAAATTGGACATCTTGTCGCTCTCCCCGGTGGGCGATGGGTGGATGAACATTAAATCAAATGGATTTTCATGATTTTTTTCTAAAACAAAATCTCATCCAATGGGCTCGATTTTGCATTGATTCTCATCAAAAGTATCTATTTTGCATTGAGATTATATAAAATGAAGAATGTAAGAGTTTTCTAAGGAAATTCTTAAAATCACACATAAAAAATTGTCACAAACAAAAGAACCTATGGCTAAAGGATTTGAAAGTTACATTCTTTGGGGATGGATTTTAGCGGATGTGTTGATTCGAGCAAGCTCACGGATGCAAGAAGAAGCTTTGGGATAGACCTAGGTTCTTGCTTCCCTTTGGAATGTTGTGTCAAAGTCATTGCTTCCTCGCCAAAATTTGCTTGATTTTTTGGGCTTTAGCTCAAAGGAAGTTGGGGATGAATGTTGGTTGCTTGGGGAGCTCTTGGAGAGTGAAATGAGGGTATCAGTTCTATTCAACCTCTCCTTCTTGTGTTTAGTTTTGGCCAAAATCACCATTAATGGTGATGGGAAGATGGTTGGGTGGCCATGGATGATTGGGACTTGGATTCTAGCTAAAGTCCTCTCTTCTGCTATGAGGTCATTTCCATTAAATGCAAGAGGTGTGGGGAGGATTGAATGAGGGATTTTTTTGTGTGTTTTCACTCTCTTTATCTCTCTTCTCTCTCTCTTAGTTTTATCGAGCCATAGAAGTTGGATTTTTTCACATGATGCTTTAAGTCTCTAATTTATCTAATTTGGGGTTAAACTCATGTTGACCCAAATGATGAGTTGGGTTCAAGTAACCCAATTTGACTCATTGGCTTTGGATTTGCTTCAATTATGTTGAATTGATCATTTATGATGGTTTTGATTGATTAATTTTATTTAATTTGGACCACTTTTGAATTTGACCTAAGGTTTGACCAACTTTGACCAAAATTGGTTAAGTTGATTTATGTGATTGAATTTGTCATGTTTAGATTATGTTTCAATTATATTTTATGAATTATTTGGAATATTCTTGAACAATTATTTGGGCCAATTAGGCTTGGATTTGGGTTTGACCCATTTTGAGTTCAAATGGGTTAAATTAAGTTCAATTGAGTTAAATATTTTGTTTGACTTAACCAAGATGTGTTTGAGCTTTAATCATGTTTGATTAAGTGGTTATGATGATTTAGAGTGATTGGTTTTTTTGATTTGATGTTAATTTTGATTTGAATCTCTTTTAATCTAAATTGAGCTTAATGGGTTAAATGATCCAATTAACCCATTTGAGATCTCATTTGATTTAGATTTGTTTAGTTTTATGTTTAAACATATTAATTTGGTGATTTAATTTGGACAATTTTTAGTTTGTTGACTTTTGACTTAATGGGGCCCACATGGGTCAACTCTAAGTCAAATGGCCTAATTATCACCTTGAACCTTATTTGAATTTATTTTTGAGTTCATTTATGTTTATTTATTGGTTACTGCTTTTGTTTTGATTCAATTTGGTTTAATATTGATTTAATTTAATTTTATTTGGACTTAGGTGATTGTAAATCATGGGTTGCCATAGGGTAGTAGGTATCCTTAGTCTTAAGGCTTAGCCTTCCTTCTAAAGTCTCTAGGTTTATGTTAAGTGTTCACTTAGCTATTAGAAGCATCCTATGACTAATGAGTTCTTAGTTTCTAGAAGATTCCTAGACCTATGATGGGAAGATTGAATCCTCACTCCAAAGTGAGGTCAACAAAAGGACCTCCAATAAGTGTGGTGTAGCGACAAGGCATCGCATTATCTTTGACCGAGATGATCAACAATGTCAAAAGAATGCAAGCACTAATGGAGACCATCTACTCTAAACCAAGAGGTAGATAGAATCATAATCTTAGTGTATGCAACTCATCTTATCGGGGCATAAGAGAGTCAAGGAGATTTGGTTTGAATAAGTTTTCATGTCAAGGACATGAAGAGATCCACTAGAGAATCACACATGAATTGGATTTGATTTGAGATAGGTTTATTCCAAGGGCATAAAAGTAAGGGAGATCCACTAGGGATTGAGATTTGGTTGATATATTTGGCTTGGGAGGAAGATCCTTGTGGATGAAGATTTGATTTAATTTGTTTGATCTAATTTTGTGAGGCGGGATCCAGGATACAAGTTTGAGTTTATTTTTATTTCTTTGATTCAATTTGGGGCATATCTGTGGGGATATGGGCTTGAATCACTAGGGATTAAGACTAGATTTATTTTGATTTGAGTTATTTTATGAATTTGTCTTGGTTTTGGTTTTACTGAGGGAGATTGATTTTGCTAATTTGATGTTTGATTTGGAGGCATATCCATTGGGGATATAAGCTGGTTGAATTTGTTTGGTTTAGATTTTGATTCTCTACTAGGGAGATTGATTTTGTTTATTTTAATTTGGGCTCCAGGGGAGGAGTGTGATTTGACTCCATTGGGGAGATTGATTTTGAATTTATTTTGTTATGTTTGATTTGACTCTAGGAGATTGGTTTTGAATTTGATTTGTCTAAGGGAATATCCACTAGGGATATGAGCTTGAATGAATTTATTATTTTAATTTAATTTGATTTATGGACCTAGTCGATGGATCTACTAAGAAGAAGACACGAGGGTCTTGGCCTACTTAGATTTACAAATCTAAAGAGGTAGTCTACCATATAAGGTAGAGCTATCCAACCTAAAGGTTGCCTTTTGAATGGCTGCTTGGAAGAAAGCATAGTTACATCTTTCAATGTGGGAAATAATCACTAGGGTGATTGGATGCACAATCAAAACTTAAGGAGAAGGTGTAGTTGTCTTACATCTTCCAAAAGTGGTGTATCTAGGTGTTCTAGGTCACACCTAACTAAAAACACTAACCTAAGGTGTCAGAAAAAGAACTTACATCTCCCTAAAGCTGTTCGGACTAATCTCAACAATAAGTGCTATCCGACCTAGCTGTCCATCCCATCTATGTGCAGTACTAAGAAAAAAGTGTGGCGGACTTACATCTTAGTAGGGATCAACCTCCGTGACCCATTGATGGCACAACGATCAACTCAACTTAAGGCTAGTAGCGGGGAGTCACAAAGAAGGACTGGACCTTATATATATCTTGATGATGGACCACCAGGGGTGGCCTTATCAGGTAACCGTCATTCAACCTAGGCGACTAATAAGTGAGTGCCAATCAAAGTAACTCGAGAAAAAATATATGTTTATTTTATGTGTTTATGTGTGTTATGTTGATGAAGGATAGGATGCGCTTGGGTTCCTTTAACCTAAACACACCAAAGAGTGGATGAAATGGTGCCACGGGCAATGTATGTGCGAGGAAGGATCTTTGTCGGTTCTCTTACACTAACTTAGTTGTGCTAGTCAAAATAATTTGCATCTTGGGTTCTCTTACACTTATCCTAATAGCACTAGGAATTGTGTGTTGTTTGTGTTTGTGTTGATAAAGGATAGGATGATGCGCTTGGTTCTCTTATACCTATCTAAATGCATCATGGAAGATTCCTGACGAAAATGCTTCAAATGAAGAGAAGATTTAATGAATAGAAATAGAGTTTTATTGATGATAATTATTTTTCAAAACATAATTTTATGGGTAATATTTTTTAGATAAAGCTCATTGATCAAAAGCATCTCTCCTTTATGGTTAATAAGTTGGGAAGATCATTCTTGGCGGGCCTTTCTATGAAAAAGGGCCATCCCAAATAGGTTCAAACTTGCCTCCCATCTTCTGACGCAACAATTGGTCTCCTTAAAATTAAAATAAGCTCTCCTACTTGAAAAGCTCTAGGCACTAGTTTGTTGTAAGCTTGAATCATTTTGGCTTTATACAACTCGAGGTTCTAACATGCTCGTAAGTGTTTCTCCTTCAAACCTTTAAACTCTTCTAACCATAACTTGGCAATCTGTCATGATCTTGCTTGCCACAATTATCATTAGTGATGAGAGTTGGATTTCTAATGGTAGAACGACTTTGGACCCATACACTAAGGAGAAAGAGTAGATTGAGTTGGAGTTCTATAAGTGGTGCGATAAGCCCACAAAACTCAACTACCATTATCCATTATTGCCATCGAGTGTCTTCTTGAGTATTTGAATGAGAGTTTTGTTGAAAGCTTCTACTAGACCATTTCGCTCACGTAATGATGGTAGAGTATCTCCAATCTATGTTGTGTTTTTTGAGCAAATTGATCTTGGTGCTCTTGAATGCAATACCATTATCGATATACTTCATCGAGGCACCCGAACCTATATATATGATTCATGAAAAATTGGGGCATCTTTGGGCTTTGACCTCCATGAGAGGAATCGCCTTTATCTACTTGGAAAAGTAATCGTGGAAGGATGAATCAGCGACCTTTGAAAGAAGGAGGATCAATCAGGACCCATAATAATGTTACCTAACACTAAATGGCCAAGAGTCTAGAATGTTGGGAGGTTGTGTAGGACCACTCAATGCACTTGATGATGGAATCACCTAGCTATGTCCATGCAATGTGATCATCGATGGCTCGTAGTATCCTAGTCTCTTGATCTTGGCTTTCATCTGGACGGATTGGAGAGCTCCACATAATCTTGAGTGTACCTGTTACAATCTTTTTTGGCTTGTGTATAAACAACATAACTATATATGATCGAAGGATCGCATTTATAGGTGCCATCTACAAGAGCGTAGAAAAGTGCTATCTATTTGACTTGATGGGATTTAGACTTCTCTTTGTTTACCTTTGTTTAGGTATTCAATGAATGTTTGACTCCAATCCACTCCTCATCCTTTTGGCAACAACAACCTCCCCTTTAAGAGTACTTTTCAATGAGTTTAGTATTAATAAGAGATAATACTTTTCTATTTTGGACCCTTATTGATATGGACTCATCTTAGGATATGCCAACTCCTTGGTTTGGCTAAAGAATCCACTATGGCATTTTCTCCTCGAGGGATCTTGTAAATGGTAACCTCTAGTATTTGGGCGTAACTCCATAGTGTACTTGTGGTAGTGATTGAATTTAGGACATTATAGGATAGCGTTTTGGTTGATGGCCAATTGAGAATCCCCAAAGATGTCAATATTATGGATGCATAGCATGGTCGCTCAGATTGGTAATCAAAGCCTTATACTCAACTTCATTGTTGGTTTGGATAGATGATATGAAAATCTCATCACATCATAATCTAGAGTTAGAAGGACTATTCCCTTGCCTTTCCTCTTCTCCTTTTTGAGAGGAAGCACACAATCAAAATATAATTCCCATGTGATGTAGTGTCAGTGATGATTTATTCATTGGGAGATCGTCATTATGCGGAGAGTCACAGGAAGTAGGTGCTACTGAAGTCTTCCAATGCTTGTCCTTTCATTGCAGTAAAGTAATGTTAAACTTTGAGAGAATCATGGACCATCATCATTCCAACCATGATGATAACATTGATAGATACTACGGTGGATTGACTATGGAGATCAAGTTGACTTATGATGAAAGCATATAATGTCATAGGATGCAAAGATTAAAGCTAAGAAATATTTCTCAATGGGTGGATAACTGATGGGATTAGATGATAGCTAAGATAGTAGAGAGCATTCTCTTTCCCTTCATTGTTGGCTTGGGCCAACAAACCACCAAGGAATCGTAATGTAATAGTGTAGAGGATGAGACTTGCAGGATAGTAGGCTAGTATCATTAGGTAGTGCTTGATGTCTTTAAAGGCATCTTGACGACACTTATCATCGCACTTGAACTTGACATCCTTTTGATAAGTGCTGAAAATGGTCACCTTCACGATAGGTTGGATATGAAACATCTTAGATATGCTATTTGAGATGATCCAGTTAGATTTTGATGACATTTCATCTTTGAACTTCTCTAGATTGATCTTGATTCCTGTGTGGGACAACAAACCCAAGGAACTTCTCAGGTTACTCAGAATGCACACTTGGGGGGTTCATTTTGAGGTTAAATTATCTTAACCATTCGAAAACTACTCTCAAGTCAAAGAGGTGATCTTCCTTTTCTTTAATTTTGACAACGAGATCATCGACATAGAATTCGACTTGATGTTGAATGAGTTCATCGAAGATTTGAGTCATGGCGGTATATGACACCAATATTTTAAGGCCAAAATACATAGCAATATATTCTAATTGGGGTTCAAAAAGCGGTATTTTCTCATCCAGGGGCCATCTTTATTTGATTGTATCTAGATGAGCCATCCATGAAGGAGAAGGTTGCATGAGATGATCTCTATTATCTAGTATCGGTGGTGGAAATTCATCTTTTGGACATTAGTTATTTAAGTCCCTTAAATAGACACATATGCAAATTTGGTCATTCCTCTTCTTAGCGGGATGACACTAGCCAACTAGGTAGGGTATTTTCTTCCGATAAACTAACATCGATCAATTTCTTGACTTGAAATGACATGTTGTTCAATGTCTATGTCTAAGAGTTTGCTTGTGCTAGCATAGGCTCTCTCTAGTTTATGGACTACTACGTCGGAGATAAATTGAGCATCTCTTCATAACTCCATGCAAAGCAATCCTTAAACTCAATATACTAACTAAGTCATTAGTTTTAGTTTAGTCTAATAAAGAATTGATGTATGTTGGGCGTGGATCTTCTTGTCCTTAAGTTGATTTCTTTGAGTTCATCAATGGTTGATTTGATTTCTTCTTCAAACTTTGGAGGTGCATCATTGACTTGGAAATCATTTGGGTTATCTAAAGTTTCTTAGAACACCTCTTCATAAGAGTTAGTGTGATTTGAAAAGAACTATCGATTCCAAAATTATTGGTGTTGACTAGTAATCATCATCATCATATCAAATTCTAGTCACTGGTCTTGATTGAGAGCTTTTGCATTTGTTCTTCCATATTCTTTCAAAGTAGTTTGTCCTATGCTTTGACCAAGTATGTGGGATTAACCCATTCTTTACTAGATTATGAACACATGCGATCAATCAAAAGGTAATTCTATTAAATATGTATATGAAACATCCTCAAGTTTTACATCAACTTGGACTTAAGGATGATGCTCTAGAAAAAACCCTTGAGTCTTCACATCTTTGGATGACTTAGGGGCTTCTTAACTACCAAACCTCAACTTTTGTGAGGAAAGTGGGGTTAGAACTAAGGTTCCCAAGCGATGCCAAACTATTTCACATATAGAATTGGATACACTCATGTTTTGCTTTTGGAGTCTTCATGACTATCAAATGTCACCTCTAAGGAAATGCTAAGAAGAGCTGGCTACTAACCATATAAGACTTGTCATTTGAACTAGATTTTAAGTCTATATGGATAGTAGGTGTACTCACTGGTAGGACATATCTTATTGGGTGGCTAATAAGAAGGTTTTCACCCCTAGGGCGCTTGAGCTCTTCTCTACTACAGGTGGAGGTCATCCTACCCATATATTTGAATGGAGTAAGCGTGGGTTGAAGCTAATGTCATGCTCCACTTCCACCTCCAAGTCTATTTTTGCTCCCTTTTATTTTCTTTTCATTTTCTTTTCCTTTTCTTTTCTTTTCTTTTCTTTTTCTTTTCTTTTATTTTTGAGCTTTGACTAAGTTCACGAGAATAGACTTTGATTTTGAGGGAGGTAGTAGGCGCATCCTCATATATCATGAGGAAAATGGCTTGAGATCTCCTTTGACATGGTAGGCGATCCCACCTCTCACAAACATACTGATGTAGAGAGGATGGGTCCATTGTATTTTCATGTATCCATAATCTCCCGAAAAGATGTATTTGAGTGTGAAACTTAACTTCAACCTTCCAATCATCTATCTCTGGAGACACTATGGAGCCTAAGGCCCTCTCACCATTCATTGAATCTTCTCAACATTATCCTTTCTTTTTTAGAGTTTGGAGATGTCGATCCTCAAGTAAGCAAATAATGTTGACTACACTGATCAGAACTCTAGACCTTTGTATCTCCAACATCCATTGTAATGTAAAGAGGGGCGGTTGTGATCGATCATCCCTAGAAGTAAGTCTTCATCGCTAAAAGTAACTCCCAAGGTGTCCTTGAGTGGCATGCCTCCTCTTAGAGTGGCCGGTGAGCCAAGCATATCTTTGAATCAAGTAAGACCTTGATTAGAGACTCCCTCATTTTTTTTGGATAAGACAAGGGCATCATATATGTTTAACTTGACTTTGTAAGGTGAGTGGATGTTGTAATCAACTATGGCTTCTCCATAAGCATATCCATAGGTGGAACATCTTGTGGAGGGATTATCCTTTATGAAACTAATAACCCTTATCCCATCCTGGAAGTAGAACTTTGCCACTACATAGGTTGACTTCAATGACTTCATGTGGCGGGTTGGCAAAAGTTCTACATATACCTACAAACTTCTCCTATGGGACCCTCTGTCGGTTGAATCCAAGTCAATCTCAATGGGTGAACCCAATTGATTCAAAAGGAAAGTTCAATTCTCAATGAGAAAAGATTAGAATTATTAGAGCTATTATTATTATTTAAACTTGGAGAGTTTTCAATAGGAATAAAACTAAGAGTATCAGTGGACAATATGTAAGTAAAATCTACTTTCTTCATTGATTTCTTTTTTGGGTGGAGGTACTTGATAAAAATCAAGTAAAGTAAGGTAATGGTTTTATTACCTTATCCACTAATACAATACTCTTGTTGGAAGAAGAGTCGGATGAAGTGGTGGCTGTAGCGGTGGAGGGAATCTTTGGACTTGGATGGTGGTTGCGTTGACTATCCAGCAAGTGTGGATTTGTTCTTCTTCTTTGAGTTCCTTTCTTCCCAAGTTGTCTTTGGCAACTTACAAACCTTCCTTAATGTTAGAGGTTTGAGCTACCTCAAGCAAGGAGAGTTTCTTGATCTTAGAAATAATATTTTTAGCATTTGGATAAGAAAATATCCTAACCTTCTTTTATCTTGAGAGGATCACATGTATCTTTAAGGATTACCCTAACGACCTAGATGGTTGTTCAAATAAGTAATCCTTAGGGATAATTATGACACTCGACTTGTAGTGCTCAAGCCAATCCTTAAAAGTGATGCAATCTTCTAAGACATGGCTAAACATGTGGTAGGCAAAGTTAGGATCATTGCTCTTGCTCACTTCCTCCTCTTAGGCTTTGATAGTTGAAAATCAAGTTTTTTTCCTTGGCTCTTGAAGATCTTCACGACTACCCCCCTCTTGAATTAATAGAGCTTGTTTAACTTGTCGAAGAGTAGGTGGGTAGTTACTGGCGGTGGATATGAGTAATTCTGTCATCTGTGGTGCGGCGTACTATGTGGTGGTGGTATGATGGTTGAGGAGGTGGAAAAGGAGGTAGTAGTGAAGGCTGGAGCTTAGGGGTCTCGCTCATCGGCGTTGCTTCCCCTTCTCAAGATATCCTTGGCTTCTTCTCATATATTTTTTACGGCTTGGACTTGGTCTAGAAAATGTAAGCTGTTTGACTTCCCTTGCGAGAATAGTCTCCTCGTTGATTAGTTTCTTAAAGGTTTTGATAGTAAATCCTTTGAGCATGAAAAAATTGGGCTATGAATATTCTTAAGAAGAATTTCTATGACATGATAGCTGATTCACATTTCATACTTAGGTTTCATCACATGATAATATCATCAATAAGAGACTTATGAGATTTTATTGTGTCACAATGAGATCTCCCATAGTTACCCTTTGAGCTCTAGTAAACCTCTTAATTAAGAGTTGCTCAACAAATGTCTTTACCAAACTATTAGGTTGGACATACCAATAGAATGCAATCCACGATAGACTCTGACATAGAGGCGAAAAGGAGTGCATGTACCGGCGTTGCAACTAGCTCTAAAGTGCACTATATCGAGGATTCCACGGGCATCAAAATCTTGAAAGAAGATGGTAGAAACTCTTTGGGATATTGAACTATGTTAAATCTCTTTGGGTAGGGTCTACCCTTTGGAATGGATGAGGTACCTCGAGCTTGTGCCAACACTTCCCTCACTTGTTGTTCTACCATTTGTTTGATGCCCTTCTCCTACATGGAGGTACTATCTATGACCTTTCTATGTAGTCTTCCACTATCGATCCATGGGAGATGCACTTTTAGGAGGATCTAAAACTTGTAGGAGCTTAGGCCGACTCCATATGGCGGCCATAAAATTGGGGCTTGGTTTTGTAGTGCAAGAACTACGCTAATGTCTTCAATCCTCTCCTCCATTTGGTTAATCTATTCATCCTTTTTTTGCTGAAGGAGGTGTTGGGTTGAATGAGCGGTATCATCCTCTTGAACCACAATACCTTCTTGATTGTGATAGTCACTAGAAGGGATCCTATCAATCATATGGACTTCTAAGTCCTCAAATAGATCATCCTCATCATCGGGTGATGGCCACCCTCTTCCTAATTTGAATGATGGCTCCCAAGAAGTTTTTTTTTTTTTTCAAAGTAGTCTTTAGGATTTCATCTAAAGAGCATCTCTATCTTTGTGGGCTGGTGCACAAACACACTACTTATTGTGAGGTTATGTTCATCTAAATCATCTTCCTTGGGTGCTCTCATTGGGAGGTCTACTACCATAGGAATTGTCTTTGTCATCCCCTTTGCTACTTCGTGACTACTGGTAACGATGATGACACCACTCCCTCTTTGCAGTGAAATTGGGAATGAGCTAACCTCGGTGATGGCACATATAGAGTGGGATCCTTGCAGAATAACCAATGTGGATCTTCTCTCCCGGGGATGCAAACTTTGGACCTTGATGTGGAAGGTTGAACTTGAATAGGTAAAGGTGGATGAGGAGTAGTGATGGTGGTAACACCCCTCTTTTCTCTCTGATGGTGGTGCGTCATACAATCTTTGTCTATATGATGGTGGCCCACGATCAAGAAAATCAATGAGGGTGGAGGACTTGCCCAGCCTCATCTCTCTCACTGCGGCTGCTACTCACAGCCTCACAGCCCTTTCCACTGTGGATTTGACCACACGTTGAATCAAATAATGCATCCTAAATCGCATCCATGCAACTTGGCTAAGCCCGAGACCAACATAGACTTCTCCCTACTGCCCTCAAGGAATTTGTGAGTTGGTGGTGGAGGTGATGCAACAATCCTCCTAACATCTTCCTCTCCATCAGACTAGAGAGGGGTGGAATTTGCATGAGAGACCTCCCATGAAGAACCAACCTCGATAATGTGGGAGGCACCATCAATTTCCCTAGCTCTTATGGTGCCGCTTGATCTTCCTATTTTTATTGCAACATTGGGTGCGGGAGGCGGTGCGAGAACCTACCTCAAGGTAGGGAAACTATCTTAGTTGCCAAGATAATTTTTCCTTTGAGGGGACCAAAGAGGAGGTGCTAGATCGCACTGTGAGGTTGCTGGACAACAACAGATTGAGCGGTAGGGAACCACGACATAGACGCGCTAGAAATAACATAGAAGAAGCTGGAACTAATGATGTTGCATGGATTTCAACGACCTTCCTCTTTAGTGAGGGGAACTCAGTCAAATGGAATGTTAAAATGAAGAAGTGGCTTCCATCCATCTCTCTTCCCTACTAATAGTGCGTGAGTGGCCCCTCACAGTGAACTGGACTCCCTTGAAATCACGATCGGAAAATCAGATGGGTGGTGTCAATTAGAGGAGATGGTCAAGGCCAGATCTACACTTGAGGGAAGGAGAAAGCAAACTTGGTGGGAGCCATAACAATAAAATCACAAAAGGCTGTCGACACCTCTACATTTATTAAAATAAAACTAAGTCGGACACTTTGATATTTGTCTTCAAAATTTGACTGATTTTAACTTGGAATTTTGAACCCTCACTTAAAAATTTAAGTTGCTAAGTGGGGTTCATTGAATTGGAGAGTTTTTAGGAGAGACTTTGTCATTAGATTTGATATTGATTCAGAACCCACATTCAACAAATTTAAGTATGTTGAATGGGATTCATTCCATTTTAGAGACTTTGGAGTTGTATTTGTTTTAGTTATCTTTTGTTTTGAAAATTGATTTTGGAATCTCCACTTAGCAAATTTAGGTATGCTAAGTGAGATTCAAGTGTATGTTTGAAAATATTTGGAAGCATTTTTTGTTTATTTGTGATGATGTGTATTATTATTTATTTTGAAAATGGGATCCTTACTTAACAAATTTTATGATAAGTAAGGATCAAATGTGTTTGATGTATTTTAATTTGATTTGAAAAATGATACCTTTACATAACAAATTTAGGTATGTTAAGTAAGGCTCAAGTGTGTTTGATGAGTTTGTTTTATTTTGTTTTGAAAGAGGGGAACTTCTATTTAACAAATGTGGTATGTTAAATAGAGTACAATTTATTTTCAATTTTTAAAATAGAACTCTCATTTGACAAATTTGAGTATGTCAAATGGAGTTCAAGTGTGTTTGATTTGTTTGGGATTTTGAAAGGAGGGAACTCTACTAATGTGGGTATGTTTAGAGTCCAATTTATCTCAATTTTGAAAAGAATTCTCATTTGAAAATTTTGGGTATCTCAAATGGAATTTAAATGTGTTTTGATTTTGTTTTGAAAAGGGAATTCTCATTTGTCAAATTTGTGTATGTCAAATGGAATTCAAATGTGTTTTGATTTTGTTTTGAAAAGGGAATTCTCATTTGACAAATTTGGGTATGTCAAATGGAATTCAATTATATTTATTGACTTTCAAAATGGGATTTTTTGTGTGATATTGCTTTTGAAAAGGTAAACTCCAACTTAGCGCATGTAGAATGTGCTAAAAAAATTTCAATTCTATGTCATGACTTCATTTGAAAACAAAATCTTCATCCAACAAAACTAGGTATGTTGAAATAAAGATAGCTATTTTCAAAATGTGCTTTTTTAAAAAAGGGATTTTAAAATTTATTTGATTTTATTTTGAAAAGAACCTCCATGTAACAATTGTAAACATTGTTAAATGGGGTTTGATTATCTTTAAATATTTTTTGAAAACTCTATACAAATATTTTGTCATGTGACGTTTAATTAATTTGAAAAGTACTTTTTTAAAATAATATTTTTTGCAAAGGATTTATTATGGGATGAACTTGCTTCACCGAGGATGGTAAAAGGTTCTAAAACTTTTGATCATCTCCTTTAGTTTAATTTATTAATTTATTTCACTTATTGGGGGGAATAGGGGTTTTAAGACCTACAGGTGAGGTCCTAAAACCTAAGGATGTTGGCTAGCTTTTGCTTGGGATGAAATAAGCTAAGTGCCAATGGAAAGAAAAGATAGTCTTAGGCTTTTATAAATATAAGTCTACTCGAGGGCTTGGAAAATAATTGTCTACTAAAGATGGGAGAGGAACCATGCAAGCTAGAAAAATCTATGGTATTTATTTTGGAATGTGGGACACCACAGATCTTAAGGGTACTTATTAAAACATGGTATGACATTAAAGAATGATGCACTATCTCACAAGATAGAAATCACCATATAATAGACCTAATAAGGACTCTCCCAAGATATGATGGGTCTTCGAATGTACGATCTTTCCTACTACTTTACATGGAAAAAAGCAGTTTATCAGTTCCCTATGGAGATAAGCCCTCATTGTTAATTACATCCTAAGAAATGAGAATTCTTTAAGAATACTCTTGATTAAAGTAAATAATTAGGGTCTCCAAAGATTTCAAGGCTAAGACTATCGAAGGATTGACTATTTTAGAATATCTGGGATAGATCAAGAGAAGACTTATTTTAAAATCAAGGGAGGCGTAATAAATGCTAATGGAAGCTTGGTGAGGTTCCAATCTACCATATAATTGGACTTTATATTGAAATTAAAGAGAGTTATTTATTTGAGTTAAAATTTTATTAGATTTGGGGCTTATAATCAATCAACACAAGATTGTAGAAATGCATAAGAGGTGAGGATTTATGCTTGTAGCGAAGGAAGCATTACCTCAGATCATAAATCTAAGGAGCTTTAGCATAAAAGCATGACCTAAATCTAAGCGAGAGATGCACATAATGGTTTGCCTCCACAAGAGGATAAGGATAAACTTCTTGACTTACAACTACAGAGTGGTTGCCTAAAATCTCCTGATTCAAAACCATGTAGTCTAGTCTTATGAAAGTGCAAGATAGTTGGGCTATTATTTAATTTGAAAGAGACTAAAGTCCTAAACCCACTCCCAGAAACTAGAGCATTAGTGGTATGAATAATGACTTAGTTTAAGAAATCTTTTCAAATTTTATTTGATTTTTTACTACTCATTTTACAAAGGTCATAGGATTTCTTATGCCTAAATGCATGTTGAAATGAGATTATGGGCTAAATCAGAGAGAAATAGATGTTTTCCACCACGTGAAGAGTCCCTCAAAGGTTAAGTCTTCCCTATCGTAAGGATGGAAATTCTCTCTTAACAAGAATAAGGCAATATGAATGCATGATGTTAAACATACAACATTTAGCCGGGTTGCTAAATGTTTTAATTATCTTAATTTAATACCTAGGCTTTATGTGAGATTATGAATTATTTAAAGTTTTAATTATGAGTTATAGTTGGGTAAAATATTTATTTTTCCCTAAGAGCCTAATCGGATCCAGCCGCACATTAAATCATCATTCATAAAAAAACTATGAAAAGGCATGCCATGCCAATTGTGCAACTTAAACAAAATATCAATCAATTTTATAAAACTAGCATAAAAGAATAAAAGGCTGATGCGGTGGGATATCGTCAAACCCGAAAAGAAAGGATGGGTACAGCTCTACCCTTATACAACCTGGTACATAAATGAATAATTATAATTTATAATGAATGAATATGGGGTCTCCATATCTTCATTTCTCTTTCATTTCTTCATGTCTCTTTTTCTCCTTTTGATTTGATTTGATCCACTTCAAAGGCATCACTAGGCCTCCCGTGGCAAAAGCCTTCTAGCCCATCCTAATCTCCCATAGCTAATCATAATTCTTAATATAAAATTACATTAAAAATAGAAAAAAAATTAAGCTACACCTACAAAATAGGGGTTAATTAAACATATATATATTCCTAAGTAGTTATATCATAATTTGGACTATGCTTGGGGCTTAAGCAACCTATAAGCGAACATTTATATTTATTTTAAAGTGGCCCCTTAAGCACAATCCCACAGAAAATATAATTAGGCTAATCACCTACCATCCAGTCTATGAAATATACACCCTAACATCCAGTCTAAAATATTACATCACAAAATAAAATATATATCAAACCAATCGCCCTAACATAAAGCCAGTAGTGACTTAGTTCTAATGTACATTAAGGCTTGTGATATGTCTTAACTAGGCATTAATGGTTTTTTTTTAAAGTTTGGAAAGGTTCAATTTAACATGAAAGGTTGGTTTCACTGGAAGTTATTTAATTAATTTGAAAATTTTAATTTGTATTTTCTTTTATTTTATATGATTACACTTAGCTAAGTATTATGAAGAGAAAAAGAGGATTGCCCTCTTTTATCCTTATCTTAAGCAACTTTCTAAAGCATGTTAATTTTTATTTAGTTCTCCTTAGTGAATGGCTTATTATCTATTTTAAATTAATCCTAAGTCTAGGTTCACTTCAAATAATTTCATTCAATATGAAAGACATCTTAGGATTAATTTGATTGAATTACTATCACATAATATATGTTCAATCATTCCTTTTCATCATATGTAACATGCATATGATATTAAATCCTAAGTATACCTACACATGCAATATATTTCTTTTAGCACACTTTAAATGAAAGATGCATATGTGTATTTTGTAAAAAATGAGATTTCCACTCATTTGCTAAATACACATTCAAGTGTATAAAAGTTTTAAATAAGTACTCATTATTAACTAGGGAGTAAGGTAAAGACCTCCTCGGGCTACTTAAAGCCTTGCATCCCTAGAATATCCAAACTAGATATACCCATTATTCTTTAATACACATGAATGTACAAATGGATACAAAATGAAAAATCATGCAAAAGTTGTAATTATTTCAATTGAAATGCTTATACATGTGAGCTAAAGTTGAAAAGAAGATTTTCATTCATTAGCTAAATGCACATACAATATAATAGTTTTAAGCAAGTACTTCACCATTGTTAAACTAGAGTGAGGTGAAGACCTCCTTTGGGCTACTTAAAGCCCCGCATCCCCGAATGGCCAAGCTAGATATACCCACTATTCTTGAATACACATGAATGTTCAAATGACTACAATAATAGAAAACTATGCAAAAGTTGTAATTCTTTCAATTGAATTATTTATACATGTGAGTTAAAGTTGAAAATGAGATTTTTCATTAATAAGCTAAATGCACATACAAGTGTATAAAAGTTTTAAGCAAGTAGTTCACCATTGTTAAACCAAGGGATTAAGGTAAAGACCTCCTTGGGGCTATTTAAAGCCTTGCATCCCCGAATGTCCAAACTAGATATACCCACTATTCTTGAATACACATGAATGTACAAGTGACTACAAGAATAGAAAATCATGCAAAAGTTGTATTTTTTTCAATTGAATTATTTATACATGTGAGCTAAAGTTCTATCTAAATTCTAATATAGAAATACATAGGAATGAATTCAAACAAATGTTATGTCCTTTTCAAATGGACTATACACTTGTTAACATTCAAACTTTATGTAAATCCATATAGACTAAAGAAGAACTCACATATTAGCCATAGACACATGCAAGCTTATAAATATTTATAACTATTATCACTCTAAATATTATAGTTGACTTATAAGCTTTTGAAAATAACTTTGATTTAATAGTGATAATAGCCACACATATTATAAATTTAATTCAACACATGCAAGCTTAACATAAGAAAAGTTTCATTTGATTTATTTTTGAAAGACTTGAATGCATGATTTCAAATAACATACAACATTTAGCATGATTGGAAAGGAATACTTCAATAGAAGCACATGAGTTCATTCAACTAAGTTAATTCTTAAGGACAATTATACTAAATAAAATTATTTCAAGCAAACCAAAGTTTCTTATGTCATTTTAACTTTTATGTTTCGATTTGATTTAATGAATGTGAAGAGAATATTTACTGATCCTAACCCATTCCCATGTTTGTAAATTAATTTGGTTTAATGGGATGTGATTAAGTTAATTTTATGGATTAATTAAGTTGTAATATGCATTAAATCCATTAATTAACCCTTGCATATGTTGCCTTAAAGTAATAAATTAAATAATCATGAGGCAACATGAAATGCATGGAAAATAACTTGCAATGATCCTAAGAAATGAAAGGGCCTAATGCAATTACCTCATAATAATTAATTAGGTTAAGGAACTTAATTAAGTACTTTTATAGTTTTCCACACATGTGAATTAACCTTAATTTCCTTAAATGTCTTTAGGTTATTAAACATCTAAAGATCTACCAATGAATTGATTAATTCGGTTTTGATGTGTTTTAGATTTTAATTAGATTAATAAAATCATTAATCACCTAATTAAATTTAAACTTAATTGCTACATGGGTTAACTATTCTCCAAAAGAAGTAGGCTTAGAAAAGATTAGGAAAGAGGCCCCAATTTAATCCCTAAATCTCCTCCTTTGTTAAATAGTGACAAATGAGCCCAATTAATTAATTTACCATTCATGTGATTTTAACTCTTAAGCAAGTTTGGAGAGTAATTCAAGCTCAATTAGCTAATTCTCCAAATCAATTAATCAATAAATCCCAAGAAATTTAGGGGAGACAGAGGTCATCCCTCTAAATAATGTTTAAAATTTAGGGTTAATTAATTAATGAATTAGGGAGTAATTAAGGTAATTAATTTTAATTAAACTCTAATTAAGCTCTAATTACTTTTCAAAATCAATTAAGGATATTTTTAATAAATTCCTCTCTAAAATACCTTCAAAATATTTTTTTTTGAATTTTTATGATTTGTTTATGATTTGTTATGATTTTCCAAAGTTTCAGCTAATTTAAATAATTTTTCAATATTTTTATAAAGTATATAAATTTATTTTGCTAAAATAGATTATTTGAGCTTGAATGCAAAATCTCCCAATCGAAATCTTTTGACTTGAAATTTTATGGTAGGTGTATTTTAACTTCAATTTCAATCCCAAAAAATTTTAAATCGATGTATTTTTGTTTAATTAATAAAATTTAATTTTCACTAAAATTTAAATTAAGCTCAAACTATTTAGTAAAATTAGTTATTTTGGGTTTGTTAGATTCCTCTCAAAAGACAAATCCAAGAGCCATTTATAATTTTGGTTTAGTGTTTTCTATGAATTTTTGAAGTTTAATGTGATTTAAATAATTTTTAAAATAAAAAAATGGGCGAGTTTCCCACTTAACTCTTGTGAGTTGATTGATGTGGTAATGCGTGCCATGTCATGTGATTAGCGGTTCCATGCGGTGCCACGATGATTGGCACTAATGCGATTGAAAAGGTGCGAGGATGCGCTCCGTCGACCATCGATCATGGATGACGATCGAATTGATCTAAAGGCTGGAAATTCATGATATGGGGAGAAATTTGGATAAATCTAGTGCTAATGGTAGTTTATTTCCTTGTATGGGAAATTACGGTGCACGCCTCTCCTCCCGGTGATGTAAGTGATGGGCATATGAACATTAAACCAAATGGATTTTCATGATTTTTGTGAAAAATGAAATCTCATCCAACGCTCGATTTCACATCGATTCTCACTAGAAAAATTCTATTTTTGCACCGGATTATATAAAATGAAGAATGCAAGGGTTTTAGAGAAATTCCTAAAATTGCATAAAACTACTATCACAAACAAAATAACCTATGGCGGCTAAAGGATTTGAAAGTTACTTCAGGGATAGATTGGGTGGCATCCGAGCAAGCTCTAGATGCAAGATGAAGCTTTGGGATGGACCTTCCATTTGGAATGATGTATCCATCAAGAGTCATCACTTTCTCAGAATCGCTTGATTTTTTTGGTGGCTTTAGATCAACGATGAGGGGATGAATGTTGGTTGCTTGGGAGCTCTTGGAAAGTGAAATGAGGGAAAATTCGGTTCTCCTCAACCTCTCCTTCTCTTTGTTTGGTTTTGACCAAAATCACCATTAATGGTGATGGGAGGATGGTTGGGTGGCCATGGTGATTGGGGACTTTGGGTTCTATCTCCAAAGTCCTCAATTATGAGGTCATTTCCATTAAATACAAGAGGTGTGGGAGGATTGAATGAGGGATTTTGGAAGATTGTGTTTTACTCTCTCTCTCTCTCTCTCTCTCTTCTCACCATAGAAGTTGGATTTTAACTTTTTACATGATGCTTTAAATGTTTTATCTAATTTGGGGTTAATTTGGGATTGGGTCAACTTATGTTGACCCAAATGAGTTGGTTGGGTTCAAGCAACCCAGTTTGACTCATTAGCTTTTGATTACTTCAATTATATTTAATTGATCATTTATGATGGTTTTGATTGATTAATTTTATTTAATTTGGATTAATTTTGAATTTGACCCAAGTTTGACCAAAGTTTGACTGCTTTGACCAAAATTGGTTAAGTTGATTTATGTGATTCAATTTGTCATTTTATGTTTAGATTATGTTTCAATTATATTTTATGAATTATTTGGAATGTTCTTGGTCTATTATTTGGGTCAATTCACTTGGATTTGGGTTTGACCCAATTTGAGTTCAAATGGGTCAAATCGGGTTCCATTGAGTTAAATATTTTGTTTGACTCAACCAAGATGTGTTTAAGCTTTAATCATATTTTATCAAGTGGTTATGATGATTTAGAGTGATTGGTTTTATTTGATTTGATGTTAATTTTGATTTGAATCTATTTTAATCCAAATTAAGCATTAAATGATCCAATTAACCCATTTTAGATCTCATTTGATTTAGATTTGTTTAGTTTTATATTTAAACATATTCATTTGATGATTTTGAGCCTTGAGTGATTTAATTTGGACAATTTTTGGTTTGTTGACTTTTGACTTAATGGGGACCTCATGGGTCAAGTCAAATGACATATTTATCACCTTGAACCTTATTTAAATTTATTTATGTTTATGTATTGATTTTGTGCTTTTGGTTTGATTCAATTTGGTTTAATCTTGATTTTATTTAATTTTATTTGGACTTGGGTGCAGTCATGGGTTGCGTAGGTAGGGTATGCATCCTTAGTTAAGGATTAACCTAATCTATGGGAAGCCCTTCTAAAATCTCTAGGTTTAGGTTAAGTGTTCACTTAGCCACTAGATGTTCTTAGTGTCTAGAAGATTCCTAGACTTACAATGGGAAGATTGAATCCTCACTCCAAAAGGTCAATAAGGGTTTCCATCCTTGCATGATAGGGAAGACTCGACCTTTGAGGGTCTCCTCTATGGTGAAAAATATCTCTTTCTGATTTAGCCCATAATCCATTTTCATCATGCATTTAGATATATGAAAATCTTATGGCCTTGGTCAAAATGGAGTGTCAAAATCAAATAAAATTAAATAGATTTGCATTAGACTAAGTCATTGCTCATACCACTCATGATCTAGTCTCTTAGGGAGTGGGTTTAAGGACTTTAGTCTCTTTCTAAATAATAATAGCCTAACTAATCTTGCAAAATCATATGACTTGCCTACATGGTTTTAAAGCATAGGAGGAGTTAGGCATCAGAGTTATAAGTGCATCAATGGATGGTTATACTCTCTTATGGAGGTAAACCATATACCACTTTTTTAAATTTAGGTTGTGCCTTACCTTATGCCAAAGCTCCTTAGATTTAGGATTTGAGGTAGCTATTTTCTTGTTATAAGCATAAATTCTCACCTCTTAGGCATTTTCACAATCTTGTATTGTTGGATTACAAGCCCTAACAATCTAATAAAATTTCAACCCAAATACATAATTCTCTTCAACTTCAAATATATAAAGTCTAATTGTAGGATAGATTAGAATGCTCACTAGTCTTCCTAGTATCATGAGCATTCCCTACTCATCTCCTTTGACTTCCAAATAAGTCTTCTCCTTGATCTTTCCCATTTGATTTTCCAACATAACTAATTTATTGATAGTCTTACCTTGAAATCTTTGGAGACAATAATTTTCTACTTTAATTGAGTATCCCTAATGAATTCACCTTCCTTATGATGTAATTAACTAGGGGCTTACCCCAGAACTTTAGAACCGATTTAATATAAACCCTACTTTATTCATCTATGTAAAGTAGGGAAAAATCTCTAGTATATTCAAGACCCATAATATCTTATGAGTCCTTATTAGGTGATTAGATCCATTGAAGGGTGATAGCTCTATATTTGAGATAGTATATAATACCTTAATGTTTTACCCGATCACTTTAATAAGTATTCCATCATCGCGTGTCCCCATATATATATCAAAATAAACATCACATTTTTTTGGTGACTCTCGGGATGGTTCCTCTCTCCATCTCTAGTATATAATTATTGTCTCTAAGCATCGATAGTGGACTTATATTTTACATTAAGCCCGAGACTTTCCAAAATTCACATAACAAAAGATTTTGCAAAAAATCATAGGAAGTTTTCAAAAAAGCATAAAAATAACCAAACCTCATTTAACAATTCCTACAATTGTTACATGGAAGTTCTTTTCAAAATTAAAATCAATAATTTTAAAATCTCTTTTGAAAAGCACATTTTTTGAAAATAGCCATCTCCATTCAACATACCCAAATTTATTGAATGAAGATTCTATTTTCAAATGAAACCATAACATAAAATTGAAACTCCACTTAACATATTCCATATGTGTTAAAGTTGGAGTTCCCCTCTTTCAAAAGAAAAATCACACACATGAAATCAAGACACATTTGAACTCCATTTGACATACCCAAATTTATCAAATGAAAGTTCCTTTTATTTTTTGAAAAATCAAAACAAATTGTATTCTATTTAACATACTCACATTATTAAGTAGAATTCCTCCTTTTCAAAGTCTTGAAAATCAAAATACATTTGGATTCCATTTGACATACCCAAATTTGTCAAATGAAGTCTCATTTGAAAAAAATCAAAAATAAATTGGATTCTATTTAACATACCTAAATTTGTTAAGTAGATTTCCCTTATCAAAATCATAACATATTTGAACTCTATTTGACATACCATATTTATCAAATAAAGAGTTCCCCTCTTTTAAAAGAGAAATGAAATCAACACATATCAAACACACTTGGCTTCCAAATTTGTTAAGTAAGAGCCTCATTTTCAAATCAACACATATCAAACACATTTAGCTTCTACTTAATATATCAAATTTGTTAAGTAAGAGCCTCATTTTCAAATAAATACATATCAAACACATTTATCCTCTACTTGAAATACTAAATTTGTTAAGTAAGAGCCCCATTTTTAAATCAAATCAACACATATATAACACACATCACACTCAATCATCACAAACAAAGATGCTTTCACTTTTCAAATATACAATTGAAAACTATTTTAAAGCATACCTAAATTGCTAAGTAAAGATTTTACAAATCAAAATTTCAAACAAAACATACAACATACATATCTCAAAAGTCTCTCCAAAATTTGAACCGCTCAACATACTTGAATTTATGTAATGGGTTCTAAATCAAAATCATATGGCAAAGTCTCTCCTCCAAATATAAAAAATCACTCTAAAATTCATTGAACCCCACTTAAGCATACCTAAATTTTTTTTATGTGGGTTCAAATTCTAAACCAAATTTAGAAGTCAATGATTGAAGATAAATATCAAGAAAAAGTCGACATAGTTATATTTCAACTAATGGAGTTCCGTCGACCTTTTCAACCTTCAATCATTGTAGTTATTATGGCAACAAGTTTGTTTTCTCTTTCCCTCTGGTGTAGATCGGCCTTGGATCAGCCAATCTCACCATGATTATCCACATCGATTTACTTTGTACAGTTTTAAGGGAGTTTGAGTTACTTGTGAGGGGATAGCCATCACAACCATTAGCAGGAGGAGGTGGAGGAAATACACCACTTATCCACTTTGACATTCCATCGATGAGTTCCTCTCATTGAAGAGGAAGGATACGTAGTTCCGTATCGATTAGTGTTAGTGCCAATACCTTGCTTAAGGTTGGTGTGCACCATGGCTCTAGTGAGGCTACTACCTCCTCTTTGGTCACCCCAAGGGAAGGCTATCTTGGCCTCCAAGATAGTCTCCTCTTCCTTAGGTAGGTTTGACTTTTACTTTACTTTGCTTTCGGTGTTGTAACAAAATTGAAAGGTTAAGTGGCATCATGAGCGGGCGGGGAGATGATGCCTCCTATGTTTGAGGAGGGTTCTCCCCATGAGACCTCTCCACTCTTGAGTGGCAACAAGTTTCACCCCTCTAGGCCTTAGATGAAGAAGAAGACTATAGGAGGATCGCATTACCTCCACCAAGACACTTTGAGTGCCAGCCTTGACATGGAAGCCACTGCCTTAGGATGGTTCTTCACTAGATTGATAGAGCTTGGACACTCAAAGTTTGGTGCCTTATTTGATCGAGGTCCATGATCATTAGAGGCGTTAATGATCGATCCATAGGGGAGCCATAGAGGCTCAAGTATCAGTGGGCAAGTGAAAGAGACGAGTCGTCAAGTAGTGAACCTCGCCTTGAAAGACTTACGATCGTCATCACATGGGCCAATCATTCAAATAGTATTGTTATTGGGCAGTTTGATGTAGGAGGAGATCTCTTGGTGAGAGGCGTCGGTGTTTCATCACCACTCTACTCCGTCCACCATTACCCATTCAACTTACATCGTCTACCACCCCACTAAGTTTGAAGCCCCTGGGAAAGACCATCCCCACACTAATCGGCTACAACCTAAGAATACCACTCCATCTGTTTCCACTTGTTGAGGTGAGATCGAGCTCCCTTGCGATCCCCACCTCAACTATGGTTTAGGAAGGAGTGGTGGCCCAAAGTGTTGTGGTCACACCACCTCCACGCGAGGAGAGAGGGAGGGGAGGGACATCATAGTCCCCATGACAATTGATCCTCCCGTGAGAGTCCTATATGTAGGCATCATCTAGTGCATGTTAGATGATGAGCCGAGTCCTACTGATTGCGGTGGGTGTTTAGCTTACAGCATAGTAGATCAATCACTAGATGACATTTTAGAAAATTACTTTGCTAAGAAGAGACAAATTCTCGAGTGACCATTCAAATCGAAAGAGGGTGTAGTCAACTTTGATCTTGATGAAGATGTGGTGTTTATTTTAAATATGTATAAGGGGATGCTATCGAGGGTTCACTTATTAAGGTGATCCGGTATGACATTAAGGAATAGTGCACTATCTTGAAAGATAGAAATCACTACCCAAGCGATGGACCTAATCACCTAATAAGGACTCTAGGCATGATGGGTCTTAATATACCAGATTTTACTCTAGTTTACATGGATGAATAAAGTAGAGTTTATTTAAAGCGAGTTCTAAAGTTCCCTATGGGGCAAGTCCCCATAGTTAATTACATCGAAGATGTTGAGTTCCTTAAGAATACTCTCGATTAATGTAGGCAATTGTTGTCTCCAAAGATTTTAAAGATAAGACTATCAATAAAAAAGTTATATTTAGAAAATCAAGTGGGATAGATTAAAAAGAGACTTATTATCACTAAAGGAGATGAGTAGGGATGGTCATGATACTAGGAAGCCTAGTGAGCATCCTAATATATCCTATGGTTGAGCTTTATATATTTGAAATTAAGAAGAATTATATATTTGAGTTGAAATTTATTAGAAAACTAGGACTTATAATCCCACAATACAAGGTTGTGAAAATGCTTAAGAGGTAAGGATTTATACTTATAGCCCAGGGAAATAACAACCTCGGATCCTAAATCTAGAGAGCTTTAATGAGGGCCAAAGCATGTTCTAAATCTAAAATGGGTATATTATTTACCTCCATAAGAGATGGTAAATCACTGTTGGACTTATAACGCTTGGAGTGGCGACAGTTAACTCCTCCTACATTTTAAAACCATGCGGTTAAGTCATATGTTTTGCAAGATGGTTAGGTTGTTATTATTTAGAGAGAAACTAAAGTCCTTAAACCCACTCCCTAAGAGACTAGAGCATGAGTGGTTTGAATAATAGCTTAGTCTAATGCAAATTTTATCAAATTTTATTTGATTTTGGACTCTTAATTTTGACAAAGGCTATAGGATTTTACATGTCTAAATGCATGATGAAATATGATTATTAGCTAAATCAGAGAGAAAGTAGTGTTTTCCACAAGTGAGACCCTCAAAGACAAGTCTTCCCTTCATGCAAGGATGGAAACCCTCTCTTAGCAAGATTGAAACAAGATGATGTTGACCTCACTTTTGGAGTAAGCTTTCAACTTCTTCATCTTAGACATAGGACTCCTCTAGACATTAAAAGTTCCTTAGTCTTAAGACACTTCTAGTAATTAGGTGAACACTTAACCTAACCCTAGAGACTTAGAAGAGTTAGCCATAGAAATAGGTTATGCCTTAGGGGTATTAAGAAAACTTTCCTACCCTATAGCTTGAACCAAATCCTTACTTCATTCTTTCAAGTCAAACTTCAAATTCAAACCAACTTGATTCAAATCAACTTCAAATTTAAATCAACTTCAAATTCAAACCAACTTCAAATTCAAATTAACTTAAACTTCAAATCAACTTCAAATTCAAATCAATTTCAAATTCAAATTAATTCCAAATCAAACCTTAAATCAATTCCAACTCCATGAATTTTATTAAATCATGAATCAATTCCAAATCAAATGATTGAAATCCAAGATCAATTCTAAATCCAAAATCTTTCTTGAGCCCATTGATGTCATCTTATGGAGTTAGCTCAAATCAAATCCAAATCACTTCAAATTCAAAGGATTTTCTCATAACCCATTTATATCTTCATTTATATTCACAAATATAAATGAAATATAAATTCAAATAACCAAAACTAAATCTAAAACTCTAATCCAAATCTAATCAAAACCAACCTAAACTCTTTCAAGTCAAATCCTTGAACTTAAACCAAACCAAATTCAAATCACTCCAAATTCAAAATACTCATAACCATTTATATTCTCATTTATATTCACAAATATAAATGAAAAATAAATTCAAATAACCAAAACCAAATTCAAAACTCAAATCCAAATCTAACCTAAATCCAACCTATACCCAAATTGAACTTAGCCAAACCATTCTCAAATCAATTCGAACCTTAGAATTTCTCAAAATAATCATTTCTTCACCAAATTTAAACATGAACGTCGATCATCAAACCAAAATCAAATCAAACTAAGTCAATCCCATGTTCATCCTTTGAACTTGAAATTATCAAATGAATCAAAACCCATTTGACTCCAAATCACTTGCAATTGGATTTATATTTCAATCATAAGTCCATATGTTTGTTCAACTAAACTTGAATTAAGCCTTTGTCAAGCCAATTAACCCACTTAGGCTCACTTGACCCAAAGAGACCTAAAGCCCCTTTTGAGCCAAATTCTAATCCTACCCAAATTGGATTGAACTAATCCCATCTAAGCCTCACATTGTGAGCAACAATCATCCTAAGATGATTAATCACTCAAATTGGGTCAAACTAAGTCAAACCTAGCCTTTGACCAAGTCAACACTTAGCCCAAATAACACCCAAATAAGCCAAAATCCTTCATAAGCCAAATTGATTGAAGCCATTAATCTAAACTAATTCATAAACAATGATTGAACTTGAACAAGCAATTGAGCTAAACCTAGCCCAATTGACCAATTGACCTAGGTTGACCCAAGTTGACCTAAAAGTCAAAATGGGTCAAGTCTTGATCTAAGCCAAATTGATTACAAATGGGTCAAATTCATTCTAAATCACGTGTTGAACTTGACCAAAGTTTTAATTGGCCAACTAGACCCAACCTAGCTCAATTGATCATGAACCCAACTTTAAAGGCCAAATCAACTTGAAATCAAACCAAACCAAAATTGATTGAAACTAAAGCTTGCAAAATATTTCAAATGATCAACCAAGCCTAAACCAACCCATGACCTAACCCAATTGGGTCAAATGGGTCAAATTGGCCAACTTGACCCATTTGAACTAAGTGAACTCAAATGAACCAAAACCAAATATAAATGAAATTGAACCAAACCAATGATACCAAATCACTCCAAATGATCATTTGAACTTGACCTATCAGTGGTTTGACCCAATTTGACCAATTGGTCAACTTGACCCAAGTTTACCCATTTTGACCTAAATGGGTCAAGTTGAGCCAAATCATTTTAAATCAAATCCAATTTTATTAAATTTGGCCCAACCTATTTTGAAACATCTCAAATCTGCCCAAGTCAAAATCAAGGTCAAATGACCATTTTATCCTTTGGGTTAAAGGGTAACCTATGACAAAATTCACTTGAAATTTGGCCAATTCCTTCATGACCACTTGACATCTTCCTAGTGGATCATTTGGACACCAAGGGAGGTGGTGAACATGACCCAATGGAAATTCTTCATTTGGATCAACTCCCACACTCACCCAGCACATGTGCACTCCCTCTCCTCCACTCCTTTGCCAAAATTAAAGCACATGTAATCCCTAACAAATAACCCATTCAATCCAAGCAATTGAAGGAAAGTCACAAGATGGCTCTTGACCATCCGATCCAAGTAGGGGAGATATACTCCCCTCATTCCAACTCAATGCACTCAGTCGATTGAGCCCAGGAACCCTCAACAAACTTCTCCAAGCCTTGTGAAGCATTCCCAAGCTCATTCCAATTTCTCCTTCTGGTTTCTTCAAAGCCAAAATAGACGTGATGGGGATTTTCCAACCTCAATTCTCCACCAAACCCAAATTCACTTTGCAAGCACCTTCAAGGAAGCAAGTCAAGCTCACCCAAAGCAAATCCCAAGTCTCCAAACGGGAAGGATTTGATCAAAGCCATAGCCATTGAAGGGAGCTTGGTAGACACACCAAATCAAGGCTTGAAACTTTCAGAGCTTCATCCCCATTAGATGAAGGTACATCCTCCATTAGGCGGCGGTGATAGCCTCAGATGAGGTATGACTCAAAGCTCCTCCATTGAAAATTGCTAGGTCTTTCATGAAGGGAATTGTAATCCCATTAGATCCCCAGCTATTAGATGTTATTCCCTCCACCTCTTGATGGTGTGGGATGAATCTCAGCCTAATCCGAGCTTAGGTGAGCTTGGATCAAGCCGTGGAGGATGGATGACCTGCCTCCCACAACTTACAGGATGAATCATGGGTCGTCCATCCACGCATATTTTGGATGGGCGACCCTAATTAAAATGATTAGATCCTTTGATTTATTTCCTTTAGAACCATAAGATTAATCATTTGATCCTTGATCGGATGGTCTAAGAAGCACGTTAGCCAGATCACGACTCACGATGCGATGACTTAAATAACCAATCTCGTCATACCACGTGGAAAGCGCGCATCACACATGGCGATAGGATTAGTTAATTAGGTTATTTAATTGTCTTTTAATCATAAAAACTTCATAAATTGATAACTATAGAAAAATCCAAAAAATGCAAACTCAAGTTTATTTTAAAGATAATTCAAAGGGAATCCAATAAAATTATTTTCCAACTGATTTTGAAAGTGAATTTTCCTCAATTAGGGTTTGATTAAAAAATTGAATTAACTCTAATTACTACATTAATTAATTTCAAATTTCTACATATTTAGTGGGATGACTTACTCCTCTAGTTTTCTTGGAATTTATTAATGAGTTAATTAGCAAAATTAATTAATGAATCCCTAATCATCCCCTTAATATAATTAAGAGTAATTAAGCATGTGAACAATGATTTAATCCTTAATTGAGAGAATTAAACATTATTTAAGTAAGTAGGAGGTTTATGGAATAGGTTTGGAATATTCTCCTTAAGTTATTCCCTAAATCCCCTTTCTTCCTTAATCTAAACATATAATTATTGATTAATCCACTAATGATCTACTTAATTAGCTTAATCAAACTTTAAAACTAATATGAAATTAATTAATCTCTTGGGTAGAGCCTTAGGTGCTCAAAAAGCTAAGGTAAATTTGAGGAAATCATTTCCAACCCACATGTGTGGGAAGGTTATGAAAGTACTTCATTAAACCCTTTAGTTTAATTAATCAATAATTGTGAGCCAATTGCATTAGGTCTCTTCATTTCTTAGGTGCATTACTAATTTAAATTCCATGTGATTGCATATCATATGTTGGCTCATAATTATTTGTTTAATTATGTTAAAGTGGTGTAGGTAAGGGGTAATTAATGGATTTAATTCACACTTTAACCTAAACAAAACATAAAATCAATCTAATTGTCCTAAAATTAAACTAAACCAATTCACATATAGGGAAATGGGTTAGGACTAGCAAAATCTTTTCACATTTCCTAAATCAAATCGAATTCAAAATAAAATCTCTAAAGAATGTTGATTCACTTTAAATGATCTTATTTCATAGGATTGTCTTTAGAAATTAATTTGAGTGAATGAAATCATATGCTAACATCAATTTATTTCTTTCCAAACTTGTTAAATGTTTTTTGCCATATAAAATTATGCATTCATCTCTTTTAAAAAATCAATTAAAATAAAATATTTTCTTTATGTCAAATTACATGTTTTGGCTAAAGTAAGCATATGAGTGTCTATTCTCACTATTAAACCAATTTTTTTTTTTGAAAAACTATAAATCAAAGGTTATAAATGAAGTGATGCTACTTATAAGTACTTATAAGCTTGCATGTGATTATAACATAAAATGTGTTATGTGATTTTCTTCTCTTTTCTTAAAATGGGTTTGCATAGGACTTGCAAAGTGTATATTTCATTTGAAAAGAACATAACACTTTCTTAAATCTATTCCTATGCACTTATATGTTATGGATTAAGAAGGATCTTCACATTGCACATGTAAATTACACAAATCAAACAAACACAAAATCTTTTGCATGATTCTTCATCCATTTGTTTCTTTTTTGTACATGCACATGTATTTAAGAAAAGTGGTATATTAGTCTAGACATCCTAAGATTGCGAGGCTTTAAGTAGCCCCAAGTAGATCTTATGCCTTACACCCCGGTGTAGAAAATAATAGTGTCATTACTCACTTATGTCTTTTATACATGTAAATGTGCATTTGATTAATGGATAAAAGAGTACCTCTTTTCTACTTAATAAAAAACATGCATTCATGGAATATCCAAATTTTCTTAAACAACATCTCTATGCATTCATCATTAAGGTGTGCTAAGGTTTGCATTTGCATGTATATATATGCTTAGGATCATTCATATGCATGATATACATGTTGGAAGAAATAAATGTTTGTGTGCTATGTAATAGTAATTCACCTTAACTAATCCTAAGATGCCTTTCTTATTGAATAGGTTTATTTAGAACAAATATAAACTTAGGATTTGTTAAAACACATAATAAAATATTCACTAAAAATCATTAATGAATGTACTTTAGAAATTACTTAAGGTAGGGATGAAAGAGAAATTCTCTTTTCTTTCTTCTCTTTACAACATTTAGTAATTAAGTGTAGGTTCATTCAAATCAAATCAAATCATCAAATAAAATTAACAAATCAACTAAATCACTTAAATGAAATCACCCTTTAAGTTGAATCCTTCACACTTAGAAAATTCCAACCTTAAAGCCTAGCTAAGACACACCACACAAGCTTTAAAGACACACATTAGGCTAATAACCATTTCTAGCTCTATGTTAGGGCGGCATGATTTGATACCTCATTTTATTTTGTGATGTAATGTTTTATACTAGATGTTAGGGTGCATGTGCATAGACTAGATAATAGGATGATCTTAGTCTAATCATGTCTTCTACTGATGGGATTAAGGGGCACTATAATAAAAATATAAATGCTTTTGTGCGGTTGCTTATACTCTAAGCATGATCCAAATTAAGACGGTGAACTTGGTTACCCATGTGTGGGGTACTAAGTCCAAATTATTCCTATAACTACTTGGGTTGTGTGGTATGTTTAGCTAATATATATATTACAAGTTTAGTTAGATTTATCTTTTCCTTTTAATGTAAGTTTTGTAATTAAGATTTGGAATGAATGTTATGGAGGAATTGAGGTGAACATTTGGCATAAGAGCATGTCTTATGTACCATGTGAAGCCTAGAGCAAACTACATCCTAAGTCCAAATGAAGCAAATGAAGAAAGAAGGAAAGAAAGAAATGAAGAACTAAGAATGAAGACCCCATAACATGAATTCTTTCTAAATTATAATTATTCATTTATAATCCAGTTGTATAAGGGTAGAGCTTCACATATTTCTTTCAGTTTGTGTGGTGGAGCCACCACATCAGTCTCTTATTCTTTTACTAGCTTTATAAAATTGTTTGATGTTTGTTTAGCTTGTGCATTAAGATGGCATAATTTTTCCTAGTTTCTTCATTGCTTTGATGAATGGCACGGATCGATTAGGCTCTTAGGAAAAATAAATTTTCTATTTAATTAATCAACTCAAAATTAAAATTAATAACTCATAACCTCACCTAAAACCTAGGACATAAATCAAGATAATAAAAGATTAAAACCCCTTAGGTTGGATATTGTATGTCTCACATGCATAAAAAATCTTGCTTCACTCTTGCTAATGGAGGGCATCCACCTTTTCCAGAGAACATGGCTTGACCTTTGAGAGCCATGGTGGAAACACACCTTGTTCTTGCTAATTTTGGCTCATAACCAATTTCTCATGCATTAGGCATATGAAATCCCATAGCGTGTCAAATAAATTGTCCAAAATGAAAATAAAACTTAACAAAATTTGCATTAGATTAAGTCATTTATTCATACCCTTCATGATCTAGTCTCTTAGAGTGTGCTTAAGGACTTAGTCTCCTTTCTAAATAAACAACAACTTAGCTATCTTGCAAAAGCATAAGACTTGCCTACATGTATTTAAAATCGTAGGAGGCCACCACCAGGCGATTGTAAGTCCAACGGTTGAGTGGTTTATCCTCCCTTGTGAAGGTAAACCATATACCCATTTTCATCTTATATTTAGGCCATGCTTTGGCCTCAAAACTCCCTAGATTCAGGATCAGATTGTTTTTCCCTTTGGGTCTATAAGCATAAATCTTCACCTCTTAGGCATTTCCATGATCTTGTCTTTGGAATTGTAAGCCAGATTTCTAATAAAAATTCCACTCAAATAATTAACTCTCTTCAAATTTCAAAATATAAAGCCCGACCATAGGATAGTTTAGGATGCTCGTTAGGATTCCTAGCATCGTGAGCATCCCCTACTCATCTCCTTTGGTTTCAATAATAACTCCCTCCTCTTGATCAATTCCACTTAATCTTCCAAAAAATAATTTGTTGATAGTCTATCTTTGAAATCTTTGGAGACAATGATCATTTACCTATCGAGTATTCTTATGAAATCTCATTCTTTAAGATGTAATTAACTATGAGGGCTTGCCTCTATAGAACTTAATGAACTCAATTTAAAATAAACCCTTTACTTTTTCATGTAAAGTAGGAAAGAATCTCATTCAAAGACCCATTGTCCTTAGAGTCCTCATTAGGTGATTAGGTCCATTGTAGGATCTGACTTCTATCTCGAGATAGTACATTATTTCTCAATGTCAGATCACCCTAATGAGAATATCTACAAATCTGCGTAGTGCCCAACTAGCATATTTTGTTTTCATTGAAGATGAAAATAAAACCACAAATTTTTTGGTGATTCCATTGGGGATGGTTCCTCTCTCCATTAACACTTAGTTTATTTCATTCTTAAGCTAGCCAACATCCTTTTGGTTTTAGGACCTCACTCCATGTAGTCCTTAAAACTCATGTTGGGTCCCCAAATAGGTGAAAATAAAAATTAATCAAAAGGAACAACTAAAAAACTTTGTTGAACTTCCTTACCATTTCAATGGAAAGGTAAGGTTCATTCTACAAATAAGAAAAAATAAATCCTTCATAAAATAACACTTTTCAAAAGCACTTTTCCAAAAGTTCACATAATAAAATATTTGCACCTCTTCTAACAATCTTCAAGATTGTTACATGTAGGATCTTTTCAAAAACAAAATCAACAATCATCTTTTCAAAAGCACAAATGGAAATCCTCATTCAATATATTCAAATTTATTGAATGAAGATTTCATTTAAAACAAAATCAACAATCATCTTTTCAAAATCATAAATGAAATCCTCATTCAATATACCCAAATTTATTAACGAAGATTTCATTTCAAAAATAAAATCAACAATCATCTTTTCAAAAGAATAAATGGGCATCCTCATTCAATATACCCAAATTTATTGAATGAAGATTTCATTCCAAAATCAAAATCAACAATCATCTTTTCAAAAGCATATGAACATCCTCATTAAATATACCCAAATTTATTGAATGAAGATTTCATTTCAAAATAATAATAATAATAATAATAAATAATAATAATTCAATAATAATAAATAAAATAAATCATCCTTTCAAAAGCACAAATGGACATCCTCATTCAATATACTAAATTTATTGAATGAAGATTTCATTCAAAATCAAAATCAACAATCATCTTTTCAAAACACAAATGAACACCCTCATTCAATATACTCAAATTTATTGAATGAAGATTTCATTTCAAATAAAATCAACTCATAGCATTAAAATTCCATTTTGACATATCTCACATATGTTGAAATTGGAATTTCTTTCTTTTCAAAAGTTCAAATTTGAAAATAAGTCTCTTCATTCAATATATCAAATATTGGATTTTTTTCAAATAAAACCACACCATTTGAAATTTCACTCAACACATCATGTTAAGATTTCCTTCTTTCAAAAAGTAATAATCACACATTTGAAAAAAACATATTGACTCATTTGACATACCCAAATTTGTCAAATGAGATTTCATTTTCAAAATAAATTTGGATCCTTTATTACATGCCCAAATTTGCTAAGTAAACATCCTCTTTTCAAAAATCATAAAAATCAAACACATTTGGATTCTTTATTTAACATACCCAAGTTTATTAAGTAAAGGTCCTCTTTCAAAATCAAAATCAAAATCAAACATTTTGAATTTTACTTAGCATACAAATTTGTAAAATTCTCATTTTCAAAAAAAAAAAATCAAAACATCAAAATCAAAAACATTTGACTTTATTTAGCATACCCAAATTTGCTAAGTAAAAAATTCTTTTCAAAATCAAAATCAAAACACATTGGGATCCTTTATTTAGCATAAATTTGAAGTAAAGATCCTCTTTTCAAAATCAAAATCTCAAAGCAAACACATTTGGATTCTTTATTTAGCATATCCAAATTTATTAAGTAAAGATCCTCTTTCAAAATAAAAAACAACACATAGGATTCTTTATTTAGCATACCCAAATTTGCTAAGTAAAGGTCCTTTTCAAAATAAAAAATCAAAACTCATTTGATTCTTTATTTAGCAAAGGTCCTCTTTCAAAAATTGAAAATCAAACATTTGATTCTTTATTTAGCATACCCAAATTTGCTATAAAGGTCCTCTTTCAAAACAAAACAAACAAACATTTGGATTTTCATTAGTATATAAATTTGCTAAGTAAAGATCCTTTTCAAAATCAAAACATAAAATCAAACACATTTGGATCTTTATTTAACATACCCAAATTTTCTAAATAAAGATCCTCTTTTCAAAATCACAAAAATAAAAAAACATATTGATTCTTTATTTAGCATACCCAAATTTTCTAACTAAAGATCCTCATTTTAAAAAAAAATAAAAAAATCAAACACATTTAGATTTTCATTTAGCATACAAATTTGCTAAGTAAGATCCTCTTTCAAAATCAAAACATAAAAATAAACACATTTGGATCTTTTATTTAGCATACCTAAATTTTCTAAGTAAAGATCCTTTTTCAAAATCACAAAATCAAAACATTTGATTATTTATTTAGCACCCAAATTTGCTAAGTAAAGATCCCTTTTTTCAAAAATCAAAATCAAAACACATTTATATCTTTTATTTAGCATACCCAAATTTGCTAAGTAAAGATCCTCTTTTCAAAATCATAAAAAATCAAACACATTTGGATCCTTTATTTAGCATACCCAAATTTTCTAAGTAAAGATCCTCTTTCAAAATCAAAAAAAAATAAACACATTCTTTATTTAGCATACCCAAATTTGCTAAAAAGATCCTCTTTCAAAAAAATCAAAACACAAATATTTGGACTTTATTTAGCATACACAAATTTGGTAAGTAAAGATTCCATTTCAAACTCACATGATTCACAAACAAGCAAAAGAAAAGAAGAAAATTATTTTCAAATAACTCATTTAGCATACCCAAATTTGCTAAATGAGTAATCCCAAAAAAATCAATTGACCCTTTATTTTAACATACTCAAATTTGTTAAATAAAGGTCAAACATAAAAAAAATCAAATTCAAATATGAACCAATGGAAGCATAAAATCTCTTCAAAATATTTTGAACCCATTTTCAACATACACAAATTTGTTGAAAATGGATTCTAAATTCAAAATCTCTTCTCCAATAAATTCAAAATCTCTCTCTAAAATCAAAGAGTCCCACTTAACATATTCAAATTATTGGGTTCACTAAAAAAAAAAAGTAGAAAATTTGAGTTTGTTTTCAAAATTGCATAATTTCAACTTTCAGCTAGTTTTTTTCTCAAGCTTAGTTCAGTACTAATGGATGCCTAGAAGTATGTCTTCACTTTCCTTTTAGGATGGATTTGGCCTTGGATCTGCCTCACACGAACTTTGCCCATCTCATTCACTTTGGCCGAGATTTGAGGGGGATCACTTATGAGGGGACAACCTCACACCGAGAGTATGGGTGAATGGGCAAAGCCGGTCATCCATGTTGAGATGTCTTGATTTTGAGTTTCCCTCAAGAAAGAGGAAGGCTATAGTTCACAGTCAATGTGATGTGGGTTGTTCCCATTCGCCTCAGTGCCAAGACCCACTATTAGCTTCTTCCAAGGGGAAGGCTACCTAGCTTCAGGGATAGTCTCCCCACCTATGGTAGGTCTAGTCGCATACTCCCAAGAACTCAAGCACAACATATGCGCAAGATCAAGCGACATCATGTGCATAGCCAAAGAGATGGCAGTTTCAGTAGTAGGAATTACCCAGGATAGTTTCTCCTCTCGATCACATAGAAATTTCATCTCCTGGATGGAGAGAAGATGTTAGAGGATCTCGTGTCACCTCCAGTTCTACGAGGCACGGATAGATGGGAGGTCCTATGCTAAACTTAGGACATTCTGTTGGCTGAGGCTTTTAGATGATCGAGTCCAAAGCCCAATTTGATCTATGATCGTCATCCCTCAGAGGGTGAGCATATCGGGAGAGAGGCAGGAGGCCCATGTATCATTACTTGTCACCATAGGAGAGGTAAAGGTAATAGCCGCCTCATGCTCATGGACTTTCGATCAGCTACTTGCGGTCATACCGACAACATTGTATTGACCGATACTACTCACCATGGGAGGAGAGCTCCTGAGAGAGTCGGTGGTGCCATCACATCACTCCACTCCATGTCCACCATCTCCAAGGCATTTTCCATCTTCCAGTTCCATCAAAAGCCATGGCATCATGGGGAAAAGAGAGCCCCAGTGATCCCCACCAAGAGATCCCATTTCATCTACACACCGACCGAGGTGAGGCCGAGCTCCCTCAACCTCCTACTTCCAATTGTGAGTGAAGGAGTACATCACATCGCATAGTGATCACCACCACCACCACCTCAGATCTTGGACATAGAACAAGAGAAGGATAGTTTGCCCCATGGCCATAGATCCTCAGAGTAGCACTCCATGATAGTTGATAACAAGGAGCACATTTCTTCTTGAGTAGCTATAGTTAACTCTCCAAGATTGGGGAGATGTATCTCATGAACATGATCCACCACCATACCATGATCTTTTGTGCACATTTTGGACGCCCTAGATGATATCATATAGTTTCATTGAGAAGAAGGAAATCCTTGGGTATGACTAGTCGCCTAGAGGAAGAAAAAGGTTAGCTTTGATCCCAATGAAGATGATTTGTTGGAAGATTCTGAGGCATATGGTAGACACCGGGTTCCCTCCTTTGGGATCGATGGTTTGGAAGGTGTTGCCACCAAGATGACATGACCATGACCCAACACCTCCTTCAACAACTAAACAAAAGGATGAATATATAGATAGGATGGGAAAGAGGCTTGAAGATTTGCTAGAATTTTGCACTTCAAAATTAAGCCCAAAGCATCCTACTATTATGGAGATCGGTGACATGCATGTCTTGGATCACAAGATTCACCTCCAGAGCAGGGGTAGCACTAGCTTGTATAAAAGGTAGTGGACAAGTACCTCCATAAAGAAAAGGATTATTAACTCATGGTTGAGCAAAGAAGTGAGAGAAGCAGCAAGCAAGCGAGGTGGTTCATCATTTCCAAAGGGTAGACCCTACCCAAGGAATTTGATGATATCTATCCTAAGGGTTTTGACACCTTCTTTCAAGAGCTTTGATGGCAACGAGAACCATGCCAAAGACATGCACTTAGGCCAACTATTATAATGTGGCGATGCATTACTATTCCATTTTTTATTAGTAGTTTAATAGGCATAGCCTTTTGATTGTACATGAACTCCCAACAATTTAGTGAGACTTTTGCTAAGTTGAGCAACTCTTCATTAAGAGGTTTTCTGGAGCTCAAAGGGTAACTGGCAATCTCTCATTGTAGCACAACAACACCTAGTGAGTCCCTATTGACTATATTCTCATGATATAATTTGAGTATGAAATGTAAAACCACCTATCAAACAACATGCCATTGAAATTCTACTAAAGAATATTCATGGCCCAGCCTTCATGCTCAAAGGTTTTACCATCAAGACATTTGAGAAGTTAATCAACAATGTCTAATCTATAAGAAGAGGCAGTTGCCTTTTCAAGATTAGTCAACAAAGCCAAAGAAAAGCTTATGAGAACAAGAGGGAAGAAGATTAGATAAAGGGAAGCAACCAGAGATCACATGAGAGACCTCATGCTCCACAACCATCATTTCCACCTCCTACCACCTGGCCATCCTATCGCCACACTAGCCTCCATGGCCTTCACCATCTCCTCCTCACCATACTCATAAACACTGCTAGGTAGCTACATCCACCTACTCTTTGGATAAACTAAACAAACCTTATTCATTTAAGAGGGAGGTATTAAGGAAAATCTTTAAGAACCTCTTAAAGAAACGATTTTAGCTACCCAGCCTAAAAAAGTTGGGAGGAAGTGGGCGAGTAATGATCCTAACTTTTACCCCTACCATGCTAGGCCATGTTTTGAGGATTATTTACATTTAAAGACTAGCTTGAGCATAGCTACAAGTACCATAGTTATCCCAAAGAATATCTAGTGGAACAACCATCCAGTATTAGGGTAATCCTTGGGGATGTGATCCTCTCAAAATAAAAGAAGGTTGGGATATCTCCTTATCCCAAACCTCTAAAAGATTATTTCAAAAAATCAAGAAACTTTTCATCTTGGTGCTGAGGTAGCGAACCTCCAACATCAAGGAAGGTTGCAAGTTGCCAAAGAAAACTTGGGGAAAGTAGGAGCTTAGAAGCCAAAGAAGATCGCTCAACCACCGACCAGCCTCCATTCCACCATTGTACTACTTCACCCACTTCTACAGCTAGCTCTTCTTCTAGTAGACATCTTGTATGGATGAGGACATCAAATCCCTCACTTACTTTACTAGATTTCTACTATGTACCTCCTTCTAAATCCAAGAAATTGAGGAATAAAGCTAGTTTGAATTACATCTGTCACTTGGGTTGTCTAAATATACTCTTAGAAAACTCTTCAAGTCTAAATAATAATTATATAACTCTAATCTTCCTCTTTGATTCAAAGATGGACTTTCCTTCTCTCAATAATATGAGTTCACCTCTTGAGATAGACTTGGAATCATCATTTTGAGGGTCCTAGGAGAAACTAGAGCATGAATAGGTAGAATCTTCCACTCCCCATAAGAGATCACCAGTTAACCTCCAGAGTGGGTTCTACCTCTAGGCAACACCTCAAGATAAGGGAAAACAAGTCATTAGACTAATGAGAAAAGAAGCTCCTCCACATGGATATGCTTATGAGGATCAAAAGTTGATTACAATGTCCTCACTCACCTAAGAAAGTTTCCAACAAAACTAAGCATATATGATGCCTTTGTCTTATCCAAAGAGATGAGGGAATCATTAATCAAGGCTCTTCTTGATCAAGAGATATGCTTAGCTCACCACCGCTATTGGAGAGAGGCACATTATTCAAGAGAAGCCCAAGGAGTCACATTCATTGATGAAGACCTTCTTCCGGGACATGGAGCATAACCATCCCCTCTACATCACAAAGGGATATGGGCGATTAGACTTTCCAGTTTTAGTTGATCCGTGGCATCGGTGAACATTATGAGTCTAAAGACCTTGCCTATTTGAGGATTGACATCTCTACACTCAAGGAGATGATGATGTTGAGAGGATTCAATGAACAGAGAGGGCTTTAGGTTCCATAGTGTTACCTTTAGAAATAGGTGACTGGAAGACTAAACCAAGTTCTATATTGATTGATACATCATTCATCTTTGCTTGGTAGGCCTTGACACAGAATAAGATGATTCCATCCTCCCTTCATCAATGCATCAAGTTCGAAGGATGGAAATCAAATATGTCAAAGGAGATGAAAAGCCATTTTCAATTAGAGAGGTCGAGATATATAAAGATGACCTACTATCTTCCTCAAAATCAAACACCTTTTCTGAACTTGGTCAAAATTCAAATGCAAAAAGAAAAGAAAAGAAAAGAAAAAAAAAAGAAAAGGAAAGTACAAGTGAAAGAAAAGGACAACTAAGGAAGAAGTAGAGTCATGTCACATTCCACCCACAGTTCCACCATACAAACATATGGGTAGGATGACTCAACCTCCACTGTGTAGAGAGAGGCATAAGGCAATTCCTGTGAAGACCCTGGCATAACTATGTTAGTTCACAGACTACCATTCACTATTCACATAGACTTGGAATCAGCTCGAGGATGAGTCTCATGTGAAAGCATACCGCCAACCCCTCTCGGTTTCATTGAGGTGACACTGAGCTGATATGATGAAGACCGTGCCTCCAAGTAAAAGCATGAATGTATTCAAATCAAGTTTATGTAAACTATTAGCCAGTTGGGAACTTTAGCTCTAACCTCACTTTCCTCTCAAAAGTTGAAGGTTTAAAGGAAGCCCCTAAGTCTTCCATAAATGTCAAGCAAAGAGATTCCTATTGGGATCATCATCCTCAAGTCTAAGTTGATGAACTTGAGGATAATTCATATAAAAATGGAATTACCTTTTGATTGGTACTCACCTTGTGTTCATAATCTTGCAAAGAAAGGTTTGATTCTTTATACATGGTCCAAGCATGTTGAGTACTGAGAAGCTATGGAACAACAGAGGGGATGCATAATCAAGATCGTGACTTGAATTCTACAGTGGGTCCAAATGATGATGATGCTTAGTTGTCACCAATCATCTAGTCGATAGGTTCTTCTCAAACCACACTAACTCTTATGAGGAAGTGTATTTAGAAACTTCATATGATCTCCAAATCAAAGATGCACCTTTAGAATTTGAAGAGAAATCCATTCAACTATCGACAAGCTCAAAGAAATCAACCTGGGATAGAAGAAAATTCACCAACATACATTCTTTGAATGAAGAAGAAACTAATGACTTAGTTATTATTGATTGAGTTTAAATTACTTTGCATGGAGCTATGAAGAGATGCGGATTATCTAGTAGGTCCAAACTAGCAATAGACCTAACACTAACCCTATCAAGCAAGCTCCTAGATGCATGCGATTAGAAATCAAACAAATGTCATTTCTAAAGTCAAGAAATTGATCGATGCCGGTTTCATCGTGGAAGAAAAATATACCACAGTTGTCATGCCGCTTAAGAAAAGAATGGCCAAATTCGCATACATGTCAATTTTAGGGACTTAAATAAGGCATGTCCTAAGGATGAGTTTCCTCTTCATACTAAAATTAATAATGGTGGACATCCTCATCTCATGCAATATTCTCCTTCATGGATGGGTCATACAACCAAATCAAGATGGCCAGGATGAAAGAAATACTACTTTTGAACCCGATCAATCTATTGTTATAAGGTCATGCCTTTTGGCCTTAAAATGCTAGTGACATATACTGGGCCATGACTGATCTTCAATGAACTCATTCATCATCAATGCTATGTTGATGATCTAGTAGTCAAAAATAAAGAAAAGAAGACCATCTCTTTGACTTGTGAGTAGTTTTGAACAATTAAGATAATATAACCTCAAAATGAACCCCTCAAGTGTGCATTCTGAGTAGCTTCGTGGAAGTTCTTGGGTTTGTCCCACACTAGGAATAAAAAATAGATCCAGAAAAGATCAAAGCTATCTTAGAAATTCCACCTCCTAAAAGTTTAACTCAACTCATCTTTCCTGGTTAAGATTATCTAAATTTATCTCCAATCGTGATGTGACCATTTTAGCACTTGTCAAAAGGATGCCAAGTTCAAGTGGGATGACAAGTGCCAACATGAAGATATCAAGTAGTATTTGGTGAAGCCGCCATTCTAGCAGCCTCTATCTTGGGCATGCCAATTAACCTCTACACTATGCATTGGATGACTCTAGTGCTTTGTTGGCCCAAGCCAATGATGAAGGGGAGAGTGCTCTACTACTCACCATCATCTAATCATTGAAGCAAACCATCCACCTATTGAGAACATTGCCTAGCTTTAATCTTTGCATCCCAAAAGCTACAACATTATATGCTTTCTCATAAGGTGAACTTGATTTCAAGAATCAATCCATTGTAGTATCTCATGACATGACGATGTTATCCAATGGGCACATTGGTCCATGATTCTCTCACAATTCAATATTACATTTGTACCTCTCATGGTGAAAGGATGAGCATTAGTGGATTTCAAGACACATACTTCTGTGATTCTCGCTTAGTGATGATCTCCGATGAACAAATCATGAACTTAGGGAGGTTGACAATCATTATTGGGAGATGTATTTTGATGGTGTGGCTTCCTTTATAAAAGGAGAAGAACCATGATCTACTCTTCCAAAGGCAGGGGGAATAATTCTCTTAACTCCGATCACGATGTGATGAGATTCTCATACTATCTCTTCAATCCATGCACCAATGAAGCCAGTATGAGGCTTTGAGTCTAGTTAGCCATTACAATGTGTCAAGAGCATCAACATCTACGAGATTCTCATGGTCATCAACCGATTATTGGGTCCTATAAGGTTCTAAAACTAAGCTTCACTACCAGTATACCATGAAGCTATTGGCCCAAATCGAGGTCACCATCTACAAGGTTCCTTGAGAGGAGCACAAGAGTGATGCTTTGGCAAACTTGCCAAAGAATTGTTGGAAGATGAGTCCATTCCAATAAGGTCCAAAATAGACAAGTCCTATCCCTTATTGATGTCGAACTCATCGAGACTTTCTCTTGAAGGGGAGGTTATCATTGCCAATAAAGATGAGGAGTGATTGGAGGAAACCATTCATAGATTACTTGAAATACATAAACTACCTCAAGAGAAATCACAAGCCCACATAGATGAAGAGAGCTCTCCCCTATGCTCGTGGATGGCACTAGTCTTTTGATCAAATGTAGCTATTTGAAAAAACATGAAGCCCATAAAGATTGTGATCGAGGTACATTCGTCTATGCGAGCACATCAAGTTGAAGATGAAAGTAAAGATAGACTAGATACTACTCCGATGATCCTGAGAGCATGAATGTGGTACACTGTGGTCTTACATTAACCACCCAACATTCTACCCTCATGGCCATTTGAGTGTTGGGGTACCGACATAGTGGGTCCTATCGATCCTTCTTCTTCCAAGGGTCATCGATTCATCTTAGCCACCGACATTTTTCCAAGAGGGTGGAAGCAATCCCACTCGAGAGAGGTCACAACTGATGTGCTCCAATTTGTAGAACCATATATAAGTTTGGGGTGCCTCGATGAATTATATTCGATAATGGTATTGCATTCAAGAGCACCAAGATCAACGCCAAGAGACATAGATAGATTGGAGATACTCCACCATCTACTATCCCGGAAAAATGGCCTAGCGTAAAAGCATTCAATAAAAAACTCTCATCCAAATACTAAAGAAGACACTTGAAAACAACATAATGGCATGAGCAAAAAGCTTTTATGGGCATACCGCATACAAAACTCCAACTCAATCTACCCCATTCTTATGTGTCAAGCCATCTACCATTAGAAGTCAACCATCACTAAGATAGTAATGGGTAGTAAAATCACTACATAAAGAATGAAAGTTGTTAGAAGAGCTCAAGGTTTGGAGGAGAGACACTACGCATGCAAGATTCAAGCTCATAATAAAGCTGGTCTGCCCTAGCTTTTCAAGTAGGAGAGCTTGTTTTAGTTCTAAGGAGACCAATTATTGCTCAAAGATGGGAGGCAAGTTTGAACCCACTTGGGAAGGCCCTTTTGTCATAGAAGGCTACCAAGAGGATCTTATCAACTTATTGATTATAAAGGGGAACACCCGATGCTTCCAATTAATGTTCTATTTGAAGAAATATTACCCATAAAATCATGTTTAAAAATAATTATCATCAAAAGAATAAAATTTTATTCCAATTCATCAAAACCTTCTCTTCATTCAAGTGTTATTTGCTTGTTTGTGAATCCACCATGACATGTTTAGGGTAGGTGTAAGAGAACCCAAGAGGCATCCAATTCTTTCACAACATGAACACAAATTAAACACAATTCCCAACACTACTAGAATAAGTGTGAGAGAACCCAAGAGGCATCTATTTTGACTAGCACAACTAAATTAAAAGAGAACCCAAGCATCCTTTCTTGGTGGGATCGCAAGCCATTCATGGCACCATTTCATCACCCTCAACGTGTTTGTGATAGAGAGAACCCAGAGGCATCCTATCTTCTAACATAAACATAAACAAAAAATAAATACATATCTTTTATCTCGAGCTATTTTGATGTGGGAGCAAGCCCCTGTGGCACTCACTCATTAGCCTAGGTGCTAACATACTACCTTGCTAGATGTCACCCCAAAGGGTCACTTGTCGGGATGTGAGTCCTGCTTTCTTCCCGACTTGACCATTGCAAATCAATGAGCACCTTGATAGTTTGGTAGACTCACGCCAAGAAGCTATCTTATGTCAACTTTATTTAAGAAGATGTAAGTCTACATGCTTTCTTCTTGAACTCCATCATGCACCGCTAGGTTGAGTATATTTAAGATTTAGGATAAGTCCCCGGCTACTTTCCTCTTGAATCCTCTTGAGTTAATTTTAGTCCCGTTGCATTCTCTAGCCTAAGTCGATAGACCCGTCGAGCCAAAGACAGACTATCCACAACCTTTTTCTATAGAGGATGAGTCCCCGATGCTTTCTTCTAGGCTAATAATTGCAAATCGATGGGCACCTTAGGTTGGTTGATGTTTGCTATCACAAGTGACTCACCCAATGGATACACCACTCTTGGTAGATGTAAGTCCCACACTTTCTCCTTGAGCCAATACCTATAGATATTCTTCTGGTTTTGGATAAAGCCTTAATGACCCTTTCACTATGGGCACTCTACTTGGATCACGCCCTTTCATCTATTTAGACACTACCGTTACTCTGGATTTGATAATCCCCTTTCTAGTAGCCACCTGGTTGGAGAACTTGTTCATAATGCAGATTCTCTTGGTTCAAGAATAGATAGTCTAGATATAAGCTCCTTCTCAATATGATCCCTCAAAACCAATATGGTCCACGATAAACAAGCAAACAAATAAACAAATTTATTCACTTGTGGATTAGAATTCAAGCCCCATGACCCTTCCCCAAGGCATCCTATCTTTAAGGATCAGAAAAACTCCCCATAGGAATTGCACTACTTGAGTTGAGATAAGTCCCCATGTGCACTCTCTTTAGTCACCCTTGGTTGTTCAATCTATTTTATGAAGTTGCCACGGTCATCTTTAGAAGATATAAGTTTACTATGCATTCTTTCTAGCATGAACCATAAATAATCTAGTCTCGACATGTTACCTTATTAATGTGTCACCCGGTTTATTCAAGAAGATGTGAGTCCCCATGCTTTCTTCCATGAATTAACCATTAACCTAAATGGAACCCCCCTTGGTTGGATAGTTCTCCCCTAGGAAGCTACTCCTTTGGAGGTAACTAATGTAGGCCAAGGCCAACATGACCCCTCTCCTCGGTCCATCAAAATGATGGGATCCATAAAAATAACTAAAAAAAATTAATTTGACTATCTTTGAGTAATTTAAGTCCCCGATTCACTCAATAATCACCTAGGTTAGTTGATTTATTGCACGAAACCCACCACCTGGTTCTTATTTTGGAAGATGTGAGTCCTCACACTTTCTTCTTCTTAATTTGACCATAAAACCAAAAAGGCAATCCTTTGGTTGGATAGTCCTACTATGGTTAGTAGACTACCCCTTTGGATTGGTAATAGACCAAGGCCAACATGGCCTCAGTTCCATCAAACGATGGGATATCAATAAAAAAATAAATTAATTTTGACTATCTTTGATTTAAGTCTCAATTTACTAATAGCCTAAGGTTGGGTTCAATCGTTGTCACAACGATCTAGTGACTAATCCCTACTTTGGAGGATGTACTAATTTTTTCCTAGTAATTGCTACACACCAAGCAATCTCTTTGGTTGGATAGTCCTACTATGTGGTTGGTAGACTACCCTTGATTGATAAATCTGAGTAGACAAGGCCAACATGGCTCTACTGCAATCCATCACAAATTGAGTCCATCTCAAAATTCAAAATTTAAAATCAAATAAATTCAACCCTCCTCTGGAGTCAACTAAACAAATAAAATAAATCCAATCAACCTCCCTAGTGAGTCAAATCAAATAAAATCAATTCTCCCTCTGAGATGCAAATCTTTCAGTTCCCTAGTGGAACCAATTCAATCCAACTTGAACTTGCTCCTCAGTGGAGAGTTCATATTCTCATCCCCAAGGATCCGATTCTAATCCCAAATTTAACAACCTTCCCGGATGACTTGAACTTGCTCTAGTGGAGAGTTCACATTTTCATCCATAGTGGAACACCAAATCATAAATCAACAAATCAAATCAAATTTCTCCCCGATGAATTAATCAAATCAAATCTCTCATCCCCAAGTGGATGACTTGAACTGCTTCCTAGGAAGGTTCACATATCCCTAGTGGATTCTCCTTCACTATCTTATGTCTTAGCATAAGTAGTCACATTGCAAGCTCTTGATTCCTTCTACACCTGGTGGGAGCAAGATCATTTCTCTTAGTGCTTGTGATTGTTCGAGCCATTGATCTCTTGGTCAACACCAATACACATATGCCTTGAGTCACACCACACCTATTGGCCCTTTGTTGACCTCACTTTGGAGTGAGCTTTCAACTTCATCTTAGACATAGGAATCCTCTAGACATTAAGAGTTCCTTAGTCTTAAGACACTTCTAGTGATTAAACACTTAACCTAACCCTAGAGACTTAGAAGAGTATAGGAATAGTTATGCTTTAGGGTATTAGGAAAACTTGTACCCTATAGCTTGAACCAAATCCTTACTTCTTCTTTCAAGTCAAACTTCAAATTCAAACCAACTAAATTCAAACCAACTTCAAATTCAAATCAACTTCAAATTCAAATTAAATACTTCAAAATCAACTTCAAATTCAAATCAACTTCAAATTCAAATTCAAATCAATTCAAATCAAACCTTAAATAAATCAACTCAAATTCAAATCAAATCAATTCAAACCAAATGATTGAAATCATGATCAAATTCAAAATCAAAATCCAATCCTTTGATTTCATCTTATGGACTTAGCTCAAATCAAATCAAATTACTCAAATTCAAAGATTTTCATAATCATTTATATCTTCATTTATATTCATAAATATAAACAAAAATATAAATTCAAATAACCAAACTAAATCCAAATCAATCCAAAATCTTCCAACTCTTTTTCATGGAACTTAACAAATCAAATTCAAATCACTCCAAATTCAAAAGATTTTCTCATAACCTATTTATATTTCTCATTTATATTCACAAATATAAATGAAATATAAATTCAAATCAAAACCAAATTCAAAACTCAAATCCAAATCCAAATAAATCCAACCTATACCTTTCAAGTCAAATTCTTGAACTTAGCTAAATCATTCTCAAATCAATCCAAACCTTTGATTTTCTCTTCAAACAATCAATCCTTCAATCACAAACCAAATAAAACATAACTTCAATCATCAAACCAAAATCAAATCAAAAGTCAAACCAATCATCTCCTTGAACTTGAAATTATCAAATGAATCAAAACCCATTTGACTCCAAATCACTTGCAATTGGATTTATATTTCAATCATAAGTCCATATGTGAGTTCAACCAAACTTGAATCAAGCCTTGATCAAGCCAATTAACCCACTTAGGCTCACTTGACCCAAAGTGACCTAAAGCACCTTTTGAGCCAAATTCTAATCCAACCCAAATTGGATTGAACTAAGCTTAAGCCTCACATTATGAGCAACAATCATCCTAAGATGATCAATCACTCAAATTGGTCAAACCAAGTCAAACCTAGCCTTGACCAAGTCAACACTTAGCCCAAATGAAACTCAAAGCCAAAATCCACCATAAGCCAAATTGATTGAAACCATTGATCTAAACCAATTCATAACAATGATTGAAGCCATCATCATTAAACCTAGCCCAATTGGCCACTTGACCTAAGTTGACCCAAGTTGACCTAAAAGTCAAAATGGGTCAAATCTTGATCTAAGCCAAATTGATTGCAACCAATGGGTCAAATTCATTCTAAATCACTTGTTGAACTTGACCAAAGCTTCAATTGGCCAACTAGACCCAACCCAGCCCAATTGACCATGAACCCAACTTGACCTAAAAGGTCAAATCAATCAAACCAAACCAAAATTGATTGAAACCAAAGCTTGTAAAATATTTCAAATGATCAACCAAGCCTAAACCAACCCATGACCTAACAATTGGGTCAAATGGGTCAAATTGGTCAACTTGACCCATTTGACCTAAGTGAACTAAAATGAACCAAAACCAAATCTAAACCAAATTGAACAACCAATGATACCAAATCACTCCAAATGATCATTTGAACTTGACCTAACCCATGGACCTAATTTGACCAATTGGTCTTGACAAGTTGACCCATTTTGACCTAAATGGGTCAACTTGAGCCAAATCATATCAAATCAATAACTCCAAATTCATTGAAATTTGGCCCAACCTATTTTGAAACATCTCAAATCTGCCCAAATCAAAATCAAGGCCAAATGACCATTTTACTTTGGGTCAAAGTAACCTATGGCCAAATTCACTTGAATTTGGCCAATTCCTTCATGGCCACTTGCATCTTCCTCTGGACCATTTGGATAAGGAGGTGGTGAACATGACCCAATGGGTTTGGGGCCATGACCCAACCCAAAGGCCAAACCCCCTCCAATGAATTCTCCATTTGGATCACCTCCCACACTCAGCACATGTGCACTTTCACCTCCACCTTGCCAAAATTGAAGCACATGGAATCAATAACCTAAATAACCCATTCAATCCAAGATGGTAGCAAGATGGCTCTCCCAGATTAACCCTAAAGAACCCTCAGAGCTTCTCCAAGCTTCTCAAGCATTCTAAGCTCATTCCAATTCTTCTTCTCGATTTTCTTCAAAGTCAAAAAGGGAAGTGAGGGGATTCCAACTACTCAATTCTCCACCAAATTCAAATTTGCAAGCACTTCAAGGAAGCAAGTCGAGCTCACCCAAAAATCCCAAGTCTCCAAGCCAGAGGGGGATTTCGATCAAAGCCATTCCATTGGGGGAGCTTGGTCAACACATCCACTTCAAATCAAGGCTTGAAACTTCAAATGAGCTTCATCTCCACTATGAAGCTACCTAAAGCACTAATGGGATTCCGTGAGGTATGACTCAAAATCCTCCATTGAAAATTGTTGGTCTTTTATGAATTGTAATCCCATTAGAATTGTGGATTCTTCTCCACCTCTGATGGTGTGTGAATCTCGCCTATTCAGCTAGTGAGCTTGGATCAAGCCATGGAGGACGCCTCCATCTCCCGGCAGGATGAATCATGGGCCATCCATCCCCATGTTTTGGATGGATCGATTAAAATGATGATCCATCTGATGATTTCCTTGAACCACAAGAATCATGATCCTTGATCGACGCCTAGGAAAGCATGCACCACCGATGTGGCGTGATGATAACTTAATAATAACCCATGAAAAGTGCACGCCAGAATCCACATGGCATGGGATTAGTTAATTAATTAGTATTTAATTATCCTTTAATCAAAACTTCATAAATTCATAACTAAATGTAAAAAAATCCAAAAAAAAAATGCAAACTCAAGTTCATTTTAAAGATAATTCAAAGGAAAAATAAAATTATTTAATTGATTTTGATAGAATTTTCCTAATTAGGTTTAATTAAAAATTAAATTCTAATTATTTAAATTAATTCCAAATTATATTTAGTGGGATGAATTTTATCTCCCCTAATTTTCTTGAATTTATTAATGAGTTAATTAGAAATTAATTAATGAACCCTTAATCACTCAGTAAAAAGAAAGTAATAATTTAATAGTGATTAATTCCTTAAAATAATATTGTGGGGATGGAATGGGTTTTATATTCCAAAGTTATTCCCTAAACCCCTTTCTTCCTTAATAAACATAATTAAGGATTAATCCACTAATGATCTACTTAATTAGCTTAATCAAACTTTCAAAACTAATCTAACTTAATCAATCTCTTGATGTCCTTAGGTGTTCAAAAGCCAAGAAATTTGAAATCATTTCCAAGGTTATGAAAGTACTTAAAAACCCTTTAGCTTAATTAATCAATAATTGTAATTGCATTAGGCCCCTTTATTTCTTAGGTGCATTATTTAAATTTTATGTGATTGCATATCATATGTTGGCTCATAATTGTTAATTATGTTAAAGTGGTAAGTGTACTAATGGATTTAATTTACATTAACCTAAACAAAAACATAAAAATCAATTAATTCTAAAATTAAACTAAATCACACACATGGGGAAATGGGTTAGGACCAGAAACTCTTTTCACATTTCCTAAATCAAATCAAATTCAAAAATAAAATCTCTTTAAAGAATTTGATTCACTTTAAATGATCTTATTTCATAGATTGTCTTTAGAATTAATTTGGGTGAATGAAGTCATATGCTTACATCACTTTATTTCTTTCCAAGCATGTTAAATGTTGTTTGCCATATGAATGAATCATCTCTTTTGAAAAAAATTAAAATAAAATGTTTCCTTTATGTCAAATTGCATGTTTTGGCTAAAGTAAGAATATGAGTGGCTATTATCACTATTAAATCAAAAAATTATTTTCAAAACCTATAAATCAAAGATTATAAATGAAGTGATGCTACTTATAAGTACTTATAAGCTTGCATGTGATTATAGCATAAAATGTGTTATGTGATTTTCTTCTCTTTTCTTAACATGGTTTTGTATAGATTTGCAAAGTGTATAGTTCATTTGAAAAGAACATAACACTTGCTTAAATCTATTCCTATAACTACATGTTATGACTTAAGAAGGATCTTCACATTTACACATATAAATTACAAATCAAACAAACAAACATAAAATCTTTTGCATGATTCTTCATCCATTTGTTTTTTGTACATGCACATGTATTTAAGAAAAGTGGTATATTATGACATCCCTTGCAAGGCTTTAAGTAGCCCAAGTAGGTCTTGTACCTTACACCAATGTAGAAATAATGATGTCACTCACTTATGTCTTTTATACATGTAAATGTGCATTTGATTAATGGATAAAAGAGTCCCTCTTTTCTACTTAATAAAAAAAAATCATGCATTCATGAATATCCAAATTTTCTTAAACAACATCTCTTTGCATTCATCATTAAGGTGTGCTATTTGCATTTACATGTATAGATATGCTTAGATTATATCATATGCATGGTATACATGTTGGAAAGAAATAAATGGTTGTGTGATAGTAATTCACCTTAATTAATCCTAAGATGTCTTTCTTATTGAATAGGTTTATTTAGAGCAAATCTAAACTTAGGTTAATTAAAACACATAATAAAATATTCACTAAAGAAAAATCATTAATGAATCTACCTTAGAAATTACTTAAGGTAGGGATGAAAGAGAAGTTCTCTCTTTTCTTCTCTTTACAACATTTAGTAATTAAGTGTAGGTTCATTCAAATCAAATCATCAAATAAAATTAACAAATCAACTAAATCACTTAAATGAAACCACCCTAAGTTGAATCCTTCACACTTAGAAAATTCCAACCTTAAGACATACCACACAAGCCTTAAATGACACACACAGGCTAAGTCACCATTTCTAGCTCTATTATGCATGTATGGTCCTGATTTTATTTTGTGATGTAATATTTAGACTGGATGTTAGGTGCATGTGTGTAGACTGGATGATAGATGATCTAGTCTAATCATCTTCTAGGATTGTGCTTAAGGGCATTGTAATAAAAATATAAATGTTTTATCAGGTTGCTTATACCCTAAGCATGATCCAAATTAGATAGTGGACTTGGTTACCCATGTGTGGTGCTAAGTCCAAATTATTCCTATATACCGCTTGGTTGTGTGGTATGTTTAGCTAATCTCTATTTTATAGTTTAGTTAGATTTATCTTTTCCTTTTAATGTAATTTTGCAATTAAGATTTGGAATGAATGTTATGGGGATTAGAAACATTGGTCATAAGACATGTCTTATGTACCATGTGAAGCCTTGGAGCAAACTACATCCCAACCAAAAGAAGAAAAAAGAAAGAAGAAAGAAAGAAAGAAGAAAAAGAAGAAATGAAGAATGAAGAATGAAGACCCCCATAACATGAATTCTTTCTAAATTGTAATTATTCATTTGTAATTTGGTTGTATAAGGGTAGAGCTCGGCTACCCATATTTCTTTTGGTTTGTGCGGTGGAGCCCAACCACATTGGCCTCTTATTCTTTTGCTAGCTTTATAAAATTGTTTGATTTAGCTTGTGCATTAAGATGGCATGATTTTTCTAGTTTCTTCATTGCTTGATGAATGGCCCGATAATTAGGCTCTTAGAAAAAAATTTTTTCTATCCAATTAATCAACTCAAAATTAAAATTAATAACTCATAACCTCACCTAAAGCCTAGACATAAATCAAGATAATAAAAGATTTAGCAACCCCTTAGTTGGATGTTGTATGTCTCACATCATGCATAAAATCATCTTGCTTCCACTCTTGCTAATGGAGGGCTTCCACCTTTGCTAGAGAATTTTGACCTTTGAGAGCCATGGTGGAAACACACCTCCTTTCTATTTTGGCCCATAACCAATTTCTCATGCACATATGAAATCCCATAGCCTGTGTCAAATAAATTGTCCAAAATGAAAATAAAACTTAAAAAAATTTGCATTAAATTAAGTCATTATTCATACCCTTCATGATCTAGTCTCTTGGGAGTGTGTTTAAGGACTTAGTCTCTTCTAAATAAACAACTTAGCTATCTTGCAAAAGCATAAGACTTGCCTACATGTATTTAAAATCATAGGAGGAGTTAGTTGGCACCACCTGTGCATTGTAAGTCCAACAGTGGTTTATCCTCTCTATGGAGGTAAACCATATACCCATTTTTGCCTTAGATTTAGGTCATGCTTTGGCCCTCACCAAAGCTCCCTAGATTTAGATGATTGTTTCCCTTTATGGGCTAAGCATAAATCCTCACCTCTTAGCATTTCCATGATCTTTATGGAATTGTAAGCCCTAGATTTCTAATAAAAATTCAACTCAAACAATTAACTCTTCAAATTTCAAAATATAAAGCCCAACCATAGGATAGTTTGGGATGCTCACTAGTTTCCTAGTATCATGAGCATCCCTACTCATCTCCTTTAGTTTTGATAATAACTCTCCTTGATCAATCCCACTTGATCTTTCCAAAAATAACCAATTTATTGATACCCTATCTTTGAAATCTTTGGAGACAATGATCATTTACCTAATCGAGTATTCTTAAAAATCTCATTCTTTTAAGATGTAATTAACTATGGGGCTTGTCTCCATAGGGAACTTAATTGAATTAAAATAAATCCTACTTTACTTTTCCATGTAAAGTAGAGAAGAATCTGGTACATTCAAGACCCATTGTCCTTTTAGTCCTCATTAGGAGATTAAGTCCATTATAGGATGGTGACTTCTTTCTCGAGATAGTACATCATTCCTCAATGTCAACGACCACCATAATGAGGACATTTGTAGATCTACATGGTGTCCAACTAGCATATTTTATTTTCATTACTCTAGATGAAAATAAAACTCCGAATTGCATGATATTAAGCATATAACATTTAGCTTAGGGTTACTAAATCTTTTAATTATCTTGATTTAATACCTAGGATTTAAATGAGATTATGAGTTGTTTAGAAAATTAGATTATGAGTTGATTGAGGTAAAAGTTTATTTTTCATATGACTAATTGGATCCAGGACATTAAATCATCATATATGAAGAAACTAGGAAAATACATGCCATTTCCATTACAATTGTAAACAAAGCATCAAATAATTTATAAACTCAACATGAAAGAATAACATTTTGGATCTCATCAATGGAAAAAGAAATGGGTCACCGAGCTCTACCCTTACAACCCTGCATATGAAAGAATAATTACAAGTTTTTTACAAATAATAAATGCTATGGGGTCTTCATTCTTCATATCTTCATATATTCTCCATTTCTTCATTTGGAATTTTTTGCATCAAAGGCATCACAGGCCTCTCGACAAAGAGATTTTTCATCCTAATCCCCATAACACTAATCCTAATTCTAATGAAAAATTACATTAAAAAATAAGAAAAGTAAATCTAACTATGCAAGATAAGTGTTAGCTAAACACACCATACAACCCAAGCTTATATGTATAATTTGGACTTAGTATCACGCATGGATAACCAAGTCCACATAATAACTTATATTATGCTTAGGGTTAAGCAACCTACAAAAGAGAGCATTCATATTTATTTTAAGCACCCCTTGAGCATAATCTCCTGAAAACATAATCTAATCATGGCCTACCATCTAGTCTAAGAAACATACACAATATCCAACCTATAATAATACATCATAAAACTAAACATACATCAAACCATGCCGTCTAACATAAAGCTAGAAGTGGTGACTTAATCTAATGTGTGTATTAAGGCTTGTGTGGTATGTTCTACCTAGACTTTAGAGTTATCATTCTCTAAGTATGAAGGAAATTTAATTATAAAGGGTGATTTCACTTTAAATGGTTTAATTAATTTGTAAATTTTACTTAATATTTTGTTTTATTTCATTTGATCTATGTTAAACAACTAAGTATTTTAAAGAGAAGGAAAGAGAGGATCACTCTCTTTAATCCTTGCCTTAAGTCACATCTAAAGCAAATTAATTAATCAGTTCTCTTTAGTGAATGGATTATTTCTTATTTTAAATTAATTCTAAGTTTAGGTTCACTTTAAATAACCTCATTCAATAAGAAAGGTGTCTTAAGATTAATTGGAATTGATTACTATCACATAACACATGTTTATTCATTTCTTTCCATTATATATAGCATGCATATGATTAAGTCCTAAACATAACTATACATGCAATTTATATGTTAGCACACTTAAAATGATGAATGCAAATGTAATTGATGTTTCATTTGGTTGAATTATTTTTGTCATATTAATTTAAAGCTCTATCTAAATTCTTATACAAAAGCATAAGAAAAGAACTCTAAATCATATGATCAATCCAACCACTTGAACAAAATATGAATGCATGTCTTTTTTAATAAAAGAGGGGATTTTCATTCATTAGCTAAGTACACATTCAAATGTATGAAAGTTTTAAGAAAGACGTCACCATTATTACACTTGGGAAGTGAGGTAGGAACCTCCTTGGGGTGACTTAAAGTCATCGTGAATGTCCATACTAATATACCCATAATTCTTAAATACATATGGACGTATAAACAACTATAAGAATAAAAACAATGCAAAAAATAGAGTCTATTTATTTAATTTATTTGTGCAAATGAATTAAAGCTCTATCTAAATTCTAATGTCAAAATGCATAAGAATAAAATTAAATAGATGCGTCACCATTATTTTGCACCGAGTGAGGTAGGAACCTCCTTAGGGCTATTTAAAGTTGTGTGTCCCGGAAAGTCTAGACTAATATACCCATTAACATTCAAACTTATGCAAATCAACATATGAATGTAAGAAAGATACTTCACTTCATACACTAAGTTATATTCATGCACCTTCTATGCATATGTAACTAAAGTCATAATATATATTATTATTCATTAATAAGATTTTGAAAATATATTTGAGATTTAATAGTGATAATAGCCACACATATTTCTAATTAAGTCAACACATGCAAATTTGACATAAAGAAAATCATTTTATTTAATTACTTTTTTGAAAGAAATGAATGCATGACTATAAGTGACATACTATTTTAACATGATTAGAATGAAATAAAGCAACACAAGCATGTAATTTCATTCAATCTAACTAATTCTAAAGATAATCACATTAAATAGACTTATTAAAATAAACCAAAGTTTCTTAAAGCCATTTTTTTTTGTGTTTGATTTGATTTAAGAAATGTGAGAAAAGGTTTGCTAATCCTAATCTCCTTCTCCATGTGTGAGTCAATTTGATTTAATGAAAGTTAGGTTAATTTTATGAATTGATTAAGTTAAGCATGGATTAAGTCAATAAATTAACCCTTACCTAGATCACCTTAAGGTAATTATTTAAATAATTATGAGCTAATATGATATGCAAATAAATTGAAAAGTAAATAGAAATGTTCTATGAAATGAAAGGGTAAAATGCAATTAGCTCATAATTATTAATTAATTGCTTAAGAAACTCACTTAATTACTTTATGATTTTCTCACACATGAGCTAACCAAAATTTTCATTAGCTCTCTCTTTAGATTATTGAACACCCAAAGAGCTACCCAAGAATTAATTAGAAAAATAGGTTTAATCAAGTTAATTAAGTTCATTAATTATTTATTTAAATCTTAATTATTCTTAATCAACAATATGAAATGGACTTACAAAGACACAAAGAAGGAAGCCTAAGTCTTAATCCCTAAATCTTTTAATTAGTTAATTAAAGTTTAGATATAATTTGGGTTTTGATTAATTAATTAATGAGTCTTAATTAATTAATTTTAAAGTGGATGAAGAAGACTTAAGGAAAAGATTAGAAGAGGGGTCCCAATGCATTTCCCTAAGTTTCTCCACTTGAGAGGCTAATGAACTTAATTAATTGATCAATTCCTTGTTCATTTGATTAATTATCATTAATTAAGGTAAAGAGTAATTAAGGCTTAATCAATCAATTTCCTTAACTATCCAATAAATTCCAAGAGAAATAGGGAGCAGAGGTCATCCTCCTAAACATTTCTAAAAGTTTGAAATTAATTAGATAATTAATCAATGAGTAATTAAGCTAATTAAAATTTTAATTAAACTTTAATTAAGCAAAAAATTAATGTTTAAAATTAATTAAAATAGTTTTCTTAGATTCTCCCAAATACCTTTAAAATGAGCCCTCGTTTATATTTTTTTTTGGATTTTCTAGGATTAGTTATGAATTTAGAAAATTTCATTAAAATGGATTAATTAAGCTAATTAACTCCCCAATCTCATCGTGCCACATATATGGGCGCATGCTTTCCATGTACGATGGGATAGGTTATTTAAGTAGTCACATCTGTGCTTTGTCATCGGCGTGGATGCGCTTTCGTGGACCATCCAATCTAAGATCAAATGACCATGATTAAATCCACGGTTAAGGAGTAAAATGGGGATCTAAGAATGATTTGACCATCCATCTTTTAATCGCAAAATAGATGACTTGTGATCTATTTCCCTACGGCGATGAGAGACCAAGCACATGCCATGGATCACTTGATTTGAGCTCACCCAAGCTGGATTCAAACTCAACCCACACCTTTGAAGGATAACAAGGATCCAATGGCTAGATGGGTTGAAATGCAAGTTTCCTTCAAAAGCTTCAAACTATTTTCATACATGTCATACCTCACCGGAGCTTGTGAGGTGGTTTAACGATTGAGGAAGCTTTGTTTGGTAGAAATGAATCTGAGTTGCTCAAGCTTTGATTTGAGGTGGTTTCTCAAGTGGATCCTCCCTTTGAGCATTTGGTCTTGATTGAACTTGTGCTTGGAGTCAATTTGGAGCTCAAGAAATGGCTTTAATGGCTGACGATACGAGGATGGTGTGTGTGAGTTTAATTGAAGTTTGCTTGAGAATTAAGTGGGACTTAGCCTCCTATTTTGGCTATGCAAGAAGGAAATGTGAGCTCAGGGAAATGCTCTAAGGAGGAACGTGGAATTTTGAAAACACAGGAAGCTCTGTTTTGAATGGTGTCAATATCTATGAGAATTGAGGATTATACCCTCAATTTGTGTGATGGATGAGATCCATCCCTAAATTTTGCCAATTCACCACCATCAAGGCAGGAGTCATCAAATCCACATGGCATGCCTTGGAGGAAGGTGTGGCGAAGCTCAAGGTTTGATATGGGAAGATTATGTGTTGATTTCCTTCCTTGCACCCATTGGGTTTGGCATTGGGTGAGGGAGAGGAAGTGTGCTTCCTTTGGTCCATGGTAAGTCCTAGGCATGCTTAGGTTGGGCTACAAGTTAGGTAAGCCATGTTAAGAAGTTTGATGGGCTTGAGAGGAGAAAGTAGACTTTGCTTCTTATGAAAAGAATCCAATGCAAATGAGGTGTGACTAATGGATAATTCTCTTGGGTGGGTCCACTTTGCTTTTGGGCTAACCTAGGGTTAATTTGGGTCATATTTGGTTAGCCATTAGGGTCCCATGGGTTGATTTTGGGTGATTTGGCTTGATTGGTCAAATGGGTTCATATGGGTTCATGTTAGGTTGGGTTGACCAATTGGTCAAATTAGGTCAAACCAAGGTTTGGTTAGGTTTAAATGATGAATTAAAGAGTTTTGGTTCAAGTGGTTTTGATTAATTTGTCTTAGGTTTGATTTTGGCTCATTTGGATTCAAATAGGTCAAATAGGCTAAGTTGACCAATTTGACCAATTTAATCAAATCGCTGCCTTAGGTGTTGGTTCTTGTTCAATTGGTTAATTAAAATGATTGTAGGCATTGGTTTGGTTTGATTTTGGTTTAATTTGGATTTTGGCCAATTTGACCCTTTGGTCAATTTGGGCTATACTAGATCAAGTTGACCAATTCGGTGAGTTGACCAATTCAATTATGACTTTGGTCAAGTTCAATAAATGATGTGGAATGAACTTGAGCCATTGGTTACAATCAATTTGGGTTAAATCATGATTTTACCCATTTTGACTTTAGGCCAATTTGGGTTACTTAGATCAAATGGTCAATTAGCTTGGTTTGGCTTAATGAGGTTTGATCATGTTCAATCATTGATTATGAATATGTTTGAATCAATGGTTTCAATCAATTTAGTATATGGTAGGTTTTGGCTAGTTTAGGTTTCATTTGGCTAAGGTTGACTTGGTCAAAGACCAAGTTGACTTGGTTTGACCCAATTCAAGGTAGTTGATCACCCTAGGATGATTGTTGACCATGATAGGAGGTTTGGATGGGCTTGGTTCAATCTAATTTGGGTTGGATTAGAACTTGGCTCAAAAGGTCTTTTAGGTCACTTTTGGTCAAGTAGACTTAAATGGGTCAATTGGCTTGGTTTTAGCTTGATTGCTTAGTTGAACTCATATATGAGCCTAGGATTGAAATATCAATCTAACTACAATCAATTTGGAGTGTAATGGATTTTGGCTCATTTGAAGTTTTCAAATCAAAAGGCTAACTTGAGTTTGACTTGAGTTTGGCTTGATAATTGTAGTTTATGTTTATATTTGGATGAAATTGAAGGAAAGATTGATCCATGAAGAAATCCATTGGTTTTGAGTTGATTTGGATATCATTTGAAAGTTCAAGAAAATGGCTTAAAAGGCTAAAATTGGAAATTTGATTTGATTTGGGTTTGGTTTTGGCCATTTGAATTTATATTTCATTTATATTTATGAATAAAAATAAAGGTATAAATGATTCATGAGAAAGTCACTTGAGTTTGGAGTAATTTGGGAAATTTGACCAAATTTAAGAATGTAGGTCAAAGAGCTTAAGTAGAGAATTGATTTAGTTTGATTTGGTCATTGGAGTGTGGGTTTCATTTATATTTGTGAATATAAATGAAGAAATAACTGATTTATAAAGAAATCAATTGAGTTTGGGTTAATTTAAGTTGAGATTTGATTAAGCTTATGGAGGAAAGTCCATATAGCTTAAGAAAGGTCTTGATTTGGTTTGATTTAGTTTGATTTGATTTGGCTCATTTGAATTTAGATTTCATTTATATTTGTAAATATAAATAAAATAATTGATTTATAAAGAAATCAATCAAGTTTGATTTTGTTTAAAGGGGTTTTGGCTAAGCATATGAAGGTAGTTCATATGGTTTAGGAAGGATTTTAGAATTTGAATCGATTTTGGGTTTCAATCACTTGATTTGAAATTTGGGTTGGGATTTGATTTGATATTGAATTTGATATTTGAAAATCAATTAATTGGGGTTGATTTGAACTTAGTTAAGGCTAAGTCCAAATGATAAAATCGAGGAGCTTAGGAAGGGTTTTGGAATTTAAAATTGATCATGGGTTTCAATCATTTGATTTGGAATTGGTTTATGATTTGGATTTAAATTTGAGGTTTGGTTTGAGGAAGGAAGCATGGATTGGGTCTAAAGTTATAGGGTAGGAAAGTTTTCCTAAATCCCTAAGGCATGACCTATTCTCATGGCTAATCCTTCTAAGTCTATAGGCTTAGGTTAAGTGTTCACCTAATCACTAAAGTGTCTTAAGACTAAGGAGCTCTTAGTGTCTACAAGATTCCTAGATCTATGATGAGGGAGTTGAGAACTCACTCCAAAAGTGAGGTCAATAGAAGATGACATGTTGGATACAGTTGATATCCACTTACGATACAGGGGTCCTTACATTGGGATCCATAGTGAAGGTGTTGTGCTCGAGGAAGGTGACACTTCTCACTCATCGGCACCTCCTCTACCATCTTAAGCAAAGGATGGTCATATAGATAGGATGTAGAGAGAGTAGAGTAGTTGATTGTAGCAATTGCAGAACTTCAGATTTCACCCCTTTATGGTGGCCGACCCAGAGTTGGTACATACCTTAGATCATAGGTGCACTCAGAGGATGATGATGGTAGCCTACATAGGAAGGTCATAGATGGCACTTCCATACATGAAAAGGATATTAAGCATATGGTAGAGTAGTATGTGAAAGACGCGATGCGCAAGCCGAGCTCATCCATTCTAAAGGGTAGACCAAACCCGGAGGAATTGATGTAGTTCAATACCCCAAGGGTTTTGTGCCACCTTCCTTCAAGATCTTTGATGGTAGTGGGAACCCATAGTAGCATATTACACATTTTAGAGCCATGTTGCAACAGGTGGCGTGATGCACTCTTGTTTAGACTCTTTGTTAGCACTTAGTAAGGGTTGCATTTGATTGGTATGTCGAAGCTCCGTTCGGTGAGGTTTCTAGTTGGATCACCTCTTCATCAAGAGGTTTGCTAGAGCTCAAGAAAGTGTGATTGTAGCGACCTCATTGTTGCAAAGCGTCCCAATGAGTCTCTTGTTGATTATATTCTCGTGGCACAACGAGCATGAAATGCAAACCACAATGCGAGCGCCATGATTCTTCTTAAGAATATCCATGGTCCAGTCACCTTCATGTTTAAGGGCTTTACCATCAAAATATTTGAGAACCTATTTAATAAGGTGGCTAGCTTGCAAGATGAAGCTAAACAATTTTCCTTTCTCAAATCACTCAAAAACCACGAAGGTGTTTGAGAAGAAGTTAGGGATAGTTATGTCGTGGATGGAGGGAAGCACCTAGAGTCTAGTATGAGAGACCCGAGCTCTGACCTCCTTTTCCTCCTCCTTTGCCACCTCCTGCCATCATATCGTGCCACAACATCCATTCCCGCCACCTCATTTTGCCCGTGGCGGTACTCTACCCATCGGGTAGCTATCACTCACCTACTCTTGTCGATAGATTGAATAAGACATATTCATTCAAGAGGAAGGTAGTTAGAAAATATTTAAGAATCTCTTAAAGAAACGACTTTTGTTCTAGAGCCCAAGAAGGAGGAAGTGGGCAAGAGTAATGATCCTACCTATTGCCCCATCACCACATGATTAGCCATATCTTAGAAGATTGTATCACTTTTAAGGGCGGCTTGACCATAGCTACAAGTCAAGTCTGTAGTTATTTCCAAGAATACTTATTAAAATAACCATCTAGTTCTATTAGGGTAATTCTTGGGGATACTTGCGATCCCTTTAAGATAAAAGAAGGTCGGGATATTGACTTATCAACCTCTAAAGGTTATTTCTAAGATCAAGAAACTCTCTTTACAACCACGAGGTAGCTCAAACCTCCAACATCAAGGAAGCTTTGCAAGTTGCCAAAGATAACTTGAAGATGGTGACGACCCAAGAACAACTCACCATACTTTCCGGGATAGTTGAGCACAACCATCCGAGTCCAGACTCCATCGCCATTCTGCTTCTTTCTCTAGCTCTTCTCGGCATGAGCGTTATATCAATGGACAAGGGCATTAAATCTCTTAGTCCTTACTTTATTATATTTCTATCATGTACCTCCACCCAAAAGAGGTCAATGGAGAAAGTAGATTTTACTTACATCTTGTCCACTTTTGATACTCTTGATTTTATTCCTGTTGAAAACTCTCCAAGTCTAGAAAATAATAATAGCTCTAGTAATTGATCCTCTTCTTTTGATGATTGATCGACTTTCCTTTTCAATCAATCGTTCACCTCTTGAGATTGACTTGGAGTCAACCGACTCCAAGGATCACATAGGAGAAGGCTGTAGGTATGCCCGATGAGAAGGTATAAATTTTCACAAGCTTATCATTACATGAAGTCAAGTCAACCTATGTGGAAAAGTTCTACCTCCTAGGGTAGCACTTCAAGATAAGGGTAAATAAGTCATTGGTTCCAATGAGCGGATAGCCCCTCCACAAGATGCTCCAACTATGGATATGCTTGTGGAGGACCAAGTCGAGTTGATTACAACATCCTAGATTATCTTAGAAAGTTGTCGCTAAGTTAAGCATATATGACACCCTTGTCTTATCCAAAGATATGAAGGAATCTCTAATCAAGGCTCTTCTTGATTGAGAGAATTTCTTAGCAGCGATTACTCAAGAGAAGGCACCACTCAAAGGACATCCTAGGAGTTACATTTAGTGATGAAGACCTACTTTAGGATGACCAAGCACAATCACCCTCTTTACATTACAATGGTTGTTGGCGGATATAGGCTATCAAGAGTTACGGTTGACCAAGGTGCATCGTCAATTATGAGTCTAAGAACCATTGCCTATTTGAGGATCGACATCTCCAAACTCCAAAAGGAGAGGATGATGTTGAGAGGATTCAATGAACAAGGCGAGAGGGCCTTAGGCTCCATAGTGTTGCCATTGGAGATAAATAATTGGAAGACTAAAGCCAAGTTTCATATTATAGACTCAAATACATCTTTCAATGCTTTGCTAGGAGATCATGGATACATGAAACGACAGTTCCATCCTCTCTCAGTTCATGAAGTTCATGAGAGGTGGGATTGAGTCTGCGTCAAAGGAGATCTCAAACCATTCACGGTTATGAGGTCGAGGATATGAGGATGGAACTTATTTTTTTCCCAAAACTAACAAGTCCATTCTCCAACTTAGTCAAGATCCCCATGGGGACGAAAAGAAAGAAAAAAAAGAAAAATAAATAGAAAAGAAAAGAAAAAAGAAAAGAAAATAAAAGGAGAAAGAAATGGACTCGGGAAGATATAGAGCGATAAATTCCACCATAATTCGTTACTCCATTCAACATATGGGTAGGATGACTTGACCTCCACTAGGCAAAGGAAGAAGAGGCTGAGGCGCCCGAGGTGGAAAGCCTCATTGGCCACCCAATAGTGGGTATATCCCACCCACTAGAGTACACCTATTATCCACATAGACTTAGAATCTAATTCAAAGTATGAGTTTATGTGATTAGCACTCAGGTTAGCTCTTCTTAGTAGTAGATCCCTTTCAAGGTGACACTTAGCGGGGCGGTGATGAAGATCGGTCTCTAAATCAAAGCATAAATGTATCCAAGTCTATGTGAAATAGTCGCATCAATTGGGAACCTTAGCTCTAACCCTCTTTCCTCACAAAAGATGAGAGTTTTGTAGTTAAGGAAGCCCCTAAGTCATCGACAAATGTGAAGACTCGAGGTTCTTTGGGAGCATCATCCTAAAGTTAAGAAGTTGATGTAGAACTTGAGGATGATTCATATAAAGATTTAATAGAATTATTTTTGATTACCATGTGTTCTAAACTTAGCAAAGAAAGGGTTAATCCCACATACTTGGTTAAAACACATGTCGACTATTTTGAAAGAATATGAAAGAATTAATGTGAAAGCTCTCAATCAAGACTAGGACTAGGATTTGGTATAGTGGGTCCGTCGATGATGATGATTCTTGCTAGTCATCACCAATCATTTGGAATCTAATAGGTTCTATTCAAATCATGCTAACTCATATGAGGAGGTGTGTTTAGAAACTTTGAATATTCTAGATGATTTTGAAGTCAAAGATGCTCCACTAGAGTTTGAAGAAAATATTAGATTAAACATCGACGAAGCTCAAAGAAAGAAACTTAGAACGAAGACAATCCACATTCGACATACATCAGTTCTTTGTTGAATGATATTGAGACTAATGACTTAGTTAGGCTATTGAATGAGTTTAAGGACTACTTTGCATGGAGTTATGAAGAGATGCCCTTTATCTTCTAATGTAGTCCATAAACTAGTAATAGAGCCTAGTGTTAACTCTATCAAGCAAGCTCCTAGATGCATGCGATTAGACATAGAAGCGGTCATTTGAAGGCAAAACTCGATGCTAGATTTATCGGGAAGAAAAATACCTACGGTTGGCGGTGTCATCCCAATTAAGAAAAGAATGGTCAAATTTGCATATGCTTGATTTTAGGGATCTAAATAAGGCATGTCTAAAGATGAATTTTCACTACCAATACCAGAATTGATGGTGGACATTGCCTCATCTCATGCGTATTCTCTTTCATGGATGGCTCATCCGATATATAACCAAAGATGACCCCTAAAGATGAAAGAAACACTTTTGAACCCGATCAGAATCTTTTTCTATAGGGTCATGCTTTTCCTTAAAATGTCGGTGCTACCTACCAACGGGCCATAACTCAAATCTTTGACAAACTCATTCATCATCAAGTCAAGTGTTATGTCAATGATCTTGTATTCAAAAGTAAAGAAAAGAAAGACCATCTCTTTGACTTGAGAGTAGTTTTCAAATGGTTATGATAATTTAATCTTAAAATGAATCCGAGTGTGCATTGAGTAGCTTCAAGGAAATTTCTTAGGTTTGTTGTATCACACAGAATTGAATCAATCAGAAGATCAAGGTGACATTAGAAATGTCACCCCTAAAAGTTTAACTCAACTTAAATCATTCCAAGACTAGTTGGAGTATCTAAGATGCTTTATATCCAACCTATCGGGAAGATGTCGCCATTTTTAGCACTTGTTAAAGGATGCCAAGTTCAAGTGGATGACAAGTGTCAACATGCCTTCAAGACATTAAGCACTACCTAATGATGCCGTTCTAGTAGCCCTCATCCCGGAAAACCATTGATTCTCTATACTACTACATTAGATTACTCCCTTGGTCTGCTGTTGCTCAAGAAAATGATGAAGGGAAGGAGAACACACTCTACTACCTCACCCATCATCTAATCCCTGGCGAGGTAAATTATCCACCTATTGAGAAACATTACCTAGATTTAATCTTTGCATCCCAAAAGCTATACATTACATGCTTTCTCATAAGGTGAACTTGATCTTTAATTCAATCCACTTTAATATATCATGACATGATCGATGCTATCCGATGATTGGCACGTTGGTCCATGATTTTATCACAATTTGACATTATTTTCATACCCCTTTGTGTGGTGAAAGGATAAGCACTAGCAAATTTTTAACGACACACCCACTTCCTGACTCTTCACTTAGTGATGACCTCCCGATGAACAAATCATGAACTTAGGGGCACTAGCATTCACCGTTGGGAGATGTACTTTGATGGTGCGACTTCCTCTCAAAGAAGAAGAACCATAATCTACTATCCTAGGAAAGGTAGGGGTAGGAATAGTTCTCTTAACTCTAGGCTGTGTGATGAGGTTCTAATAACATGTCCAATCCTTGCACCAATAATGAAGCTAAATATGAGCCTTTTATTACTAGTCTAGAGTTAGTTGTTACTCTAAGCATCTAGAATATCAACATCTTTAGGGATTCTCAATTAGTCATCAACCAAATCGTTGGGTCTTATAAGGTTCTAAAGAAGCTTCATCATTACCATAAGTACACTATATAGTTGGCCTAAATCCCATAGGTTACCATTTACAAGATTCCTCAAAGAGAAAATGCCATAGCAGATGCTTTAGCCAAGCTCACTAAGGAGTTGACATGCGGAAGATGAGTCCATACCAATATGGGTCCAAAATAGACAAGTATTATCCCTTATTGACATTGAACTCATCGAGACTCTCTCTTGAAGGGGAGGTTTCCATTGCCAATAAGGATGACGAGTTAGATTAGAGGCAACCATTCATGGATTATCTAAATATAGGTAAACTACCTCAAGAAGAGTAGCACATCAAATTAAGTAGAGCACTTTCCTATGCTCGAGGATGACACCTAGTATCGATGGTCCTTGATCATATGTGCTTACATTGTTTGGACAAACACGAAGCCCTAAGATCATGGTAGGTACACTCAGTTTATGCGAGTGCATCAATCTAGTCTTAAGATGAAAGCCAAGATCAAGAGACTAGGATTCTCGGCCTTGATGATTATATACTACATGGATATAGCTATATGATGCCACTAATGTCGTGCACGTGTGATCTTACACTAACCCAACATTCTACACCTACATTGGCCTCATGGCCATTTGAGTGTTGGGATACCGACATAGTGGGTTTGATTGATTCTCCTTCTTCCAAAGGGTCATCGGTTCTTCCTAGTTGCCACTACTTTTTCCAAGAGGGTGGAGGCGATCCACTTAGAGGTCATAGCACGCATGTGTTCCAGTTTTTAGGTACCATATCATATAGGTTGAGGTGCCTCGATGAATTATATCGATAATGGTATGCATTCAAGAGCACAAGCTTTGCACGGAGACACAACATAGATTGAGATATTACGCCATCTACTACCCGAGGGAAAATGACTTGGTTGAAGCCTTCAACAAAACTCTCATCCATATATTAAAGAATACACTCAACGATAACAAGCGATAGTGGCATAAGCGGTTAGTTGAAGCCATGTGAGATTTCGCACCACATATATAACTCCAACTCAATTTACCCCATTCTTCTTAGTGTATGGGTTTGAAGGCATTACCATTAGAAGTTCAATTCCCATCACTAAGGATAGTTAATGGTAGCAAGATCACAATGGAGCGAGCGCCAAGTTGCGATTAGAAGACTTTAAGGTTTGAAGGAGAGACACCTACAGGTGTGCTAGAATCTAGAGTTGTACAATGCCAAAATGATTCAAGCTCATAACAAGTTGGTCCGTCCTAGAGCTTTTCAAGTAGGAGAGCTGTTTTAGTTCTAAGGAGACCAATTATTGCCCTTCATAAGATGAGAGACAAGTTTGAACCCACTTGAGAAGGCCCTTTTGCCATAGAGAATGCCTACCAAGGAGGATCTTATCAACTCATAAATTACAAGGGAGAGTGATGCTTCCAATCAATGGGCTCTACCTAAAAAATATTATTCATAAATCTTATTTGAATATAATTATCAATGAAAAATTTTATCTCAAATTCTATCTCTTTCATTTTGAAAACATCTTTGTTTATGAATGCCACGATGTGTTTAGGGTAGGTGTAAGGAACCCAGTGGCATCCTATCCATTATCAATACAACACAAACATAAACTACACATAACCACATATAAAATAAATATATCTTTTATCTCGGGCTACTTTGAGTTGGGATAAAGTCCCTAGCGACACTCACTCTAGTTGCTCTAGGTTTGGGTGACATGCTACCTTGCTTTTGTGTCACCCCAATGGTTCCTTATTTAGGAGGATGTAAGTCTACACACTTTCTTCGACTTGACCATTGAAAATTGACGAGTTGTTAATTTGGTAAGCTTTATTGCACATACGATAAGCTACCCTCTGTTAACTTTGTTTAAGAAGATGTAAGTCTATATTTTTCTTCTTGAACTAGCCATCATCTGCGGGTGGTATATTTGAGGTTAGGATAAGTCCCCAGTGGCTCCTTTCCTCCTAACTACTTCAATTCTTCCAATCCTCCCATGGGACTCCTCTTAGTAGTCACCCTAGGTCGAGATAGCATCTATCCCCCGATGACTATCACCTTGATTATTTTTGTCAAGAAGATGCTAGTATATAAGCCTTATCTTAGATTGATCATCACACCGGGCACCTTAGGTTGGTTGGTCCTCGCTATATTGATAGCAATAACTCATGGTAGATGTAAGTCTACACACCTTCTCCTTGAGTTAGGCCCATATACCTATAGGCTTTCTTTTATAGGGTCCAAGATAAAGCCCCTAGTGGCACCTCCCTGTGGGCACTCTATTTGGATCACATCCTTTGCAACCCCATTTAGCCACTACGGGTTACTCTTGGATTGGAAAATCCCCTTTCATAGTAGCCACCCCGTGGTTAGAGAATCCATCTTGTAAATATGATTCTCCCTTGGTGAGGTAGGACAAGGCGTAGAAGCCCCTTCTTAGTGTGGTCCCTCAGTCCATGTAAACATATGAACAATATATATATATATATATATATATATATATATATATATATATATATATATACTTGTGGATTAGAGGACACCCTCAGTATCTTTTCCCAAGTAGGCATCTTATCTTTAGGTCGTGTCAAAACTCCCTATAGGAATCGCAGTACTCTTGATTTGGGATAAGTCCCAATGGACTCTCTTAGTAGCCCTTAGGTGGGTTCAACTTGTTGTGCCACCAAGGTCACCCTAGCGGTCATCCTTGCTTTGAAAAATGTAAGTCTACTATGCATTCTTTCCAACAAGACCATTTATGCGCAGGTATAGTTGAGTTGATTTGTTGTGCTACCAACAATCACCCCATCGTTGCTCCCCTCTTTGGAAGATATAAGTCCACATGCTTTCTTCCTAGCATAGCATTGCACACGAAGGCACCCCTTAGGTTGGTTAGCTCTACCTCGTGGCGGTAGACTATCCTTTTGGATTTGTAAATCCGAGATAGTAAGATTGATATAGCCCCTTCTCGTGAATCCATCACCAACAGGTCCATTAATTAAAATGATTTTCTTGACTACTCTTGTGTTGATATAAGTCCCCAACATTCATTTTAGTAATCTCCCTAGGGAGTTTGATTTGTTGTGTACCAGATCACCCCAACGGTTGCTCCTCACTTTGGAAGATGTAAGTCACACTTTCTTCATAGCTCAACCATTGCACACTAAAATGCAACTTTAGGTTGGATAATCCTATTTTGTTCTGGTAGACCATCCCTTTAGATTTGTAAATCTAAGATAGGCCAAGGCTAACATAGCCCCTTCTTAGTGGAACCATTGCACACCACAAGGTCCATAAATTAAATCCACTCTTATCCCGGTAGATACTTTTCCAAACAAATCTAAATTAAAATCAAATTAAATCTATCTTATCCCAAATGGATCCTAGTTCATCCCTAGAGATATTCCCTCAACCTCAAATCAAATTAAACCCCAAATCATATCCTCTCCCTGGGGCCTAAATCAAACAAATCAAATCAAATTCTATTCACGGTGGATGCCTACCAAGCAAATCAACTAACTCCTATCCCCAATGGATACCTCCAATGAAATCAAACTCACATAATCCAAACACGCTTCTAGTTGAAGGTTCATGCACCCATCCTCGGTGGATTATATATTCTAATCCCGGTGTATCTTCTTTCCATAAATCATGATCTTATTCAAACTCTTATCCTCAGCGGATAACAACCTACTCCCCAGTGGAAGGTTCATGCCCAATCCCTTTGTGGATCCCTCCTTCCTCTCTTATGCCCTTGGAATAAGTTGAGTTGCATTGCACTAAGATTGTGATTCTATCTACATCTCGAGTTTAGGTATAGATTGTTTTCATTAGCGCTTGCAATCCTTGACGTTGTTGATCATCTGGGTCAACGCCAATATGTGTGGTGTGCTTGTCACACCACACCTATTGTTCCATTTGTTGACCTCACTTTTAGAGTGAGTTCTCAACCTCCTCATGTAGATCTAGGACTTATAGACACTAAGAGCTCCTTAGTCCTAAGACACTTAGTGATTAGGTGAACACTTAACCTAAGCCTAGACTTAGAAGATTTAGTCATAGGAGTGGGTTATGCCTTAGGGACTTAGGAGACTTTATGCCCTATAGCCTAAACTCAATCCATGCTTCCTTCTCAAATCAAACTCCAAATTTAAATTCCAAATTCAAAATCAAATTTCCAAAATTTATAATCAATCCCATGATCAAATCCAAGCTCAAAACCCTTCTTAAACCTTATGATTGAATTCCATAGCCTTAACCTTAGCCAAATTCAAATCAATACCAATTCAATTAATTTTTCCAAAGATCAATTCAATCTCTCAATCATTTATTAATTCCAAGTCCAAACTCAATTTCAAATGATTGAAATGCAAAATCAAATCTAAACTCCCAAATCATCCTTAAGCCTTATGATTGAATTCCATAGACTTAGCCAAATCTCCTTCATTCCAAACTTGATTGATCTCTTCATGAACAATTTATATATTCATTTATATTTACAAATATAAATGAAATATAAATTCAAATGACCAAAACTAAATCAAACTAAATCCAACCAAAACCCTTCCTATGTCATATGATCCACTCTCATAAGCTTAGCCAAAATCCCCTTTAAACCATAAAATCAATTAATTTCTTTATAAATCAATTATTCCTTAATTTATATTCACAAATATAAATTAAATATAAACCCCATGATCAAAACTAAATTAAACTAAATCAAATCAAGCTAGGACCCTCTTATGCCATATGGACCCACCTCCATGAGCTTAACCAAATTTTAACCCAAATCAACCAATCAATTGATTTCTTTATAAATCAATTATTCCTTTATTTATATTCACAAATATAAATGAAACCCACATCCCCATGAACAAAACTAAATCAAACTAAATCAATTTTCTTCAAAGCCCTTTTGACCCACCTATGAGCTTAGTAAAATTTGCTTCCAAATCACTTCAAACTCAAGTGATTTTATTATAAGTCTTTATATCTTCATTTATATTCACAAATATAAATGAAATATAAATTCAAATAGCCAAAACCAAATCCAAAATCAAATCAAAATCCAATTCAAACCCTTAGCCAATTCTTTGACTTAGCCAAATCTATCCAAATCAAGTCAAAACCAATAGATTTTCTTATAAATCAATCATCAATCATCTATCCAAATATAAATGAAACCTACAATCATCCAAATTGAAATCAACCCAAGTCAAACCCAACTTAGCCCTTTGACTTGAAAATTCTAAATGAACCAAAACTCATCATAGCCCAAGTTGATTGTAGTTGGATTTATATTTTAATCCTAAACTCATATATAAGTCAAACTAAACTTAAATCAAGCCAACCAAGCCAATTAACCCATTTAGGTCCACTTGGTGGCCTAAAGAACTCATTGAGCCAAGTTCTAATCCAACCCAAATTGGATTGAACCAAGCGCTCAAGTCAATATCATGACCAATAATCACCTAGAGTGATAAATTGCCTTGAATTTGGTCAAACCAAGTCAACTTGGTCATTTGACCAAGTCAACCCTTAGCCCATATGAAATCCAAATTAGCCAAAACTCACCATACACTAAATTGATTGAAACCATTGATTCACACCAACTCATAATCAATGATTAAACATGACTTGACCATTAATTGAGTCAAACCAAACCCAATTGACCATTTGACCCAGTTGACCCAAATTGACCTAAAAGGCCAAAATAGGTCAAATCATGATCCAACCCAAATTAATTGCAATAGCTCAAGTTCATTCCAAATTCATTGTTGAACTTGACCAAGCTCCAATTTGATCAATTGGACCCAACTAACTAATTGACCAACTTAGCCCAAATTGACCTAATGGATCTAATTGGCCAAAATCTAAATTAAATCCAAATTGATTCAAATCAAAGCCTACAATAATTTTCAATTAACCAATTGAACTTGAACCAACATCCAACCTAAGCCAATTTGGCCAATTTGGTCAAATTGGTCAACTTGACCCATTTGACCTATATGAATCCAATTGAGCCAAAATCAAACCTAGGCCAAATTGATTGAAACCACTTGAACCAAAACACTTCAAATCATCATTCAACAAGCCTTGGTTTGACCCAATTTGACAAAATAATCAACTAACCCAACATTGACCCAAATTGACCCATATGACCACATTGAGTCAAAACCCATGAGACTTTGGGAGCTAAACAAACATGACCCAAACCCATCCTAGGTCATTGACACAATTAGAGCCAAACTCAAGTCCACTCTCCTTTCACCATTGAAGCCCTCACTCACCACTTTGGGGTTTGATCTAGCCACCCCACCTAAGTGGGCTAGGTCCATGGACCAAAGGGAGGTGAGTTAACTCACCTCCCTTGCAAACCAAGAACCCATGGACAAAGGGAGATCAATCATACCAAGCCTTGAGCCACCTCCCAAGCATTCCTCCACTCAAACTAAGCCACGTGGACTTAATTATGACCCCTACGGAACTCTAAAGAGGTTGGGTGAAAAATAGAAAGTAATCTTGTCCATCCACTCAACCATTTAAGGGGTATACCCCTCAATTCTCATGAATTGAGGCGGTTCACTTTGTGAGAGCTCCCAAGGTGATTTTGAAACTCCCTAGCACTCCCTAGAGCATTTCCAAGCCTTCCCCAGAATTTCCACTTTTCATGTGAAATCAAAACATGGGAGCTCACATCCATTCTAACTTCTACATTTCTCAATCAAAACTCAATTGCTCTTACACACTTTCCACACACAAGTCATTGAAGAGCCATTTTCCAAGCTCCAAAGCCACCGGAAGATGGATTTCAATCAAAGTCAAAGCTCCAAAGCCTTGGCCAATCAAATGATCCTCTTGGAACCAATCCAATTGCTACTCAATAGGGTTTCGAACCAAATGAAGCATTTTCAAGCATGCAAGTCTTAGCCGGTGAGGTAAATCCATTGAGCTTTAGGAAAAATGAGTTTGAGCTTTTAAAAAAATTTGCATGTGAGACCATCCTAATAGTTGGATCTTCGTGGATTCCTCGGTGTGGGGTTATTTTGGAGTGAATCCAAACTCGGGTGAGCTAGAATCAAGCGATCCATGGCGGAGACGAGCTTCATGTCATCGCTCATTAGAGAGATCATGGGTCATCCATTCACGTGATTGGAATGGACGGTCTAATCAAATCACACTAGATTCGTTGATTCAAGCCATTATTAGTAAGTTTGATGCATCATCCGATCAAGATCGGGATGGAGATCAATACCGCATCCATACGGTTAAGTCGGTGGGGATGTGACTAATAATCCCATGGGGCCATTGGAAAGCATGCATCGGTCGCGCACGTGGCATAGATAGGATTAGCTTAATTAAGATTATTTAATTAGTTTTAAAATGAAATTTCCATAATTCATAACTATTATAGAAAAATCCAAAAAAAAATAAATGAAGGGTCATTTTAAAGATATTTAAGAGGAATCCATTAAAACTACCCTTAATTGATTTTGAGTAGTAATTTATGCTTAATTAAGGTTTGATTGAAAACTTAATTACCTTAATTACGATAATTAATTAACCAATTAACCTCAATTTTTTTGAGATTCTTAGGGGATGACCTTTGCCTCACCTACTTTTCTTAGGATTTATTGGTTAATTAATTAGGAAATTGATAGATTAAGCCATAATTACCTTCTTAACTTAATTGAGTGATAACCATATGAACAAAAACTTACTTAATTAATTGGTTCATTTATCCTTAACTGAGGAGGCTTAGGAAATTGGATTGGTGCTTTTCTCCTAATCTTTTCTAAGTTTCCTTCACTTTTCCAATAAAAAATTAAGGATTAATGGATTAATGAATTAATTATTTTGCTTAATTAAAATTTAAAATATATCTGAACCTAATTAATTCATGTGTAGATCTTTAGTTGTTTAATAGCCTCAAGAATTTTAATTAAATTATGATTTATCCATATGTGTGGGAAAATCATAAAGGTAATTAAGTAAGTTCCTTAAGCTTCATTAATTAAGGGCTAATTCCATTAGGCTCTTTCATTTCATAGGACCATTACTAATTTATTGTTCAATTCATTTGCATTTTACATTGGCTCATAATTATTTAGTTAATTACTTTAAGGTAAAATAGGTAAGGGTTAATTAATTGAGTTAATTCATACCTTAACCTAATTACCCTTTCATTAAAACAAATTAATTTACAAACATGGGTTGGGATTAGGATTACCAAACCTCTTTCTTTCCTTATATCAATTCAAACATGAAATTAAATGTGATTAAAAAAGTCTTGGCTTTCTTCAAATGCTTCTATTTGTGATGATTGTCCTTAGAATTAGGTTGATTGAATGAAACATGTGTTTTATGTCTTATTACTCCTTTCCAATCATATTAAATGATGTGTGTCATGTGATTTCATGCATTCATGTTTTTAAAATATTTAAATTTAAATGGTTTCCTTTATGTCAAGCTTGCATGTGTTGAATTAAATTCATAATATATATTTTTCAAAAATTAGTTATTTTCAAAGTTTATTTATAATGTTTAGTGTCATAAATGTCTATAACAATGTGTTAGAACATGTGATATGGTTATTCTTTACATATGGATTTGATTTTAATTACTTTGATTATTTGAAAACATATTGTTTAAATTCTTATATATTTATGTATTTAGTAATTGTGAATCTTTTCATTGTAATACATAATTCAATTAAAGGTCAAAATATATTGTAACATTTATACAAAATTCAATATATCATTTGTGTTAAAAGAAATAATGTATTAATGTCATTTTAACAATAAGTTAATCCTAAGATGTTTATGTGAATGGATGTTTAAAGTGAGCTCAATAGATTAATTAAATCATTTAATAAATATCATTTAAAAAGAACTTATTATAATTAACATGCTTTGGAAGTGACATGGGTAGGGATGAAGAGAGTGATCCTCTCTTTTTCTTCTCTTTATAACACTTAGTTTCTAAGTGTAGATCAAATAAAATAAAAAATATATGCTAAGTAAAATTCCCAAATCTATTAAACCATTTAAGTGAAATCAACCTTATGATTAAATGCTCTCTTTGACATTTAGAAAGCCATAACCTTAATGCCTAGTTAGGACATACCACCACAGCCTTAATACACAAACATTAGAACTAAGTCATCATTTATAGATTTTGTTAGAGCGGTGCATGGTATGATGTATATTTTATTTTATGATGTATTATTTTAGGCGGATGTTAGGGTGTATGTTTCATAGACGGATGTTAGGCTGTGCCTAATCATATTTTATGTAGGGAGTGCTTAAAATAAATATAAATGCTCTCTTTTACAGGTTGCTTAAATCCCCAAGCATAATCCAAGTTAGGGCAGTGGGCTTCATTGCCCATGTGTGGGTGCTAAGTTCAAATCATATATATAATTGCTTAGGATTGTATGTGTGTTTAGCTAACACTTATTTTGTAGGTGTAGTTAGATTTACTTTTTCTATTTTTAATGTAATTTTGTATTAGAAATTAGGATTAGTGCTATGGGGGGATTAAGATGAGCGGTGGCTAGAAGACTTTGTCACAGGATTCCTTTGAAGCAAGCACATCCAAATCAAAAGAAGCAAAGGCATGAAGGAAGAAGTGAAGTCAAGAAGAATAAAGATTTGAATCCCCTAGCATTTATCATTTATAAATTATAATTATTCTTTCATATTTTGAGTTGTATAAGGGTAGAGCTCTGCCCATTTTCTCTTTTGTGTTATACAACGGTCAGATCAACCTTTTATTCTTTTATTGTTATTATGTTTAATTGTGCAATAGAAATAGCATTCCTCTTCATAGTTTCTTTATGATTGGTACTTGTTGTATGGCTTTTCGATTAGGCTCTTAGGGAAAAATTAACTTTCAACTACAACTCATAACTAAAGTCTTAAATAACTCATAACCTCACATAAAACTTAGGCATTAAATCAAGATAATTAAAAGATTTAGCTGAATGTTGTATGTCTAATATCATGCATTTATATTCTTTTACTCTTGCTAAAGGAGGGTTTCCATCCTTACATGATAGGGGAAGACTTGACCTTTGAGGATCTCCGTGGTGAAAAACACCTATTTCTTACTGATTTAGCCCATAATCCATTTTATTATGCATTTAAACATGAAAATCCTATGGCCTTGTTCAAAATGAAGTGTCCAAAATTAAATAAAATTGAAAATATTTGCATTATTCTAAGTCATTGCTCATACCACTCATTCTCTAGTCTCTCGGGAGTGGGTTTAATAATTTTAGTCTCTCTCTAAATAATAATAGTCTAACTAATCTTGCAAAATTATATGACTTGCTTACATGGTTTTAAAGCGTAGGAGGAGTTAGGCGCCACTCCAGGCGATTATAAGTCTAGCAATCGGTGGTTTACTCTCTCTCTCTCTTGTGGAGGTAAACCATATACCCACTTTCAATTAGATTTAAGTTGTTCCTTGGCTTATGATAAAGCTCCATAGATTTAGAATCCGAGGTAGTTGTTTCTTTTGTTACAAGCATAAATCCTCACCTCTTGGCATTTCCACAATCTTGTATTATTGGATTATAAGTCTTAGCAATCTAATAAAATTTCAACCCAAATATATAATTCTCTTCAACTTTAAATATATAAAGCCCAATTATAGGGTAGATTGGAATGCTCACTATGCTTCCTAGTAATATGAGCATTCCCTACTCATCTCATTTGGCTTCCAAAATAAGTCTTCTTCTTGATCTTTTCATTTAATTTTTCAAACATAACTAATTTCTTGATAGTCTTAACCTTGAAATCTTTGGAGACAATAATTGCCTACATTAATCGAGTAATCCTAAGGAATTCACCTTCTTTAGGATGTAATTAACTATGGGGCTTGCCCCATAGAAATTTTCGGTTTAATATAAACCCTTCTTTATTCATCCAAGTAAAGTGGGGAAATCATGGTATTCATGACCCGTCATTCCTTAGGATTTCTTATTAGGTGATTAGGTCCATTGAAGGGTGATATCTCTATCTTTTGAGATAGTATATCATACCTCAATGTCATACCCGATCACTTCAAGTACCCCTTAGAGCATGGTGTCCCCATATACATCTCAAAATAAACACCACATGCTTCCTCTACTCCATGGTACCTTAAAGTATGATGGTGGTGGAGGTGATGTAATCCTCTTGTAGTCCTCCTCTCCATTTGAGGCCCGAGAGGGGTGAAACCTCGCCACTCAAGGCGGAGAGGTCTCACGAGGAGAACCCTCCTCAACGACGTGGGAGGCATCATCGATCTTCACTGTCCCGCTCATGATGTCGCTTAACTTCTTATTTTTATTGTGGCGGGTATGGATGAGCAAAGTAGAGCGAGATTTGGAATATATCTCAAAGGTAGAGGAGACTATCTGGGAAGCTAAGATAGCCTTCCCCTTTGGGGTGACCAAGGAGGAAGTTCTCCGGGTATAGAAAAGGCCCGAACTGTCTTTGAATAAGCGATATTGATTGAGATGTGGGATCCACGGTAGCCTTCCTCTTGATGAGGGGAACTTCAGTCGGAGAATGTTAAAGTGGATAAGTGGCGTTTGTCCACCTTCTCCCTAGCTAGTTATGAGGACTATCCCTCACGTAATTCAAACACCCTCAAAAGCACGGCCAAAGTAAATCGGATGTGTGAGATAGTCATGATGAGATTGGTGCGATCCAAGGCCGGATCCATACTAGAGGAGAAGGAGAAAATAAACTTGTCGGAGGCCATAGCAAGCAGCTAAAGGCGAAAAGGAACTAAGCGTACTAAAATCCGCATTTGTTGAAATATAATGAGTCGGATCCTTTGCCTTGATATTTACCTTAAATCATTGACTTCTAAATTTGATTTGGAATTTGAACCCACACTTAACAAATTTAAGTATGCTAAGTGGGGTTCATTAAAGGAGATTTTTGATATTTGGAGGAGAGACTTTACCATATGATTTTGATTTATAACCCATACTCAAGCAATGTAAGTATGTTAGCGAGGTTCAAATATTTGGAGAGACCTTGGAGATATATATGTTGTATGTTTTGTTTGAAAATTTGATTTGGAAAACCTTTACTTAGCAAATTTAGGTATGCTAAAAGGTTTTCAATTATATGTTTGAAAATTTTGTGAAAACATCTTTGCTTGTGATGAATGTGTGTGATATATGTTAATTTGATTTAAAAATGAGGTACTTAACAAATTTGGAATGTTAAGTAGGGGTCAAATGTGTTTGATATGTGTTGATTTAAAATAAGGCTCTTACTTAACAAATTTGGTATGTTAGAGCCAAGTGTGTTTGATATGTGTTGACTTGAAAATGTGGCTTTAACAAATTTGGTATGTTAAGTAGAGCGAGTATATTTGATATGTGTTGATTTGATAATGAGGATCTTACTTAATAAATTTGGTATGTTAAGTAGGAGCCAAGTATGTTTTATATGTGTTGATTTGATTTCTATTTTTGAAAAGAAGAGAACTCTTTATCCGACAAATATGGTATGTCAAATAGAGTTTAAATGTGTTATGATTTTGAAAGGGGAAAATATTTAACAAATTTAGGTATGTTAAAGAGAATATAATTTTTTTTTTTTTTGAAAATGGGACTCTCATTTGACAAATTTGGGTATGTCAAATGGAGTCCAAATGTATTTTGATTTTCAAGACTTTGGAAAGAGGAATTCTACTTAACAAATGTGAGTTTGTTAAATAGAATTCAATTTATTTTGATTTTTCAAAAGAAAGGGAACTCTCATTTGACAAATTTGGGTATGTCGATTGGTTAAAATGTGTCTTGATTTTGTGTGTGGTTTTTTTGCTTTTGAAAGAGGGAACTCCAACTTTAGCACATATGGAATATGCTAAGTGGAGTTTCAATTTTTATGGTATGGTTTCATTTGAAAATAGAATCCTCATTCAACAAATTTGGGTATGTTGAAATGGAGATAGCTATTTTCAAAAATGTGCTTTGGAAAAGGGATTTTAAAATTATTGACTTTGATTTGAAAAGAACCTCCATGTAATAGTAGGAATTGTTATATGAGGGTTTTGTTATTTTATGCTTTTGAAAACTTCTAATGAATTTTGGGCAAATCTTCTTATGTGAATTTTGAAAAGTGCTTGAAAAGTGCCATTTTGAAAATTATGCTTTTGGAAAAGTGTTTAATTTTCTTAAGTATGAGATGAACCTCGCCACCAAGCTAGTGGTAAAGAGGTTCTAAATTTTAGTCATCTCCTTTCATTAGTTGATTTAGTTTTTTGCCTATTGGGTGACCCAATAGGGGTTTTAAGACCTACAAGGGTGAGGTCCTAAAACCAAGGGATGTTGGCGAGGTTTGCTTAAGGATGAAATAAGCTAAGTGCCAATGGAAAGAAAGATTGTCTCAAACTTTATATAAAATATAAGTCCACTATTGATGCTTGGAGATAATAATTGCCACTAAAGATGGAGAGAGGAACCATCCCAATAGAGTCACCGAAAAATCTATGGTGTTTATTTTTGAGATGTATATGGGGACACCTCATAGATGGGACTTATTGAAGTGATCGCATATGACATTACGAATGATGAACCATCTCAAAGATGGAAATCACCACCCTATAATGGACATAATCACCTAATAAAGACTCTAAGGCATGATGGGTCATTGAATATACTAGATTTTTCTCCTACTTTACGGATGAATAAAGTAGGATTTATATTAAATCGTTCTAATGTTCCCTATGGGGAAAGCCTCCATAATTAATTGCATCCTAAGAAAGGTGAGTTCCTTATGAATACTCTCGATTAAAGTAGCCAATTATAGTCTCCAAAGATTTTAAGGTTAATATTATCAAAAAATTGGTTATGTTTGAAAAATTAAATGGGAAAGATCAAGGAAGACATATTATCGAAGCCAAAGGAAATAAGTAGGAAATGGTCATGATACTAGGAAGCCTAGTGAGCATTCTAATATATCCTATAGTTGGGCTTTATAATTTTGAAAGTGAGAAGAATTATTTTATTCGAGTTGACATTTTATTAGATTGTTAGGGCTTATAATTTACCAACACAAGGTTAGAAAATGTCTAAGAGGTGAGGATTTATACTTGTAGCCCAAAGAAAGAAGCCACCTCAGATCTTAAATCTATGGATCTTTAACAAGATCTAAAGCATGACCCAAATCTAAGTGAAAATGTGTATAAGGTTTACCTCCATAAGAGAGGTAAACCACTAGGCTGGACTTATAACCGTCAAAGGTAGCACGCTAACTCCTCCTACTTTAATACCATGTATGCAAGTCATATGATTTTGCAAGATAGTTGGGTTGTTATTATTTAGAAAGAAACTAATGTCCTTAAACCCACTCTAAGAGACTAGAGCATGAGTGGTATGACAATGAGTTAATTTAATGAGAAATCTTTTCAAATTTTATTTAATTTGACACTTCATTTTAACAAAGGCCATAAAATTTTCATATATCTAAATGAATTATGAAAGTGGATTATGGGTTGAATCAATGGGAAAGAGATGTTCTTCACCATAGGAGACCCTCAAAGGTCAAGTCTTCCCTTATCGTGTAAGGATGAAACCCTCTTTTAGCAGAGTGAAGAAATATGAATGCATGATATTAGACATACAACATTCAACTAAGGGGTTGCTAAATCTTTTAATTATCTTGATTTAATGCCTAGGCTTTATGTGAGGTTATGAGTTATTTAAAACTTTAGTTATGAGTTGTAGTTGGGGTAGAAAATTTAATTTTTTTCTTAAGAGCCTAATGGATCCAGCCAAACAACACAAATCATAAAAAAACTATGAAAAGGCATGTAATTTCTAATGCATAAGCTAAACATAACATCAAACATTTTATAACTAGTGCAGAAGAATACAGTCATGGTCACCATCATACAACCAAAAGAGAAAATGGGTAGAGCTCTACCCTTATATGACCTAGAATATGAAAGAATAATTATAATTTATAAATGAATTAATGCTATGGGGGTCTTCTTTTCTTCATTATTCTTGACTTTACTTCTTTCTTCATGTCTATGCTTCCTTTGATTTGGATGTGCTTGCTTCAAAGGCATCATAGGGCCTCCCAAGATAAAACCTTGTAGTCATTGCTCATCCTAATCCTCCATAACATTAGACTTAATTCCAAACATAAATTTATATTAAAATAGGAAAAGTAAATCTAACTACACCCAAAAACAAGTGTTAGCTAAATACACATACAATCTCAAACAATATATATATATGATTTGGACTTAGCACCTACACATGGGTATCCAAGCCCACGTCTAGTTTGGATTATGCTTAGGGTTTAAGCAACTTGCAAGAGAGTATTTATAATTATTTTAAGCACCCCTTAAGCATAATCCCCTATAAAAAATATGATCTAATCACAGATATCATCTAGTCTAAAAGCATATACCCTAACATCTAGTCTAAAATAATATATCATAAAATATAGCATACATCATACCATGCACCGCCCAACATAAAGCTAAAATGGTGACTTAGTTCTAATGTGTGTATTAAGGCTTGTGTGGTATTTCCTAACTAGGCATTAAGGTTATGGTTTTCTAAATGAGAGAGAGCATTTAATCATAAGAGGTTGATCTTACTTTAAATGGTTTAATTGATTTGGGAATTTTACTTACATTTTCTTTTGACCTACACTTAGCAACTAAGTGTTATAATGAGAAGAAAAAAAGAGGATCACTCTTTTTCATCCCTACCTTAAGTCATTTCTAAGGCATGTTAATTAAGTTCTCTTTATTAAATGGATTATTACATATTTTAAATTAATCCTAAGTTTAGGTTCACTTGAAGTAATCCTATTCAACATGAAAGACACTTAAGATTAATTTGTTTGAACTACCACCACATGATACATGTTAAATCATTCCTTTCCATCATATGTAACATACATATGATTAAATAAATAAGTGTGCCTATTCATACAACATATATTTCTTTTAGCACACTTTAAATGAAAGATGCATATGTGTATTTTGTAGAAAATGATATTTTTCACTCATTAGCTAAATACACATTCAGAGTATAAAAGTTTTAAGCAAGTACTTGTCATTGTTAACCAGGGAGTGAGGTAAAGATCTCCTTGGGGATACTTAAAGCCTTGCATTCGGAATGTCTTAGATATACCCACTATTCTTGAATACACATGAATGTACAAATGACTACAAGAATGGAAAATCATGCAAAAATTATATTTCTTTAAATTGAATTATTTATACTTGTGAGCTAAAGTTCTATCTAAATTATAACATAGAAGGAATGAATTCAAATAAATGTTGTGTCCTTTTCAAATGGGCTATACACTTGTTAATATCCAAACCTTATGTAAATCCATATAGACTAAAGAAAGAGAACTCCATATCACATGTTCTAAGCCATAGACACATGCAAGCTTATAGACATTTATAACTATTATCACTCGGACATTATAGTTGACTTATAAACTTTTGAAAATAACTTTGATTTAATAGTGATAATATCAACATATATTATGATTTTAATTCAACACATGCAAGCTTGACATAAAGGAAATCATTTAAATTTAAATATTTTGAAAACATGAATGCATGAAATCACATGACACACATCATTTAATATGATTGGAAAGGAATAATAAGACATTAAACACATGTTTCATTCAATCAAACTATTTTCTAAGGACAATCATCTCAAATAGAAGCATTTAAAGAAAGCCAAGACTTTTAATCATTTTAATTTCATGTTTGAATTGATTTAAGAAAAGAGAGAAAGAGGTTCACTAAACCTAATCCCAACCCATGTTTGTAAGTTAATTTGATTTAATGAAAAGAAATTAGGTTGATTTTATGGATTAATTAAGTTAAGATATGAATTAACTCAATTAATTAACCCTTACCTATGTTACCTTAAAGTAACTAACTAAATAATTATGAGCCAATGTAATATGCAAATGATTTGAAAAGTAAATTAGCAATGGTCCTAGGAAATGAAAGGGCCTAATGCAATTGGCCCATAATTAATAGTTAATTAAGCTTAAGAAACTTACTTAATTATTCTTATAATTTTTTCACACATATGGACAAATCATAATTTCATTAAATCTCTTTAAGCTATTGAACACCTAAAGATCTACCCATGAATTAATTAGGTTTTGGGTATATTTTAAAATTTAATTAAACTAATTAAATAATTAATTAATTCATTAATCCTTAATTAATTTCTCTTGAAAGTGAAGGAACTTAGGAAAAGAATAGGAGAGAAGCCCCAATCCAATTCCCTAAGCATTCTCACTATTAAATAGTGATAGATGAACTAATTAGTTAAGCAAGTTACTATTCATATGCTTAATTATCACTTAATTAAGTTAAGAGGAATTACGGCTTAATCAATTAATTTTCCTAATTAATTAATCAATAAATCTCAAGAAAATAGGAGAGATAGAGGTCATCCCTCTAAACAATCTCAAAAGTTTGAAATTCGATTGGTTAATTAGGAGTAATTAAGATAATTAACTTTTTAATTAAATCTTAATTAAGCTTATACTTGTTCAAAATCAATTGGGATAATTTTAATGGATTCCCCTGAAATATCCTTACAATGAGCCCTCATTTATATTTTTTTTATTTTTCTATAATTAGTTATGAATTATGAAAGTTTTAGCCTTAAAACAAATTAAATAACCTTAATTTAGCATAATCCCATCGAGCCATGTAGCGGTCTTTCCACATGGCCTCATGGATTTATTTAAGTAGTCACATCTACTGACTTAGGCGGACGGTGTTATCTCCACCATCTAAGATCAAATCCATGGATAATAATGGCTCGAATCAATGGATCTAGCATGATCGATCAAAGTCATCCATTCCATTCATGCAACGGATGGCCTATGATCTCTCTTTCTATGAGCGGCGAGCCATCCACTATGGATCGCCGATCCGAGCTCACCGAGCTAAGATTCACTCCAAAATAAACTCACACCTTCGCGAGGGATCCACGAAGATCAATGGCTAGGATCGGCTCACATGCAAATTTTCTTCAAAAGCTCTAACCCATTTTATCCCTAGAGCTTGGTTTGAAGTAATTACCTCACCGAGCTAAGATCGGTGACTCATTACACTTGAGGTAGCTTCTTCTAGTTGAGGCAAGCCTGTTGAGCGACAAATGAGTTGATTCCATGTGGATTGTTCATAAGTCCAAGGATGCGACCTTTGGATGTTGTCAAAGTCCATCCTTCGATGGAGCTTGGGAAATGACTTGGTTCTTGACGATGTGCGTGAAAGGTGTGTGTAAGAGAAATTAAGATTTGGTTGAGAAATGGAGAACTTGGAATCAAAGGTGAGCTCCCTATTTTGGCTTCACAGAAGAGAAAATCAAGTGGGAGCTTGGAATGAGCTTGTTAGGCAATTTCATTTTTCTCTTGGGAGTTCAAGTGAATGGTTTGATTTCCTATGAGAATTGAGGGGGTATACCCTTCAATTAGCTAAGGTGGATAAACAGATTGCTTCCTCACGAGCCATCGTCCAGGAGAGGGATCACTTGAGTCCACGTGGCTCGGTTTGAGTGGAGAGTGCTTGGCGGTGGCTCAAGGCTTGACATAGTTGATGACTTCTCCTTGGAACCTTTGGGTTCTCGTTGGGAGGAGGTGAGTTAACTCACCTTCCTTTGGTCCATGGCAGTCTAGCCCACTTAGGGGCTAGGTGGCTTAGTGATGCCTCATCGGGTGCTTGATGGTCGCCAAGGATGAGAGGAGAGTGGACTTTACCAATTTTGGCAAAATCCCATATGGGGAGGCATATCCAAGGGGATTTAGTTTGGGTTTGGCTCTAATTTAGTTTGGATTGATTTTGGGCTGACCTAGGATAGTTTTGGGTCAGGTTAGCTCAGGTTTACAGGTCCCATGGGTTGGTTTTATGGGTTTTGGCTCAATTTGGTCAAATGGGTTAATTTGGGTCATGTTGAGTTAGGTTGACTAATTGGTCAAATTAGGTCAAGAAAAAGCTTGGGTTAGGTTCAAATGATGATTTGAAGTGTTTTAGCTTAAGTGGTTTCAATCAATTTAGCCTAGGTTTGATTTTTTGCTCATTTAGATTCATATAAGTCAAATGGGTAAATTTGGCTACGTTTGATTTTGCTCATTTAGATTCATATAAGTCAAATTGGCTTGGGTTGGTGTTTGTTCAAGTTCAATTGGTTAATTGAAAATGATTGTAGACTTTGGTTTGAATCACTTTGGATTTAACTTGGATTTTGGCCAATTTAATCTTTTAGGTCAATTGGGCTAGGTTGGGTCTAATTGATCAAATTGGGGCTTTGGTCAAGTTCAACAATGAATTTGGAATGAACTTGAGCCATTGGTTGCAATCAATTTGAGTTGAATCATGATTTCACCTATTTTGGCCTATTAGGTCAATTTGGATGAACTTGGGTTAAATAGCCAATTGGGTTTGGTTTGGCTCAATTGATGGTCAAGTCATGTTCAATCATTGATTATGAGTTAGTGTGAATCAATGGTTTCAACAAATTTGGTGAATGGAAAGTTTTGGCTAGTTTGGGTTTCATATGGGCTGGGGTTTGGTTTCAATTTGGTGAAATGACCAAGTTAACTTGGTTTGACCCAATTCAAGCCAATTGACCATCCTGGTGATCAATGATCATGGTATGAGGTTTGGTTCAATCCAATTTGGGTTGGATTAGAACTTGGCTCAAAGAGTCCTTTAGATCACTTAGGGTCAAGTGAGCCTAAGTAGATCAATTGGCTTGGTTTTGGTTTGATTAAGGTTTAGTTGGATTTATATATGAGTTTAGGATTGAAAATATAAATCCATACAATCAATTTGAGCTTATGATGGGTTTTGGTTCACTTGGAATTTTTTACGTCAAAAGGGCTAAGTTGGGCTTGACTTGGATTGATTTCAATTTAGCTTGATTATTGTAGGTTTCATTTATATTTGGCTAGATGATTGAAGTAATGATTGATTCAAGAGAAAATCTATTGATTTTGGCTTTATTTAGGTGGGTTTTGGCCAAGTCTAAAGAATTAGCTTAAAGGGTTTGAATTGAGTTTTGATTTGATTTTGGAGCTAGTTTTGGTTATTTGAGTTTATATTTAATTTATATTTGTGAATATAAATGAAGATATAAATGACTTATGAGAAAATCACTTGAGTTTGGAGTGATTTGGAAGCAAATTTGTTTAAGCTCATGGAGGTGGGTCAAAAGGGCTAAGAAAGAAATTGATTTAGTTTGATTTAGTTTTGGTCATTATAATGTGGGTTTCATTTATATTTGTGAATATAAATGATGTAATAATTAATTTATAAAGAAATCAATTGATTTTGAGTTGATTTGAATGGGATTTGGCTATGCTCATGGAGGAAGGCCATATATAGGAAGATCTTGATTGGATTTGGATTTAGTTTGATTTAGTTTTGTTGTTTGAATTTATATTTAATTTATATTTGTGAATATAAATGAAGATATAAATGAATCATGAAGAGATCAATCAAGTTTGGATTGAATTGGGTGGAGATTTAGCTAAGCTCATGGTGGTAGGTCCATATAGCTTAGAAAGGGTCTTGGTTGGATTTGGATTTAGTTTGATTTAGTTTTGGTTATTTGAATTTATATTTTATTTATATTTATAAATATAAATAAAGATATAAATGATTCATGAAGAGATCAATCAAGTTTGGCTTGAATTGGGTGGAGATTTGGCTAAGTCCATGGAATTCAATCATAAGGCTTAAAGAGGATTTGAATCTTAAATTTGATTTTGGGTTTCAATCATTTGGAATTGAGTTTGGACTTGGATTTGATAAATGATTGAGGAATTGAATTTATCTTTGAGAAAATCAATTGAATTTGGATTGATTTGAATTTGATTAGGGTTAAGCCCACAAGATAAATCATAGGGCTTAGGGGATTTTGATTTTGGATTTGATGGGGTTTCAATCATTTGATTTTGGATTTGGATTTTGATTTAGTATTTTAATTGAATTTGAGGTTTGGTTTGAGAAAGTAAACATACATTGGTTTTAGGCTATGGGATGGGCAAGTCTCCTAAATCTCTAAGGCATAACCTACTATGACCAACCCTTCTAAGTCTCTCAGGCTTGGGTTAAGTGTTCACCTAATCACTACAAGTATCATGGGACTAAGGATCTCTTGGTGTCTATAAGAGTCCTAGATCTATTCGAGGAGGTTGAGAACTCACCCTAAAGTGAGGTCAACGACATAAAATACCATTGAGATCCATAATTGGAATTCCTATAGTGCTTTAAATTAAAAAAAAAAAAAGGTGTACACTCCGGTGTTGCAGATTGTATACCTCAAAAATAGATCCAAAATTACCCGGATCATCTTGAAAAGAACTCAAAACAATTTGTAATCACCATTTAGAAAGGATATAGAAAGTCCCCAATACTTTAAATTTAAAAGGGTGTACACTCAGTGTATACATGAAAAATTGCACCAAAATTACTCAAATCCTCCTAGAAAGAAGTGATTGAGTATGACATTAAGGTATGATGCACTATCTCGAAGATAGAGCGTCACACTTCAATAGACCTAATCACCAATAAGGACTCTAAGGCATAATGGGTCTTGAATATACTAGAGATTTTTCCCCTTTATATGGATGAATAAAGTAGGGTTTATATTAAATTGGTTCTAAAGTTCCCTATGAGGTAAGCCTCCATAGTTAATTACATCCTAAAGAAGGTGAATTTATTAAGAATACTCTCGATTAAAGTAGGCAATTATTGTCTCCAAAGAATTAAAGGTTAGACTATCAAAGGATTGGTTATGTTTAGAGAATCAATTGGGAAAGTTCAAATGGAGAGACTTATTTTGAAAGCCAAAGGAGGTGAGTAGGGAATGCTCATGATACTAGAAAGCCTAGTGAACATTCCAATCTATCCTATAATTAGGCTTTATATATTTGAAAATGAAGAGACTTACATGTTTTGAGTTAAAATTTTATTAGATTACTATGGCTTCTAATCGAACAATACAAGATTGTAGAAATGCTTAAAGGTGAGGATTTATACTTGTAGCCCTAAGAAAATAGGTACGATTCTAAATCTAAGGATCTTTAGCATAAGCTAAAGCATAAATCTAAGCGACATGTGGAAATAATGGTTTACCTCCATAAGAGAGAATAAATCGTTAGACTACTAGACTTACAACCTCCGGAATGGCAATAATTCATCCTACATTTAAAATCATGTAGTGTCATATGAATTTGCAAGATAGTTGGGTTGTAATTATTTAGAAAAGACTAACGTCCTTAAACCCACTCCCTTAGAGACTGAACATGAGTGGTATGAGCAATGACTTAATCGACTAATGTAAATTTTTTCATATTTTATTTCATTTTGGACAAGTCATTTTGACAAAGGCTTTAGGATTTTGATGCTTATATATTTGATGAAATAAAGTTGTTGGCTAAATCAGTGAAAGGGTGTTTTCCACCACATGGTATGCCCTCACAGTCAAGCATTCTCCTATCGTGTAAGGATGGAAATCCCTCATTTTCAAGAGCGAATTAATATGATATGCATGTTGTGAAACATTCAACCATTCACTAAGGGTTGCTAAATCTTTTAATTATCTTATTTAATGGAGGCTTTATGATAAGGTTATGAATTATTTAAAACTTTAGTTATGAGTTGTAGTTGGGGAAAAATTATTTTTTATCCTAGAGGCTAATCGCATACATGCCACACATTAAAGCACCAATCATAAGAAACTATAAAAGCATGTTGTTTCTAATGCACAATTTAAACATAACATCAAACAATTTTATAACTACAAAAGAGTAACAAATTCGGTCGTCGTATGTACAACCCAAAAGAGAAAATAGGTAGTCGAGCTCTACCCTTATACAACCTAAAATAAGAAAGAATAATTACAAGTTATAAATAAATAAATGCTATGGGGTCTTTATTTCTTCATTCTTCATTTATTCATTTGATTTGGTAGGCTTCAAGGCATCACATGACACCCCAAGACTAAGCCTTTGGTCAATGCTCATCCTAAGACCCCATAGCACCAATCCTAATTCCAAATGCAAAATTATATTAAAAATAGAAAAATAAATCTAACTACACCTGTAAAATAGAGGTTTGCTAAACATACATATAACCCAAGCGGTTATATTTGTAATTTGGACTTAGCACCTACACATGGATAATCAAGCTCACCTATCTAACTTGAATCATGTTAAGGGGTTTAAGAAATCAAAAAATAGCATTTATATTTATTTTAAGCACCCCTTAAGCATGATCCCCTACTAAAAATATGATTAGGCTAATATCTAACATCTAAAACATACACCCAACATTCAATCTAAAATAATATATCATAAAACAAAATATACATCACACCATGCACCATCCTAACTTAGTACTATAAGTGTTGACTTAGTTCTAAGGAGAGTGTTAAGGCTTGTGTGGTATGTCTTCTTAGGCATTAGAGTTATAGTTTTCTAAGTGTTGAAAGGTTTAATTTAACACAAAAGGTTAGTTTCACTTGAAGTTATTTAATTGATTTGAGAATTTTAATTTGTATTTTCTTTTGTTTCATATGATTGCGGTTAGCTAATAAAAGAGGATTGCCCTCTTTCATCCCTTTAAGCCACTTTCTAAAGCATATTAGTTTGATTTAGTTCTCTTTAGTGAATGGGTTATTAAATGATTTAATTAATCATAAGTTTATATTCACTCTAAATAATTTTATTCAATATGAAAGAATTTTTAAGATTAATCTAATTGAATTACTTTCACATAACATATATCAATCATTCCTTTCCATCACATATATCATGCATATGATTTTCATCCTAAATATACCTATCGTGCAACATATTTTTTGGCACACTTACATGATGAGTGTATATATATATATATATATATATATATATATATATATATATATATATATATATTATAGTTTTATTTGATTGAATTATTTAATCATACTAATTTAAAGCACTATCCAAATTATTATATAAAAATACATAAGGATGAAATTAAGCGGTATGTGTTATTGTTAACTAGGAAAGTGAGGTAATCAAATGACCTCCTTGGGGCTAGCTAAAGTCTCTTGTTCAGAGATGTCTATATACCCATTTGCATTCAAACATATGTAAATTTATATACATGAACATAAGGAAAGAAGCCCCAAATCATATAACTAATTATCTCAATCACTTAGTCAATTATGAATGCATGTATCTTTGATAAAAGAAAGGGGTTTCAATTCCATAATTAAATACACACACATATGTATAAGAGATATAAACCAATACATGTCATTGTTAACCGGAAAGTGAGGTAATCAAATGCCCGGGATATCCAAATTAAACACTTATTTTTCTCAAATACATATGAATTTATACATAACTAAAAAGGAAAATCATGCAAAGATTATATTTTTATTTGATTGAAGCATTTACATATGTGAAATACAACTCTATCCAATTTATAATGTAGAAATACATGTAAATGAAATCAAATAAGTATTGTCGTTGTTAACCGATTGTGAGGTAATCAAATGACCCTCTTGGGGCTAACTAAAGCCTCGTATTCCACGGATGTTGACTATATACTTATTAACATTCAAATACATATAAAGCTACACATGAACAAAAGAAAAGAGAACTTACTTCACACACTTAAGGTATAATCACACACATCTTATGCATCTATAATTATCATCACTATACATGTTATCATCCATTTATAAATTTATAGACAAATATATTTAGATTTAATAATGATAATAGTCATACATATATTAAATTAAATCAACACATGCAAGCTTTACATAAATGAGATTTCATTTTATTTGGTTATTTTTGAAAGATATGGATGCATGAAACCAAATGACATACAATATTTAGTATGATTGGAAAGGAATAATCAAATACAAACATGTGATTCATTCAATCAAATTAATTTCTAAGGACAATCATACTAAATAAAATCCTTTAAAGTAAACTAAAAGTTTTTTAATGTCATTTTAATTTCATGTTTTGATTTGATTTAATGATGTGAGAAGAAGTTTGCTAATCCTAACCCATTCTCATGTTTATGAATTAATTTTGTTTTAAGGAAATGTGATTAAGTTGATTTTATAGGTTAATTAAGTTATGATGAATTAGGTTCATTAATTAACCCTTACTTATGTTACCTTAAAGTAATTATCCAAATAATTGTGAGCTAACATGATATGCAAATGAATTGAAAAGTAAATTAGCAATGGTCCTAAGAAATGAAAGGGGCGATGCAATTAGCTCACAATTAATGATTAATTAAATTAAGGAACTCAATTAAGTACTCATTATGATTTTTCCACATATGTAGATTAACCATAATTTCCTTAAATATCTTTAAGTTATTAAACACCTAAAGACCTATCCCTCAATTAATTGGGGTTGGAAATATTTTAGGTTTTGATTAGACTTATTAGCTAATTAATAACCAATTAATTAATTTTTTTTTGAAAAGTGAAAAGAACTTAGGGAAAGAAACTAGGAAAGTGGTACCAATCCTTTTCACAAGTCCCCTCACTATTACAGTGATTAAGGAGCCCAATTAATTAATTAATTAATGTTCATGTGATTAATTAACCTTTAATTAAATTAAGAAAGTAATTAATGATTAATTGGCTAAATCTCTAATTAATTAACCAATAAATCTCAAGAAAATTAGGAGAAAGCAGAGGTCATCCTCTTAAATAATCTCAAAAGTTTGAGGTTAATAGTTAATTAGTATGAAGTAATTAAGATAATTCAGTTTCCAATTAAACCCTAATTAAGCTCTAATTATTGTTCAAAATCAATTAAAGAAATTTCTAATAAGTTCCTCTCAAATACCTTTAAAATGAGTATTTACTATTTTTATTTTTTATGATTTATTATGATTTTATGAAGTTTCAACCCTTAATTGAATTAATTAGCCTTAATTAACCCTAATCCACGGCCATGTGGTGCTAATGCGTGTGCTTTCCACATGGCACCACGATTGGATATTTAAGTTGTAAGCATCAACGCGTTGAGTCAGCGGTGAGGCGTGCTTTCATCTCCGTTTGATCTCGGATAGAGCGGTGCATCAATCTCATGGTATTAATAGATCAAATGGGATAAATCTAATGGATATAATCATGGCCATCCATTCCGATCACGCGGAATGGATGGCGTGATCTATCTCCCATGGCGATGAGAGATGAAGCGTCGCCATTGCTCGTGCGATCGAGCTCACCCAAGCTTCGGATCCATTCCAAATTGATTACACACCTTCGTGTAAAGGATCTAAGAAGATCCAATGACTATGATCTATGCACATGCATGTTCTCTCTTGGCTCAAAAAAATTGAAGAGAGCTCGCTTTTAATGGTGTTACCTCTCAAAGATAAGATTGGTGGTTCGCACCTTTGAGGTAGCTTTCGATTGAGATGAAGCCCTATTGAGAGTATTGGGTTGATTCCAAGTGGTTCTCAATACCAAGATTTGTCCTTTAAAGACTCGATCTTGATCGTGGCACCTCCGGTGGGCTTAGAGCTCGGAGAAGATTTGTTTGGCCGGAGTGCGAACGTGTGGGTAAGAGGAATTTTATTTTGGTTGAGAAATGAGGGAGTTAGGATCGAAGCTTGTCCTATTTTGGATGTGCTGGAATGAGAAATCAGTGGGAAGCCTTGGGAACGCAGGAGCTCGATGGGGACTCAGTACCTTAGGAAGCTCTCCCAAATTGAATGCCGGTGTTTATCATGCAAATTGAGGGGTATATCCCCATTTATTATGATGAGCATGCAAGATTTTCTCCCATTTTTGACTAGCTAGCCTAGACGCCGAGTTTTCTCCATCACCTCCATGTGGCATGACTTAAGTGGAGGAAGGCTTGGAAGGTGGCTCAAAGCATGTTGGTTGGTCTTTCTCCATGGGGTTCTTAGCTTGTGAGGGAGGTGAGTTAACTTTCCTCTCTTTGGTCCATGAAAATCCTAGCCCGTAAGGTGGGCTACATGCTGGGTGGACCCCAAGAGTGATAGGAGAGTGGACTTTGCCAAATTTGGAAAAATCTCATGTGGGAGGCAAATCAAGAGATCTCCTTGGATTTGGCTCTAAATTTGGGCTGATTTTGGGCTGATCCCAAGTGGGTTTGGGTCGAGTTAGGTAAAGATGTCATGGGTTGGTTTCAATGGATTTGGCTCAATTTGGGTCATATGGGTTACTTTGAGTCATGTTGGGTTAGGTTAACCAATTGGTCAAATTGAGTTAAACTAAGGCTTGTGTTAGGTTTAAATGATGATTTGAAGAGTTTTGGTTCAAGTGGTTTCAATCAATTTGGCTAGGTTTGATTTTAGCTCATTTGGAATCAAATAGATCAGATGGATCAAGTTTACCAATTTGACCAAATTGGTCAAATTGTCTTGGGTTAGGTGTTGGTTCAAGTTTAATTAATCAATTGGATAGGATTGTAAGCTTTAGTTTGAATCAATTTAGATTTAATTTGGTTTTAGGCCAATTTGACCCTTTAGGTCAATTTGGGCTAAGTTGGTCACTTGGGTCCAAATGGTCAAACTAGGCTAATTATGACTTTGGTCAAGTTCAAAATTAATTTAGCATGAACTTAAGTCATTAGTTGCAATCAATTTGGGTTGGATCATGATTTGACCTATTTTGGCCTTTTAAGTCAATTTGGGTCAACTTGGGTCAACTTGGGTCAAATGGCCAATTGAGTTTAGTTTGGCTCAATTGGTGTTCAAGTCATGTTCAATCATTGACCATGGGTTAGTGTGAAGCCATGGTTTCAATTGATTTGGTGTATGGTAGGTTTTGGCTAGTTTGGGTTCATATGAGTTAAAGGTTGACTTAATCAAATGAGTTGACTTGGTTTGACCCAATTTAAGGCAATTGATCATTCTAAGGTGATCAATAATCATGGTATGAGATTTTGATGGGCTTGTTTCAATCCAATTTGGGTTGGATTGGAACTTAGTTCACATGGATTCTTTAGGTCACTTTGGGTCAATTGGCTTGGTTTTGATTTGATTAAGGTTTAGTTGAATTTATATATGAGTTTAGGATTGAAATATAAATCCAACTCCAATCAATTTGGGTTTTAATAGGTTTTGGTTCATTTTAAATTCTCAAGTCAAAAGGGCTAAGTTGGGATTTGACTTGGGTCTACCTTGGTTTGGTTTGATTTTGTGGGTTTCATTTATATTTGGATAAGTAATTGAAGGAATGATTGATTCAAGAGAAAATCCATAGATTTTGGCTTGATTTGGATAAGATTTGGACGAGTTCAAGAAATTGGCTTAAAGGGCTTAAATTGGGATTTGATTTGATTTTAGTTTAATTTTGATTATTTGAATGTATATTTTATTTAGATTTGGAAAGATGATTGAAGATATAATTGATTTATAAAAAATCAATTGAATTTGAAGTGATTTGAGAGCAAATTTAACTAAACTCATGAAGGTAGGTCAAAAGGGCTAAGAATGGAATTTGATTTAGTTTTGGTGATTTAAGTGTAGATTTCATTTATATTTATGAAGATGATTGATTCATGAATAAATCAATTGATTTTGGGTTGATTTGGGTTAAGATTTGGCTAAGCTCATGAAAGTGGCTCACATGGCTTAAATAGGATTTGGCATGATTGTAGGTTTTAATCATTTAGATTTGGATTTGAATTTGATAAATTGATTGAGGGATTGAATTGATCTTGGAGAAAATCAATTGAATTTGAATTAAATTGAATTTGAATTGAATTGAATTAGATTAAGGCTAAGTCCATAAGATAAAATCATAGGGCTTAGGAAGGATTTTGAATTTGATTATGGACTTCAATTATTATATTTGGAATTTGGATCTAGATTTGATATTTGAATTGAATTTGAGGTTTGGTTTGGGAAGGAGAACATAGATTAGGTTTAGGCTATATGGTGGGTGAATTTTCTTAAATCCTAAATCATAGCCTAGGCCATGACACCATTCTAAGTCTCTAGGCTTAGATTAAGTATTCACCTAATCATTAGAAGTATCTTAAGACTAAGAAAATCTTAATGTCTAGAAGATTTTTAGGTCTAAAAAGATGAGGTTGAGAACTCACTCCAAAAGTGAGGTCAACAATTGTATACCTTAAAAATATATCCAAAATTACCTAAATCCTTCTCGAAAGAACTCAAAAGCGACTATAATAGCATTTAGAAAGGATATAAAAGTCTCACAGTTTAAAATTTTAAAAAAAGGTATACACTCGAGTGTATTAATTGCACACATGAAAACTATGCCAAATTTACCTAAATTCTCCTGAAAATAATTCAAAATAGCTTATAATACTATTTACAAAGGATATTAGAAGTCTCACACTATTTTAAAATAAAAAAGGTGTATACTCTAGAGTGTGAGTTACACCTCAAAAATAGATGAAAACAACCCAAGTCCTCCTGAAAGAACTCAAAATAGTTAAACAATCTTGGAACTAAATGCAGCTAAAGGCTTTAAGCTTGAAAAGAGTATAGAATAATATCTTATGTGTGGTGATTCGGTTTAGGTGAGATGGTAGCAGTAACAAATGTGAAAATCCTAAAATATCTAAAGTTCAAGAATGCACGAAATAATAACGATGGAGTCATTTCAATGGAGAAGATGAGATAGTACCTCAAATTTTAATGTAGAATTAGCATAACCCTAGAGGAAGGGCGGATGCTCGTATTCACGAGGGAGCTTAATACAATCTTTGCACGAATGAACATAGTACAAAATGAAAATATATAAATTTAGCTCATGCTCAATCTAAAATGGTGTCGCTGCTCGAAGATGGCGTCCAGTGCATTCCGTTGTTTTAACGGGCGAGGTTGAGTCATTTTCACACGACAATTTCGCATGGTAAAATCAAAACAAAATTTTAATCTTGGTCACGTTTCCAAATTTGATTGGAGTCGAATGCAAAGCTACATCCGACTCACATATATGCTCTCCTCAGAGGCACCTAATAATACGTCGTGATTAATTAAGCAAAATTTAAAAAATTAACGAGCAGGTAATAAATTTTGACATTAAATAATAGTATAGATTAAACGATTTTTAAATCTTTATAAATAATATTAATTCCATTTATTCTTATAATCTTCAACAATATTTATTTCTTTATTTTTTATTGAATGTATTTAATAAATTTAAGCATATTTTATATTATATAAATAATTAAAATAAAATTATTATTAAAAAATTAATTCATATTTATTTAATTTATAGAATTATTATTTAATTATTTAATTGTTTAAATTTAATATTATAATGTCTTATTCAAAGTGTATTTATGACATTTTTAAAGAATAGAAATAAATAGTGTATAATGATCATGTGTCCATATTGATGCATCATGGGCATAATTGCTTAACTAATGTGAGAGCAGAGTGAGCTAAGTTGGGCTGGTGGGCCAGGCTCCACTAAACATTGTTTGTTTGGACCTTTTGGCATGCATAAATGTATGTATTTCTGAATTACATAAATTATTTGATTTGATATATATTACAAATATTAAATTATTTCTATATTTATAATATTTTAAATACATTAAAATACCATAAATATTGGGTGGGTGGGCGTTGAGCTATGTATTTTCTGGCATTTTGAATTCAACTAATTTCAAAATCTTAAAAATAAGCATAAAGAGATACTCTAAAACATTAAATGACCATTCTATTTGTATAGATATGATAAGAATACAATTTTTTGGTAGATAATGCACTCAACCAATCAGCCAATGAATTTAAGCCTCTTTTCTCATCAATATTTTTCTTTCAAAAACTGCAACTGCCCAAACAGACCCTCAGACGTCAAGAACAGCCAAGGGAAAGAGCCTACTTTAAATACAATGTTAAATTTTTCCTCCAATTTAAAATAGAATAACATACAAATAATTTTAAAATATTTTATAACATTTAACAAAATCATTTTGATGAATTTACAATCCACCACATTAAAGGAACCCGTCATACCGTGTTGTTTGATTTTAATTTATAACCAAATAAAAGTATTAAAGTTAATTTCAACTTATAACCAACCAAGAAATATAAACAAATTTCATAAATTTATTTTACAATCAACCAAACTTTAAGCAATAAAATCCAATAAAATTAACTTGCACTATATCAAAAATAATAACCTAAATACTTCAAACCAAACAGCCCCAAAACATCTAAAACCAAACAACGAAAGACAAAATTAAGGTACACAGAGAAGCCATTATGCCGACTTGTTGCACTTTTTTAAACTTTACGGTGCAAATCTAGACAACCTTATGCTTTAGGTGAATTAAAAGAACAACATATTTAACAAAATACATTCACGTAAAACACGAAAGCTACTGGAGAAACAAAACACCTAGTTTATCAAGTAATTAAACATAATTAATAAACATACAAATCCGAAATATTTAACTTGAGGAACAGCGATCCACCAGAGGATGAAAACCAGTGTTTCAGTAATCCACAACAAATATAAAATGACAATTAATTCAATCCAGCGCTTAAAAAAAACGTTAAAAAAAAGGCTATACCGTATTATTAAGTACAATTGAAGCAAGCACTGCGATAAGAAATCAAGCATTTAGAGAGTAGACAACCGAGGTGAAGATGCTCCCATTTGATGATGAAGATGCTCTCTCCTTGCATATCAAATGAAAAATCTTAAGGATTACAATATACAGCACTTGAGGTTAAATAAATAAATAAATAAACTGATAAAGAGAAACAGACTAACTATAAGACCGCAAATCCCGGAAGGGATATTACAAAACTGTAACCGGAACTCCAAAAAGTAATTCCAGCCACAAACCTTTTATTATAAATCCCAAAAGATTATTAACGTTCCCAATTTTCCATTTCCTATACGTGACATAGCAGTATACACAGCCGAGAGCACTGTCTCAGGCCAATCCAAGCGGTCCACAGAAGCTGAGCCAAAGAACTTCCAGCAGACCACCGGCTGTGTCGCTTGATGTAAAATTGGGAGTAGTATTTACTGGAGTTAACTGATAAGCTTCTAGTTTGCATGCTTCATAAAATATCAAAATTGGCTCAGATTTCGTAGCAGGAAGATGACACAGCATCACCAATGCTGCCTCCATAAGCATTAATGTATGCAGAATCAAAACCTTGAAACTGTATCTGTTCAAAGATTGCCAACATTTGCTTTAATCAATCAACCAACAAAAATACACAGACATTATGAATACAGGACAGCTATAGCTCGTTTCTTCATAAATGTGATCACAGCGAGTGCTAAAACAGAAACCGCCTGCGCTAAATGTGCATTTCAATAGTTAAAGGGCACTTCATAGTTTTGCGTTTACCGCTTTTAAACTAATAATCTAGTTGATTAAAAAAAAATTGAAAACCTTGGCTTCCATCATCATAATCAGTTATAACAATTTGGAGAACTTAATGCGAATTTCACAGGTGATAATAACATCCAAACTAAAACTCACGAAGTTATTTCAATTCATTGTTGCATAACAGATGAATAGCATATACACAAAATATATATGAATGTATATATGGTCCCTAGCACAATATAACTTTACAATAAATATTTAATACAGATATTCTAAAGTAATAGACTTTTGAATTTACTTGAAAAATTAAAATCAACTCAACTCAACTCAAAATTAGCTTAATATCCACCCTTAGCATTTCACTAACACTCACTCCAATTGGTGTTAAAGAGGGCAGAGAGTAATGAAAAGAGAAAATCAAAGGAAAACAGTTGGCTCTCCGAATCAGCGGGACAATAATAATGTGATCTCGTCTAAAAAACACTGTAAACTTAGAAGATCATGAGAGAACAATAAGACCTTACTTAAAAATTAAGAAATATTTGGACCGAATAATCCACTAGACAAAATATTGCGGGCTTCAAAATCATGGATCAAGTTGCAATGTTGGGAAAATAACATCTTCCATAGAAAAAAGGCTTAAATGAGAATTTTAACAGGGAATTTGAACTAGAATCATACCATTATGTTAATTCATGAAACCTCTGACCTGCTCACAGGCTTCAAGTCACCGAGACCCCAAGCGATTTGAACCTTACAGAAGACTCAAACCCAAGGGTTGCAAAAGCCAGCTTCTAGTAAGCCAATAGATTTAGATGCCTTCCTAAATTGCCTCCAGGTTTATTGCTGATTTAGTAAAGACTGATAGAACAAATGGTGCTTCTTCACCAGGTTGAATAGTTGTTGGTACTATTGTGTATCCTTTTGGATAGGGATCCAAGACTAGTTCACAAGATATTTCTCTAGAGTTTACATAATCTGTTCCTCCCACTGATTCATGCAAGTAAATATTGTATGCACGACGACCTTGTGTCTTCAGTATTCTCATGCCTATGTAAAACATCAAGCAATCATGGCTGGACTGATAATTCTTGAAGCCAGAGGCCTTTTGGAGAAACTAACACCCTGGCGAACAATGCATCAAAAGAAAGCTATCAATATATTTAGTGGTTGTATAAGAATACTAACGCAGCTACAAAGGGCATAATACAGAAAACCTGAGTTAATGTAATAAACACATGAATCGGGTTTGCTGCATCTGGACCAGTGGCTCTTAATCTAAATTGTGGATTTTGATGCCAAGAGTCGTAATCCTGGCAGCCACCAGCACTGTAGCCACGCCATTGCCCAGGGACAGAGTATCGCATTTCAGGTGGATAAACACGGCAAACGTATATAGAACGAAAATGAATCTGAAAGTCCTGCCAAGACATCCAAAATATCCCATCCTTTGCCTGATATTGAAGAATTAGAATGAAAGTAAGAAGCACATAAAAACAGTTCAATCATCTACATTATGTTTCAACAAGACAGACTTAAAAGGAAATTCTCAAAAGGTTGAATCCCATAAAAAAAGTACCTGCGGAACATGCTTAAGCTTGTGTTTCATCCGATCAGTCCACTCAGGTGAAGAATCGGACCAAGGACCATTCCAATCAACTTCATTCGCCCAGGGATTCAATTTGAACAAGTTTGTGACCATCAACCTCTCTCACCTAAATCATAATAGAAACCAAGTTAAATTATCAACAAGAAGCTCATCAAATAATAAATAGAGCCAAAATAATAATAATAATAATAAAAGAAAAGAAAGCCACAATATACCTGCAACACTGAATAAGCATGACCTTGTACGATTCCACTGGAGGAAACGTGTACATCTGAACCAGAAGGACTCCCAGCACCAAGTAGAAAACCCTCCCGTTTAAAGTACAACAATTGAGACCATAATCTTCCACTTGCTAGGTCAATCTGCGCTTGTGGACTCCTCATGTCAATCTCTTCACCTGCACCTCCTGTGAGGTCTACAAGTGCGTCCTGAACAAGCCCACCTTCTAGGGCCTCATAAGATCCATGGAGTTTGGCATAAGCCTTCTCCAAAATAGAAACCCAAAGCTCATCACGCTTCTTACTAGTAGCAAATACTGGTTTTCCGGGAGCTTCACAAGGAATCCAATCATCAACAACAACAGGGACCCATTCACCCTAAAAAAGAAAGTCAGGCAGCATTTAAAATGAACAAACGAATTAAGGTGCATAATTAAATTTATTAGCAATAAAATTATCAGTTTGGTACTAGTCTACTCAAAATCAACAAGAAAGTTCAAATCTTCCCATAACTGGAAGTTAAAACAAAATTATGATGACAACAATAAATGGGAAGTTAAAACAACTACTCTGATGGCACTCAATAAAAACTCATTAAAGCATTCGAATCATCAGCTTACCCTCAGAAAGCAGAGGATAATACTATCAAAACAACTACTTATTGGGGAATATCTTCAAAAGCCAAAGAAAGAAAAAATATAAACAGGACTACCAAACAGCTCTTAGCAGCTTAAAAGGTAAATATGTTTATCAATTTCCACAGCCAAATCTAACTTAGGAATAGGCTGGTTGAACTGAGTTGATCTAAGAAAAAAAATGCATTGACAACTCTAGTCAGGTAAATCTTTCAATCACAAGTTATGGGGTTTAGAAGAGGTGAGAAAGTATCAACACATAAAAGAGACCAATATACAAAAGATACAACATAAGATTCCAAGTCATGCGAATTTTCAAATAGGAATTGAAGAAGACAAATAATGCAATTATGACATAACTTTAACACTTAGTGCAACCACAACACAGTTTGGGATTACTTAAAATGTAAATATGCAGACTCGTGAGCTTTTCTCAGTAATACCATCTGGTAAAAATACTTTTCAGAATATTCAAATAGGTTGCAAAGTTTTCAGCCAAGTAATAGGCAATAAATTAATGGGCCACCAAGTGGTCTTGCCCAGCATAATCTGAATTTTGAAATTGAGGAAGAACTCCCATAAAGGAATGATAAGAGTGATATCGGTTGAAAATAACATATTTACAATGATTTGCAAAGAATAAATTTAAACATCTCAAGCATCACTGAACAATAACTAAGATTTGAATTTCATTGTTATATTTATGTGATATGTTCAACTACTAGTTGATATGTTGCATTATAATAAAAATTTGTTCTTTATTTTTTTTTCCTTCAATAGGGAAGTGCTTCCACAAACACACGCATAGATAGATACACATACATACATAGACATACATATATATATATATATATATATATATATATATATATATATATATATATATAAATTAGTTGTGGTATGATCTATGATATTTCACTTTGTTCTGATGTGTTGTGATAGCTCCATTCGGTTTTAAAAATTTCACACTTTTATCTAGGAAAGTTTTATATATACAATAAAGCATAATAAAAGGTTTCCTGGTTCAATGTAAACAAGTGCACAATTTGAACTAGGTGATAAGACCAAAGGCCAACACCAAAAGCTTAGTTATTGATGATGATGATGATAAAGCTAGTATGAACTACCTAGCTAGATGTAACTACCAACAAATAAATTGAAAAAATTGTCATCTAGAAACATAAAAGTTCTGCAAATATACTTATTTATACTATTAAATTGTAGACATAAGAAACATAATGGCTTCCAGCCTAGCCAACAAACAAAATCACAATGATGAGATTTACTTGTAACAAATGTGTGCAATGAATTATCTTATCTTTATCCAATTATTAAATGATAAAATCACCATCGACTTCTTCTTTCCCTATTGTCCACAAATTTATGTCAGACATCATAGAAGGTGCTAAAAATGCGTAGCATAGATTTTAGTGAGAGATCCATCAAGATAGCCAGCACTATTGGAAAAATTAACAGAAATTAAGAAAAGAAAGAAAGTACAGGTTCCTCATTTAATAATTATATTGCAAAAGGTAATGAATATGATGGACCTCTCTGAAGATCTTCAAAACTAACAAAACTAGCGAATATAACCTAACCATTAAAACATAATTTACCATGCAATAAATGATGCCAAGAATTCAAAATTATCTTTACAACCTTTACCTAGGCCCAATACTTAGAGACATGAGTGCAAAGTAAAAAATAATGACCAACCACAGTATTATCCTATGTAAGATAGGTCCTTCATTTAACATTCAGAAACACTAAACACGAAACCCAATAATCCAGAGAATGTGGAATACTTATCATGAAAAATACAAGGTGGGCTAAGTATAAAAGGTGCTTTTGAGGCACTGACGTGACTGACCATTAATAGAATTTCAAAACAAAAAAAAAACAGCAAAAATGAGTCATAAAATCACAATGGCATCCTCTTATGACATAAACATACCAATAAATATTCTTTTAACAAAACAACAATTTATCTACAACAACATATAAGATTTAGCTAAACACAAAAGAATAATGGATGTTAGGATTTCTATCTCCTCTATTTTACCTAGTTCTTACAACATTCTCCAATCTCCACATCAGTATACAGTAAAAGAAAAAAAATATAAGTGAATCAATCATCCCGTTGATTTCCTTGAGGTCATCCAGCACCATAAGAACCTAAGGATTGACGAGAAAGGTTGGATACAATAAATACAAACCTACTGTTGGCATAATGCACTCATTACACCAAAATTGCCTAGTATTTGAATTCAAACCTAAGAACAGACTTCACATGTCACAACCAACATGTTTACCGTGGTTCCAACAAAAATAGTTAATTCGATGCATCAAAATAGAAACAAATTTAAATTTATTAGTCTGTCTTAAGCTTCAATGAAAATATAAACAATAGGGTAAAATCACAATTGATAAAATCTAGTACAATAGATGTAAACAATTAAACTCTGTCATTTGGTAGTCTTCATGGTACTTCTGGTGAGTACCTGAATACAAAACGAACAGTATAAATCCCCTCATCATTGTAATCCTGTGTGATTATAACTTCAGATATTCGAGAAACGTCAGTAAGAACTGCAACAGCACTAAGAAACCAGCAGTCGCCTAATCCCTGATAACATGGACAAATTTAGTAACTTCTAAATTTACATGAAATTAAGCATCATCATTGAACATATTGTGGGGAAAAGAAAATGATAGCGAAAAGGCTGAGTCATACCTGACAAACATCTGAAGAATTTACAGTGCCAGAAAATAAGCAAGGTTTTGAACCTATGGAACTCTCCTTTACTATATCAGTTGGTCGCCTCCATTCACTAACAACCTGGTAGGTGATGGAATGCTAATAAGAACCAGAATATCAAACTGAGACAAAGATGGAGTATTGTGAACCTTACCTGCAGCTTGACAGGTGGATTTCAGGATCTATATATAAAGATCTGTCATTAGGTGGAAACTCTTGATCCGTAAAGTTTGCATCCCCACGAGCAAGCAAAGCTTCTTTAACAGCCATTTCAACAGACAACATGCGTTGGTTTATTTCTTCATTAGTTTCATAACATGCTTTTCTTAATTTTCTATTATAATAATCCATATCAATAACGACTCCTTCACGTTCTGGCCTTCTTTTCCTCCCACTGGAATATTGCCCATCCCAATCAACATCTTCTCTATCATAAAGTTCTACATCTGCTTCATCACTCTCCCATTCATTAACCTACAACAAAGATGCAAGATATGAGCAACATCAACAAAACCGCATATCAAAAATAATCAAAAGATTAAATAGAAGCTACTGTAGAAAGATTTGCAGTGTATCACACTTGTTATAAAATGAAAAGTTCTCTAAGAGAAAGTACAAGAGTTTCCTAAAAGAATGAATAGCTAAAAAATAATAAAATGATGTACATCTATCTACTTAAGAAATGAGATAATAGAGTTCCATCTCTTAAATATCAACCTTAAACATTAATATATCAAAAATATTGAAATGTGAAAGCGTACAATTGCAGCATTTAACTGATAAACATAACAACAATATGGCAGATAACAAATTTGCAATAACATAAGTATGAAATAAGAAATCTCTTTTTTTTTTGTTAGTCCAAAATTATCCAAATTGAGTGGAAAATCCATCCAAATATGAATAGTAGGAACATTCATGTATTGAACAGACCTACTTGAGCCTTATTTTGTGATGTGGTATTATATGGCATGGGGGTGAAATTAGCACAAAGTAGAAAATGCAAGCCCAACTTAAGCTTCAGGGTTGCTATGTGTATCCAAGAACATCCATTTAGATGCCCACAAGTGTATTCATGAATCCAAGCGTGTATGTACACACGTGTGTGAGAGAGAATGAGAGCAAAGATTATAGGGATTTAAAGGGCCCAATCCCAATTCAACTATCACTAATAGCTCCTTCAAGCATGCATGTTAGAGACAGCAACCAAGAACAAAAAAATTCCTCTATTGGTTTTAATTTTTCATTTTATTGATCTACTCAGCAATGATGGGAAAGGCTAAAATTGCAGTTTCCTAAGCCCGCATGAGGAATTTAACATAAAGTAACGAATTAAAGAAAGGAACAATTAAAATCACACAGAATTTTGTACCCGTGAAGGAGAGCCACCCAAATGCCAGCCATCTTCAGGCAAATCAATCAGATCAAACCCAACAGGGCTTGTTGCTGCATGAAGTGTACATATCTCATCTTCAGACAGGCACCTCCCCAAAGAAAAGCGTCCATTATTTGCATCTTGGATTCCACACCTTCACTATCAGATCTTCCAAAAGCATCCAAATCTGTTGGCGGTTGGGCACCAACCCAAATGTCTGTTCCTTGTTCCCATATGCCACCACTCCCATGCAGAGGCAGTCCGCTCAGATACCCGTCAAATCCACCATCAAGGTAAGATGTTGCTTCTCCAATATCAGCATCTATAGTCACCGTCACAACATGCCACCTGTGGATGTAAATTATTAACTTTTATAAATATGCAAAAAGCTAGAAAGGCTGAACTATCATACTCAGAAACAAAAGTGAAATAATAATTGCAACCAAAGTTCATTTCTTCTATCACACACCTCCCATCTGCAATGCTGGCAGCCCCAATGCTCCACTCTTTAGCAACAGTGGTCAACCTATCACCTTTAGTAACAAATCTCAACCCAACTTGACCAGCCTCGATACCTTGTTCAGAACCAGCTACGAGGATTTCCCAACAAACATTCTTCTGAAATTCTGTGCCTAATAAACAAACTGGACCAGAATCTGGCTGGATCATGACAGAAATAGAGAAGCTAATCTTCTGACTGTGACAAACGCTAGGATCAACCAGTCCACAGTGTTTACCAACAGCCCTTGGCTCATCATCAAGAATGCACACCGCTCCTGAAACGCCAGTCTGCGACCAAAACAAATTAATAATATAAATACAAAGAGTGATTCACAGGTTACAGCAAATTTCCAACAAATGCTCAACAATTAAGTTACAAAGTAATTTGAAAAGTTGTATTGGGGCCAACAGGTTAAAAGTTGAGATTGACTTTTGAGTATCACAGAGGAACTCTTGCAGGAAAAATCCATATTGAATGTTAGAAAATTGAATCCAGAGAAGAGAAACAAATAGCCATAATCAAGAACAAATATTCAACATTATTGCAGACCATAGAAAATTGCTGACCAAAGAGTAAATGACCTTGATAAATCAAGCATCAAGTGGATAACTTGAATAGTTAAATTGGAAATAAAATGAGTAAAGTTATCTGTACCTGTTGTGCCCGTCGAGACAGCTGATCCATGCGAATGCGCTGAGCAATATTAGCAACACGTTCCCGAGCAAATGAGTCATCCAATACAGAATCACCACCCACAGCAGACAGCAGCAGCCATGGCTGCAGCATCACGGTTTCCAACATTAGGCATTGAAGAAATAAGAGAGGTTTCAATTTCCTTCCATTTCCTTTCCTCTTTTTCAAGAAGTGCCTTTCTTCTTTCTTTTCCTTTCCCTCTTCTTCCCGTCTTTGCATCAAAATTTCCTCTTCCATTTCCTTCTCCCTTATATAACTATACAAGATAAAGGTAAAATAACATTATTATGGACAGAAAATTATATTAAAATAAAAGAACAAAATGACCAACCTTTCTTGAATTAATTCAAACTGTCGATGCTCTTCAGGCAGCCACTGCTTGATTTTCTTGGCACTCAAGTCTGAAAAACCAATACTATCCAAGAAAAGTCTAAGGCGGACCTCATCCTGTATAAATGATATGAAATAATTATAAATTATAAGAAAATAAATTAAAATTTGAAATATTCATAATCAAAAGCTCAAGAACACCTGTACACATTCAGCTTTTGCAGTCAGGCCAAGCAAAAGAAGTAAATAACCACCAAATTTGTCCCACATGTAAACCCATTCCGTATCAATAGCCTCTTCTAATGCCAGAATACGAGCATGAGCACACATTGTCCTCCGGTAGTCTACATCAATAGGAGACTCACGACAAAAAATCAATCCAGATTTAAATCTATGAATTAATGACCCAGCTGTGATTTCTTCATTTCTCAGTCGATCCCTCAGTTTTGATACATCAGCTCTAGGAAGCATAAAATCGCCCCTGTCCCTTGTAATGTTGGGATCCCCAATTAAAGAGCAGCAGAACTAACAGATCTTTGTGGGGCTGAGTAAGTCCCAGATAGAGCGTTCCTAGTCTAATCACCCAAAAGTTAGCAATAGGTGATACATAACAAGGATAAACAGTACAAGAGAGTCAAACAATTTAAACAATGGATACAAATGCCTAAAACAAAGAAATTCTTCCATTTGATATAGGCTGCAAGAATTAATAAAAGAAAGCTGGATTGACAACACATAATTTTTTAAGCTATTTTGATGAATTATTGATTTAAGTAACTCTTCTACCTTTTAATTATACATCCTAACCTTATATATCCCATGTGCTCAGTCTTCTACCTTTTTTGGTATTATTGATTATATTTATGAAAACAATTAAACTATTGAAAATAATATTTTATTTCAACAAAGTTGAGATAACAATTTTACAATTTTAATAATCAGAAAAACATAAAATTTAATATATTTCATTACAATGAAATCAGAATAATAAATAAATTTATGTATTATTAAATATTAACTTTCTATGAAATTAGCATAATCTTAAGTCATGTTTACTAAATGTGATTGTCCTTACTATGCAAGAAAATAAAATTAATAGGAAATTAGAGTAACAAAATAAATTAAAAGAATGTATTTTCCAAAAATACCACAATTTTTTAACATCCTTAATCCTAAATTTCCATTAATTTGGATAGTGAAACTGATATGGTCCCTTTTAGATAGTTGGGAGCTAAATTGGTTATTTTAGATAGTCTTAGATCATTTTGGTCTTTCATATATTGTTGGGAGACCATTTTGAAAGTTTTCTCACTAATTAAACAAGAAAAACAAAAGCTATTGTACAATAGACATCTTGTTGCATCAAAAGAACATTACCATAAGATCAATAACTTTCATGGTTCAATTGCTTCAAATGTGAATATCATTCCACAATCAGATGAAAATGAAAAATAATATGACAAATCATATTCCCAAAAGTCTAGTGGAGCACCAAGATCTAAACAAAATAAAAGCTTCAAATGATTATTTTATGCTTCACTAGGTATCAAACTTTATTGCACCAAGACAACATCATGGTAAACAAATCTGACAATTTACATTAACAATAAAATGTACAATTTTCAAACCAAAATATTGTGGCTTATCCAGGATTTTCTTCAAATATATAGCATTAATTTATATAAAACACCCACAAAGCAATTAACTATGAATGCTTTTAGATTCTGATAAAAAACGCCAGAAACAGTTCACGGATCAAATAGAGCCCTCATGAGAAAAGTAGGGTCCATTATTGCCTAGACAAATCCATAAAACCAACTAAATCAAAAATAAATAAGCTTTCCATCAAAACTCTTGATTTTAAGCTGAGCTACCCAATACAGGTCCATCGCTTCAGAAGCACAACAAACAGAATTACATTGAACTGAACAGAGTTAAATTATCTCTAAGAAAACAAAACAAATGATCTTTTACATTTGATGGTTCAAGTAGTAGAATAAAAACAAAAAATTCAAACAAAAAAGATGTGGTTGACAACACAATGAGTCCTCGAAGACATAACTTCGATTCAAGCTAAGAAGATACATTGCCACAATGAACTTGCCAGAAAAAAATACACCAATCAAAAGAAGGAAATTTCGGATTAACAGCCACGACAAATAAATAAAGAATGAAACAAAATACAAGATTTAACCTCTTCCATGTTTCAGTTGACCCACTTTTTGTAACTACTGAAAATTCAAAATATGATGAATGCAAAAAGAAATATTCAAATCAGTAATGTTAATGTTCTTTCATACAATTGAGACAGTGGTCATAGAAAAAAGGTTAAGAAAACCATATTATTCATATAGAATATAAATCAAAATTTTCTTTACTTTTCATTTTTCTGAACTTGAAAACCAACCTTTGTGGCAGAACGTGTAATCGCCTGGACAATAGTTTCCTTGCTAAGAAAATGCACGGCATCTTCCATCATCTGGCAACATGCAAATTTGAGCAGGTAAGAGAACCAATGATAACAGTTTTCAAGGAATTCAACATGCCAAAAGAAAGCAAAAGTATCATAAAGTATGCACCCACAAAGCAAGAAATAAAAAATAAAAAAAAACCGGTAAGAAGAGTAGACCTTAAGTGTAAGGCAAGGGCGAGATACAGCAAATCAAAAGATACAACAAGGGTAATGGCAGAAACAGCAGCACCAGCATAAGGTGGATATATTTCCAAACTAGCTACAACGCATCCTTCAGTTGCCAGAGCAACACCATACAGCATAAGAAAAGCATGGCTGCCAAATTACCAAGCAGTCAAAATATTTATGGAAATTAATCCACAAATACACGTAACAGAAAAAAGAAACCTAACAACTTATTTTAAGAAGAATAAAGATAGATTTATGATGAGTAACAAGATGAAGAAATCAAATCGAACCTAACATTTTTTTGCACAATCAGCATGGGCATCATAAACATATACTGGCAGTACCCGTGGAGAATAGACGACAATTGGAGGTGAAAGTAGCACCTGAGAAAAGAATAGTTAAATTTTATCCCCTGATAAAGAGAATAGCTTAAGCAGTGCAAGGAAAGAAGCTATAAGATGAACATTGTAGATCATTTTAAACAGCTTACTGTCAGTGCCCTTCCGGCAAGGAAAAACAAAAATGAAAAGTACCCAACTGATGCTCCTATGAACGGTTTACCTGAATAAAAACATAAGTAAGCTTCAGTAGAGTGATCGTTGTCTTACAAGTCATCAGATAACATGGAAAGTACACAATTTCCAGTCACCTTCAAAAAATCCAACCAAAAAAGCAGCCAAAGCCAGCAGAAAAGCAAGAAAACAAACAAAGAACATTTGGATCCTGGTCAAATAGAAATTGTTTGAAGCCCAATAATGAACAACAGCTAATGCAAGGACAACGAAGGATGACCAAAAGGAATCCGACCCCAACCTGCATAATCACAATAAAGCAAGCACAATTACTTGACATAATTCAAATGCTTTACATTCTGCATTCAAGTACACCAACCGTCCAAGGCCTGATGACAACAATAACAGCTGCCATGGCACCAAGCAGAAGTGAAAATCCAATGGCAAGAAAGACATATACACCACTGGACAGTTTCCAAACATCATCTTTCCTGCAGATCATTTTAAAAAATACCAATAATCAAGTAAATATCCAATCGACAGTGGTCATTAAAAAAAAAATCCTTGGCTTAAGTCATTCCCCTCACCATTTATATAAGCCAATTATAAGTGAGAAAATTGCTGGAAAGCAAGCCAAAGGAAGCAAAGCAGCAAGAAAATCAGATTTCAAGGGTACTTTGTCCTCCCTAGATTTCACTACCTCCAAATATGATGCACCACAAAATGCCACAAGAACGACTGAAACATGATAAAGAAAGTACGATAATTAGCTAGAAAGGAAGCATCTAAAGAGTAATGCAACATCATTTGCAGGAGGTTGACTTGTTAACTGGTCTGAAGAAAACTTTCAAAAAAGTAAAATAGTGGCAGACTAGAACTTCAGAGTAAAAACACAGCTTACATGCAAAATGCCAACACAGAGAGCTGAAGAGAGCGAGAATCTATAAGTTGCAAACCACGAAACAATGGGTAAAATTGCAGTTATTAACAATGTCATTGATGAGGCAATAGCCCAGCCAAGATATACAGATGAAGCATAGGGAGAATAAAAGCTCCTGTGATCTCCATTCCAACCCTTGTAGCCCAAGTCATCTAATGGTTTTGCAGATACAATAGCACCCAGGGCCAAAACAGAGCCAGCAAATATAGTAATGCTAACAACAAGAATAATTCCCTGAAAATACATAACAAAGATATTTTAGTATAAAAACATAATATAATTGCACAACAAACGTAGTTACAGGAACAAAATCCTGCAAAACTTAAATCATTAAACAAGTTATCAACTCAAATAATGTGACACAAGCCAGAGAAATAGAAATAAAAATAAGATGCACATCAAATCAGCTGCTGAAAACAAAATTCTAATAAAACTTCACGATCAACATCAGCAAGAAGTATGATAATTAGCAAATAATGCTGCATTGTCCTGGTGCTTAGGCCCCCATCTTAAAGTTAATGGGTTCAAGTAGGAACAAGAATTTGTAAGTGAACCGCACACAACGTTTTAAAAAAAGGATAATGGCAACATTGAGTTTTAAAACAAACTATTTCTACGAGATGATTAACTTTTTTTCTAATTAAGGTAGAAACTGTCTATGCAATTTGAGATACCAGCATGCAAATCCACAGGCAAACCATCCAAATAGACATTTCTTCACTAATAGAAATGGAAATGAAAAAAAAAATGAATCAAATCTCTATAAACAACAATAAATCCATAGAAAAAGTTAATCATAAAATCTATAAATCACGTAAAAGTACAGAAGATCAATTTTTTTTGCACATAATAGGAATAAAGATATGTACACGAACTGATTAACACAAATAATTAAATTAATATGAGAAGAAAAGGATGGAGGAGGATGAGAAGGAAAAAGAAAATGGAAGTACTTATAAATAACATATCCAACTCAATAATGGCTTTGCTCTCACCAGAATTTTTATACAATAGACCAAATAAAATTCACATTCTAGAAGCTTGTGAGTCTAAAAAATAACAAAAAAAGACTTGAGATAAAACCGATTTTGTTTATCTGTGGCCTAACTAGATTGTTGGGAGTGGTCCATAGAAACATATCTAAAGATACGCAATGAATTTGTAAGTAAGCTATGAAAAATTCCATATCCAATAAACTCATGCAGCAACTTCAAATGCACTGCATACAATCTGCAATACCTAGTATTCTAAAGCAGCCTTTTCGAAAGCAAAATTCGCACTCAAACCGAGATAATAGTCCAAAGTCATAAGCACAAGGAGCAACCAACCCAAGCAAAGTTAGGTGCTAAAAAAGAAATAGCCATACTACTACTCTATTTAAATATTTACAGGGGATACTTTTAAAGAACAGTAAATAATAATCATCTCACAGTATATTATTGGGTAAGATGAATTTTCAAGTTTCTTTATATTGTAAGTTCAACTATTTTATTAAATACTTTATTTTAAACAAATACAGCAGAAGAGGGAAGAAATTATTTGAATTTTATATGTATTTCATTAAGGACCTTATAACCCCATTTAAATGATAAGATTCTATGATATATAACATAACAACTAAATGATCTAATTACATAATGCTTACTTAAAAAATTCCTAGAACAAAATAAACAAATATTAACTAAGTTTCTATATATGCATCTATGAGAATAAGGATATTATGCAGTTTGCCCTTTACTCCACGTGATTCCAAAAGAGAATTCAGACAGTTGCAATAATGTGAATTGCCAGCCTAAATCACCAGAGAATCCCACATCTACAATCCCATGAATTACCAAATTGGACCATCAATACTCCTCAAGTTATAGAGTATATATTCTCCACACCTAATTTGAAAGTGGTATTATGAGATGCAGAGCTCAATAGTCCCTTGATAGAATGTCTGCTAACTATTTGTATATTTCAACATGTGGGATACCTATCTACTTTCCAATTTCTCTTTAATGAACTCCATTCGATTTATATGTATTTAGTTTGATCGTGTTGGACTAAATTGTTTACAATATTGATAATTGATTTGTTATCACCATATAACGCGTCATGATTTCCTCGCATTTTATTCTAAGTATTGGATGATTTTAATCCATAACAGTGTATAAATTCATTGGTCATTGCTCGAAATGTAGCAACTGCTTCTACTTCACCAATTGATCAGATTTTCTCCTAGGAAGGTGCAGCACTAGTAATAGAATTTCTATCTATGAGAAATCCTACCCAATCAACATTTGTGTATCACATCTAAGCCAAATCTTCTAGTTCTCTCATATGAGATTTCTTTTCACTAGGTTAGAAGTATCGAAGAGTTTTATACAACATTTAAATGCACTTAGTTAGATTATGTATGCATTGACTTAAAACAATTATAGTATAAGGTAGATCTAGTCCTAAGTGGGACAACGAGAAGGATGACCAATGAATTGGCCTTTGATACATCCCTTCAGAGAACTTTTAGGTTGGTGCATGCCTCTCCAAGCTCTGGAATCAGTAGATTGAAACAATGAAGGCTGCATCTCAACATGTCTAATTTACTAGATCCATAACGTAATTTTATTCAAAGAAAAATATTACAGGCTTCTATTCCAAGAAAGAATTTGAGCCTTCCTACATCTTCACTTCAAGCCATAGGATAATTTTTCTTTCCTGTTTCTCTTTTCTTCATAATCATCTATAACTACAATATGCCCACCACATAAATTAGTAGAATTGTGATCTTTCCTTCCTAGGATAGGTTTATAAATAAAGCGTGATGTCTGAGACTTTGCTTGAAGTTAATCATTTAAATGACATCGATGAACCTCCCAAATTATGTTCTTGGGGATTGTTTGAAACGATTAAAGTTTTCTTTAACTTGCATACATAGTATTGAATTCCTGATTAAAGCATAGTGGTTGTTCCAAGCAGGCTTATTCCAATTCTCCATGTAGAAATGCATTTTTTAATATCTAACTACTATAATGACCAATTTAAGTTGGCTATCAAAGAAAGTATACGAATGTTATTTAGCTTTGCAACTTGAGCAAAATTTCTCCATAATCAATTCATAATTCTAAGTATAGCTTTTCCCAATGACTAGGTTTTACCATTTGAGTGTCACATTAGCATTGTCTTTGACAGTGCATGCCCACTGAATCTGAATAATTTCTATTCTTTTGGCACTAATACCACCCATAAATTTGGTTTTCTTTTAAGATGCCTATTACTTCAATCAAAGCTTCTTTCATTCCTTATTCTCAAGTGCTTCTTGGATAGTTCTTGAAATCCTAAAGTCATTTATCTCAATGAGAAAAATTGTGGAAGGAAGAAATGTTGAAAAGGGAAATAAAGTTGGCTATTGGATGTTGAGTGCATTTTTATACCTTTTTTTAAGCTGTAAGAAGATTGATATCATGATGGGTACAATTCAAGGGTATAATTCATAACTTCACTACATGATGATTGACTATACATATATTTGAATGATATAGCATACTTTTATTCAAAGTTTGAATGATATAGCATACTTCATGTATGCTATATTTGAATGATATAGCATACATGAAGTGAAGATTTAGGTTGATTGGACAAGGTTTTGCTGGGATTATTTGCAAAAGGGGCCACATCTATCCAAATGGAAATAGACACAGGGTTACTTAAAGCCATACATGTTGGCAATTGAAAGACCAGAGTATAGAAAATTAAAGTTATCTTTATTTCAAGGCAACCTTGATCATATAACTCATAATTTTCATCAACGGTAAAATATCCAAGAAGAAGAAGAATTTTCTAAAACTTGGATGCCAACATTAATATCCATTTTGAGTCGAGAAGTATCCAAAAGATACATATAGGGATCATGGGACAAGTTTATTCTTTTGATGGTTTTATTAGAAATAGTGCTTAATATTCTGCAACACTCACAAAAGTTCTCTATAGAAGTTGTGAATATTCTGCATCAATAAAAATTTTTTGAAGGATTTCAATAAGTGCTTAATTTTATAATATTCCACTGGAAAAATAATTTATTAAAAATATGGTTGAAGAGGAAGCTTCCCACAAATAAAATTTTAAAACAATACTCTCAAAGAATATGGCCCTAATAGTTTCAAGAAAATGATTTTTCCCCTTCTACTATCCTATTTTATTCTATAGTCTCAATAAAGGAGAGTTCATAGATGACAGCCTTTCTTTAAAGGAAAAGAATATAATCTAATTAAAGTACTCCTTCACATTATTAGACAATACGTTTAACATTAGTATTAAATTGGGTCAAAAATCATGTTACGTAACATAAGAAAGATTAGACTCATGCAAGATCTATTTTTCGTGAAGAATAGCTAGGTTGTGAGCAAACGTCTATGAAAGTAAAATACCATAAGGCCATATTGATATTAGTGATATAGGATGAACTTCATACAGAAGTGAGAACCAAGTAGAAAGACAAAATGGCTTTCGAGTGACTTAGAGGGTAGGTTATTTTATAATGATTTGTGATTTGACACATCTCATACCAAAACCCTTCAACTTCCATTTTATTGAATAATATAAAAAACATGGATTGTGGCATAATAAAGGATGAATGACCCATCTAAATATGATGAAGTAAAATTTATGCAGATTTTGCATTCAAATTTTGAGATAATTAAGATTGGGTGATGTGATTATAACTAATCGTATCCAGCTAATATAGACATTCTAGTTTCTTAACATGCCCAATCATCTTCAATTGTACTTTGATCTTGAAATAAATAATAAGTAGGATTAAAGACTACAATATAATGTTCAAATGTCAGTTTTTTAATACATATTAGGTTCATAGATAATTCAGGTATAAAGAGAACAACTGATAATAGAAAGGATTGTATGTTTTATACATCCGTTTTAGGAATAGCAACTAAGGTTTCAACTGCTACTTCTATTTTTTTATTTTGGTATAAGGTTTCAACTAAGGTTTCAATTTGCTACTTTTATTTTTTGATTGATTTAAGAGCTGTTTGGTTTGATTACTTTTGAATGTAAAATTTGGAGATTTTAACTTTTGTGTGTTTGGCATAGTAAAATTTCAAGTAATATGATGTATTTAGAATACTTTAGAAAGGTGGATTTTGTTGTATTTAGAATTCACCCAATTTGGGTAATTCAAATACACTTATCGTAAAGTGCTGCCACGGATACCACCGGCCTTCACACCGCCACCGACGCCTCCAAAGACGTTTGTCATCATTGCCATAGTTCGCCTTTCATTTATCAACCACACCAACGAACCCCAGTCGCCACCCACTATCGGCCACCACCACCACCATGACAACCCAAAAAATACATTACATTATATTCATTCTACCCAAAAAAAAAAAAAAACTCATATATTTATAGAATTTTCAACTAAACAACCTAAAAGTAATCTAAATATATTATATTCACTTTACACTACCATTCTTTTTGGCAACCAAAGCCCCTTTGAGAGTAGGTTATTTTACAATGATTAGTAATTTGATAAATCTCATACCAAAATCCTTCCAACTTTTATTTTATTGAATAATATAAAAAACAAGGATTGTGCTATAATAAAGGATGAATGACCCATCTAAATATGATGAAGAAATTTATACAATTTTGCATTCAATTTTGAGATAATTAAGATTGGGTAATGTGATTTTAACTAATCGCATACTAATATAGACATTCGGTTTCTTAACATGCCCAATCATCTTCAATTATCTGATCTTCAAAAAAATAATAAGTAGGATTAACGACTACAACATAATGTCGATGTTAGTTTTGAATACATATTAGGTTCATAGATAATTCAAGTATAAAGAGAACAACTGATAATAGAAAGAATTGTAAGTTTTATATATCCATTTTAAGAATAGCAACTAAGGTTTCAATTGCCACTTTTATGTTTTTGGCTTCATGCTTCATACACAAAAAAAAAAAAAAAGAATTTTGTTGAAGAGTTTATCATGTGGTCTATTCCCTAAGTAAATCGTCCATATTTCAATTAAACAATTTTCAAAAGCACGCTACAAATGAAGTATAATACTGACTTGGTTGATCTATAGAGCAAGTATCCAATAGCTTATCAAAATCAACCGAAAAAAAAATGCAATTTTTTTCTATTTCTTCTTGTTTTATCCCTTCTTCCCTGCATTTCCTTCCATAGGAATGGTATGGCTTGATGGTGTCGGGTTTGATTTTCATACGAAGGCTTGTTTTTTGTCATGTGGAGGCTATCATTAGAGTTTCCAACATGTTTTGTTTAAGTCCCTCCTTTTACAATAATTGCAAAACATACCTTCTTAATTGTTGGGCCTTAGTAGACCTGATTTGGGTTTTAGATGGCCAGGCACAACATACATTTGCTGTAAGGGCTACATTTAGGGCAATACTCACACCATCAAGTGTTTCTCATATAACATCTCACCTCCCATCTGCATTTTTTAATAGTAAAAAAACTTCATTCAGGTTTGAAAGTATTCATTTTGAAGTATTTAGGTATGCACTTGGTTATATTCAACACTCAATTCAACCAGAAAATCTTAAATTCTTCCACATATAAAAACATGAAGCATAGCAGGATCTTCATTACATCACATTTAATACACATAGGTGGTAATGAAGCTAGAGCCATATTTTTCACTGATGCTTGTCAACATAAATAGCACCTCACTTGATAGTGTCAAATTTTGTCTTGATTTTTTAAGAAAACATCATGAACCTTCAAGTATGTTTTACTTCATTCTCTGACAAATATTTCTGGCTATGGTTATGCGCATACAAGTTTCACTAACTACAAATATTATTGAATTTATAACCATGGCATCATTAAAAAATCTTTGACATCTCACACAAAAGAAAAAAAAAATCAAAACACCTTCACTTGATATTGTGCCAACAAGATAGCTTAGCTTTCATTTCCCTTTTAAAAAATTTCATAATAAGGGATCAAACAAGATAACTTCTTCCATTCAATATAAATAAAGATTGAGAGTTTTGATATTCACCCACTAAGATTTGGGAGATCAAGTTAGAAATATTTGGTTAGTCAATGACTTCTAATATAGAAGACGTCCTACTCAATTTTGATAACATATTTTTTATCTCTTAAGTTTGATGCACGATAAAGGCAACAAGTAATTATCCTTGTTGTGGTGGCAGCAGAAAAAGGTTCTCCTAGTCGTGGATCTCCTTACAATGAAGACAAGCTGATCCAGGAAACAACTGTGGATGATGGCAATCCTGCTAAAAGGAAGTATCAATTAATTCTTGAGAAAGAACTAAATGAGGATGCACAGAAATTTCTTTCCCAAGACTCTGATAACATCAAGTGAGAATTTGAATTATATGTTTGGTTCATTAAGGACCTTACACTCTTATCTTACAGTGGGACTCTATGCTAAACAACTTTATCTGTGCAATTGAAAACAACTAATTACATAGTAATTAATTGACAACTTTTAATAAAGTACTAACAAAATTTATATATACGCACTTATGGGAGTAAAAAAATGATATTTTTCAACCTATACCCTTAACTGCACTTGATTTCCAATACAGAAATTTGGCCAACTAGCCAACTGCAACATGTGGATTGCAAACAAAGGTTACCAGGAATCTGGCCAACTACAACCTCATGAATCGCTAAGCTGGACGCTAACAATAATAAAACTACTTATATTGTAGCTTGTATGAAAGAAGAAAAATTCAATCTTCATTACCATTTATTTCAGCTTCGACATGCATAATATTGTCATTATCAATAGATTTGTAACATCCCCTCTTCCTCTTTTCCTAGAATTCACTAATGCAATACCAACCTACCAGAATTAGTTTGCAATCCTTGTTTACATTTACGTGAATTATTAGTGGGTTAATACTAACATAATGTTTTTATATTTTTTTAGCAATACTTTTGTCATTTTCTATAAAATTATTTCTACAACCATTGATGATAGAATAAAGAAAAGTTTTCTTTTAGCTTTCCCAAAGAATTGATTCTCTTTCAAGGTTATTAAGATTTTCTCATGTCCATCTTCAACCACCTTTCTTTCAAGGCTTTCATAAGACTGATTCTTAAATCTCCTTTCATTTAAACTCTTAGATACTTTTATGCCATCCCACATCAAGTTAATATCAAATCTTGGCAATGTGCTTAGTAATTACCTAACATTTTACAACGAGGCATTTGCCTAAACTCACCTTTCCATCAAAGCCCATTTAAGGGATGTATAAAACATTATGGCCTCGTTACCCAAGCACCTAAGTAAGTGCTTAGCATTACCTTTTCAACATCATATCAAGCTAAAAATCTAAGATCATGATAGACATGAATACAACAACAATAACAAGCCTTTATTCCACTACGTATTGGCTACATGAATCATTCTTCTCCACTATCTCCGATTAAGTGCTAAATTCTCACTTAATTCTAATAAAATAAGGTCATTTTTCTACTTCCAAACCAACTCTTTTAGGTCTACCTCTACCTTTCTTAACATTGGCAGTCTAATACATCTACTCTACTAATTGAGTCATCGAGCAACTAACGCTTTTATATGACCAAACCATCTAACGACTCTCTATTATAAACCACGGAGCTACTCCAACTTTTTCATATATATATTTGTTTAGATTTTGTCTCTTAGTGTAAAGTCACTCATTCCCTTGAGCATCCTCATCTCTACAACACTTAACTTAATTGTGTGCTTCTATTTTCTTGGCCAACATTATGTGACATAAAGCATTATAGGTCTCACCATCATCTTACAAAATTTTCACTTGAGTCATATTTTTCTATCACAACATGATTGATGCATTCATCCACTTTAACCATCCAATTTGAATTCTACTCATAACATTCCCATCTAATCACCATCAATTTGAACAATAGACCGAGATATCTAAAATCTGAACAATCATGATAAACATGAAGCTTGTCATAAAATTAGGCATGACATATGACATAACTATGGCTCTAATATAAACCACAAAGGCCAAAATACACACTCCAATGAACTCAAATACAACTCAACTAGAAAAACATTAAGTCAATGCAACAAATTGAAATTACAAGGGTTGCAGACTTTGAAATATACATATCCACTTTCTTAAACTTAAAAAATGCAACCATAGTTGGGAAGCAATAGTTTGGAAAACCATGTTTAGGGAAGCATCAGTAATTCACCATAGTACATTAAAGCCTAAGAAAGCCATAGTATGCAATCAACCAAAAAAGCATCCACTATTGTGATTGGAGACAAGGAATTTTGATGATACACTTGAGGGGTCATGGGCTTATAATCATCAAGAGGACTTAGTATAGAGAAAAGTAGTAAGTAAATGGAATAACTAAAAAAGTATCATACATAAGGAATATTTAACTAAGATCAAATAAAGGAAAATAAGAAAACTGTATCAATGAAACATTACTTCCCATCAGCAATCTAGTTATAGAAATCAACAATGGTGTGTCATCAAGCAATCAAAAGTAAATAAATAATGAAAATATTAAAATAAGTATGCATGCAAAAAACTCAACAATGCCCCTGTTTTAATTAGGCACAAATATGCATCTCAAATGTGCAAGAAATTAAGAATGTCATTTTAATTGATATGAAGGATAGAGATAACATTTTGTAAGGATGAAGTACCATTAAGAACAAGGGATGTCATTCACGATAATCGATACAAGCTGTTATGTTTTCATAAAAAAATGGCACAGCAGCTTTCATTTGTGCAAAAAACTTGCGAAACAAGTGGAAACAAAGAGTGATACAGTGAATTATACAAAAGAGTAAGCAAAACCTCAGATCAAACCTTAGCGCTAAGCCAAATCACAAAAAATAAAAAAAGGGATATGCAAAATTAAATGATTAGTTCATACGTGACTCAATGGATGAGAAGAATGATATGTTTTGTGCTGGGTTGACAATATAATCACCTGCACTACATTATCATACTAGAAAGTGTCACAAAGGTCTGCTTCACATAAGTGAAAACAAAAAAAGAGGGGACAAGAACAAAGGAGAAGAGAGGATGCAAGAAAGGATAACAGAAAAGAGAAGCCATAAAGAAATAAATCATGAAGGTCCAAAAGCGCTAACAGCTATGTGGTACAAGCAATCAAACATGACAATGCACTTTCTTATCATCCTCCTGCAAAATGATTAAGGTATTTGAATCCAACAAGCCCTCGGTTAGAAGTGTTTAACTGTTGCTTTGGTTTTGACTTACCCTTTTCAATTCTATGAAAACATTGATTGTTTATAGCAACTATGAGAAATTATGACCCCTGATATGAACATCAAGAAAGCCATCATCCTGGCGAATAAATGAGTGGGTAAAAAGGTGAAATATAAGAAACTAAGTATTACAATTTTGCATATCTTCCATTTTTTTTTTGACTTAATCTATCTTTTTTCCCTAGTGACCTCTTCCACCCATCTTTGCCTCTTGTTTGTTTAACTACATAACCCAGTGTACTTTACAACAACAAATCTGGATAAAAAAAGTAAAAATAAGAGAAAAATGACACAAAGGTAAAGAAAAATAAAGTTGATTACTTGGTTGACAAAGGTAAGAGCTTTTCCCTGATACTCAAACAGTCGTGGACTGATATTGATGGCAAATTTATCATATTAAGTAGCAAATATAGAGGGAAACCTCAAAAAATTTCAATGATGCTTTATTAGATAGAACAACCGTTGCCCTTCATCCAAGCAACATCCTAAGACAAGAAGCCCAAAACCAACTTTGCAATAAAAAAATATACAAAAACTTAAGAATATAACTCCAATACAAAAAAAGGACTCCAAAAAAAAAGGTTATCAAGTTGCCTCATCAGTGACAAAAAAACTTGAATGCAGTAATTTCTTGGTCAAGAGTGAACTTGGAAAGATAATAATAGGAAAAACACTTTTGTAAATCTCCCATCTTTATAGGAAGAGTTTAAGGAGTTCGCCTTCATAAGACATTGATTTATATTCAAATAGATTTCCTAATATTATGTTAGGGTTTATTTAGATCTAGGTTCTACTTCCTATGAATGCAAGCATTCATAGTTAATTACCTCTCTTATCATAGTAGGAGAGCACTCGATTAAGGTTAGAAATAAACATAAATCTCGATATAAACCGTGTCCAATGATGTGGTGTAGATGATTGTTTAAAGGAAAATGATAGTAGTCCCGATTAAAATCCTATGATTCCATTGTCCCTGTGCGTTATTCCAGTTTGCCAACATTAGAGGGTTATTAGTCATAATGTCAAGGAAGTCGATTTGCAACCTTGGGTTGTCCCGTCTATCCCGAGTAGACTAAAGTTTGATGTAGATTTTATGGTGCGAGATATTTATTGAATTATTTAGGCTAAACTTAATTTATAAGTTTATCTAATACTTCAATTTTATAAATTCTGCATTGTAGATGTATATAAGGTTTACATACATAGGAATGCTAGATAGGGATTAGGTTGGACTTACATTCCTTTGAAATAATAGATAGAGTTTAGGTTGAACTTGCATCCCTTTGGAATGCTAGATAGGATTTGGAGTTCGCATAGTGAGCGAATGGATATTCGTATAACGAAGGAATAGATTGGACTTTCATCCCTTTGAAATGCTAAATAGGATTTAGAGTTCAGATAGCTAACAAATGAGTGTTTGCATAGCAAATAAATAGATCGGACTTACATCCCTTTGGAATGCCAAATAGGATTTAGAGTTCGCATAGAGAGTGAATGGATTTAAAATTTGCATTTCAAACATAATTTTTTTTAATTCTTACCTCTAAAGGTTAGCACCTCGGAGAAACATCACATATGCTAAAGGGGCAATGCTTGATTATAGAAAAGCAATGCCTATGCGTTAAAAGTGAAACGCATACCGACGATGGGAAATCAACGCCACAACGCCAGAGGGAAAAATTTAAGCAAAATTAGAGGCGGCTTTGGCTGTGAAATCGAGATACGGTGCTAAAGTACAAAAAAAAAAAGTGATGTAATGATTGAAATAAAGGAAAGCGGTTTATTGGTTGACTAGTAGCACATAAGCAAGCTAAAGTAGCGTTGTGACGCCGAAAAGGTCAAGTACATTTAACAAAATGATAGAACTTTTGACAAACGCCACGACGCTATGATAAAAGCACCGGAAAATGTCGGCTTTTACGTACTCTGTCGGTTAGGTAATTAATGATAATAAATGTTATAAATGAACTTTTAACGAAAATAATCGCCTTGACTTGGACCAGATCTAGGTGCTACATGTTGAGTGTCACGGTGTTGTACCCACTTTTAGACTTGAGATGCCAATGACTAGCGCTACAAAAGCGACATCGCGGCGTTGGATTCAATCTATAAATAAGATCTTTGGGCTGCCTAGTTTTCATTCTAAAGTCATCATTCTTTTAGGAATTCTTACAATATTTCTCTCTTACCTTCACTCATATCTAGGACAACAAACATGCTAGTCAAACACTTCCACAAGGAAAGAAGAGCGGGTCAACCAATTTGTTAGCATTGATGCGGAGAAGCGGTACCGGACACTCTATTTGAGAGAGGATTTCACAATCCGTGGGAGCGTGGACAACATCATCAATGAGCAAGGCTAGGAGCACTCACTATGACAACAAAGCTTTTGTCCCTGGTGCGAGTTCTTAGCTAACACAAAGGAACATCAAGATATTAAGTATTTATAAGAGAAAAATGGGTATGTTTTCATAATACTACCTTTAACACATTACAAATTATAAAATTTTGTATTACAATAATCATCCCAATATCGATGAAATTCTTAATTTTTCACGTTAAAAAAATATAAATATTCAATGGAAATAGCGAGAAAAAGATTACCAATTTTCTTTCGCCTACTTCTGAGGCTAAGGCTTGGCACTATTTTATTTTCACAAAGTTGATGCTTACTAGTAATATCGGTGAGGTAACTAAAAATAGAGCTATTTTGCATTATGCAATTCAAAAGAGCTTTACCGTAGATATAGTAAAATTTATTTTATAATTAAACTTGTAATATGATTAAGAGTAATGCTACCCTAAGTTATTGTCATCCTTCTCTTATTTATGTTTTGTGTGTTTCACTAGTCGTGGGAGTCCGATCAAGAAGTCCTTATGCAAAAGCTCCTCGATTAAAAAAAATTGAAGAGTTCGGATCAAAAATAAATGTAGGAGAAAGCTTGCTCTTCAATCTAGATCCAAATTCTCTAAAGTTTTAAATGAACAACTTCAAGAAATTAGAGAAGTCTCAATTAAGAAAAGGATTAGTGAAAGCGACATCAACAGAATTAGAAATAAAATTTGATCATATGGGTTAATAGCGGTAATTTTCTCATATGACTGAGTTCAACTCATTACTAGTTCAAATGTTTGAAATTTGTAACTTTAATGTCACCAGTCAAGTTCCTTTTCTTATAGCTATTATCACACTTTATTAGAAACCCGTCGAGCCGGAAGAAGAGGAGGAGGAGGATGACTACTAGGATAGCCCTTTCTCGCTTTTTTTGTATTTATATTTTGTAATGTCTCTCTACATTTTTATACTTTTATGTAATTTTATCGATGCATCTTGTATAAATTTTTTTGTTTCATATTGATTGTTTATCGTCACAAATGTTGATTGGCCAAGATTTAATTGTAATTTAAATCGAAATCATAAGTTAGAATTTAATTAAATAAAAATTATAACAAAGCTGAAAAGTTTTCATAAGCGCAGATGGTGAAACTTGAGCATAAAATTAGAGGAGACAACACTTAGGCGCTAGAAAAGTAGCACCACGATGCTATTCATAGCCCCTCAATGCTTTAGAACAGATTGTAGCACGCAAGTTGGCATTTTAACCTTATAACCCGAGAAAGCAAAGACGCAAGTCCTGGTCAACAATACAACTGAATCAATGATTTATAGGCAAAGAACCAAAAGCTCAACGCCTAAGCGGTGAATTAGCGTCATAGCGACAGGACATAATGACTTAAGGGGTAACGCTTAGCTAGAATGTTTCATTTTTAGGCCATTCTTGCAGTTTCATTAGAATCTTATAAGTTTTATAAAATTTTTGCGAAATTTGGGCGGTGTAACTTAACATATATTTGCAAATTTTAGTGCGATACACCATTCTATCTTGCCTCCAATTCCAAGATCAAGAAAGAGATTTTCATCTCGCACCATATCCAAGATCGACATTGGAGGTCTCGATTTGATCTAAAAGCATGCATTTAATTATGAAAATTTATTTCCAAAAGTTTACCTGAAATCAGTATTTTAAATAGCCTTTTTTCTCAATTTGAACAAAAATGCCCCATAATTGGATTCACACAAGTCTTAGGAGGGAGGGGCAAAATAGGAAAGTGGGTTTTATTTTACTTAAACAGCCAAGAGGGTGCTAGGGCTAAAGCAGGATCAAGGGGAGTCGATGGCTTTACACGAGAGAAGGAGGTTCTCGACTTGCTCTTCTCATGCAAGGAGGATGGCGGCTAGGCCAAAGTAGGCTTCCTTCGCTCTCAATCTTTCTCTTTCTCTGATTGTGGAGTCTCGGAGTGGGTAGAGTCGTGGGTTTTTTAATGAGCCACCCCTCACTTTTATAAGAGGCAAAGCCCTAACTACTCTGCTTCTCCTTTTGGGTGGTTTTGCAGACAAGGATGGCGATTACTAGGAGCAATTAGGGTTTCTTGGTTCCCCTTTCTTTTCTTTTTTCCCCTTCTTTCCCCTTTCTTTTTTTTTTTTGGCAGCCAACGGATAACTTGAATGCCAATAAAGTACAAACAATTCCTCCTTGAAACCTTGTCACATATCAAGTAAATTGTTAGGAAAGATGGACAGAACAATCAATTACTCGCATGAAAATGAAATAAGATACAAATTCACTACCAAGGCTTTTCAATAGACTTTTGGCACATTATTTATAGAGATGCATGAAGCAAGAGTTAAAAAAAATATTTCTTTTGAAAAAAACATCTAAAGATAGTTTGGCATGTAATGAATCCCAAGTAATAACATTAATGCGACCACGAATTGCTGCTTCAAATTAAAATTAAAAAAAAGTATCTACGCTTTACAAGGACAAGATTATATATTCAACGCAACCCAAACATACAGTTTGAGAGCCTCTTGCAGTGAGTATTCCCATTTAAAATTAAAAAAAAATCAATGAATTGTTCCACCCCAACATGGAGTTTGCCACAATTTCAAACTTGTTTACTATGATGATGTTGATACTTTTCTTTATGTCCTTTCTTGTGCATTCAAAGTCGAACAGCATAACACAAAAACAAATGAAAATAGCAAAAACAGTTAATTTCTTCTAATGTTCGCACATGTAGGGCCTAGCTGATAATGTTAAACTCAACCGAATAACTAGTTTCAATCTAGAAGTAACGCACTCCTAAATCCTAATATCAAAGGATCTATACTAACCATTCCATATAAGCCCGACCACTTTTAAAAGGCAAAGATGAAGTGATAAATCCTACCATATAAATAATAAAGTTTAAAACAAAGGACAGAAAGGAAAAATTGAAATTCCCATATGCTTAGAAATCTCACAACAAATAGGGGACGTGCACAATTTTAGTTGACAAACACAACAATTACTGCTAAACTAGAGAATACGTAGTTCATTCCTGCTGTTGGAATACATAGTCAATTACTACTGTTGGAATACACAGTTCAATACTACTGTTGGAATACAACATCAGATGCATCTGACTAGCTACACCTCATAGAATTCGGCTGAAAATTTTCATAAATATTGCTACTAAAAGAGAAAGGGCTCCAAACTGATATAGCCACCATACCAAACCAGTAAGCCTTTTGCTATATCTTACATTAAAATTAGAAAAAAAACTTTTATAGAAAATCATATTCTAATATTGTTTTCAAAGTTCACTACTCACAAGATATAAGCTAAGTATAAATCAAAAGTATAGTAATGAATTACTGATTAAATTTACACGGAAAATTGATTAAAATTCAAAAAAAAGAAATAATCAATGAAAAATCAATGTTACATGAAAGTGCAAACCTCCTTTTTTGGACTTTGATGGTTATTTCCAGAGCTTTCAAACTCTTTTCGTGGAATCCAAAAGCGATAACCATTACGAATCCATATTGGAATTGCAACAGAAAGGCAAGCCACCATAAGCGGAAAAGTCAAAGCCAATCCTAGGATAACAGATGATTTGCTGGACAAACAAGCAGACGGTTAAAAAATTATCATAATCATAATTCTTTACAATTAACTGGCAATATAAAGAAAGCAAACATGCAGATTCTAGAAGACTTAAAATGGATTTTATAGAAACTTAATTTAGCAGTAAATCTACCTAAGAATAAGAAACGATAGAAGTAGCATGCCACCATTGTTTGTTTGATAACTCATAGGTCTCAAAAACTTAAATTAAAAAATGATATATGCTCTAAACAATGAAGTTCTTTCTTAGAGAGAAAAGGAGTGAGAGAGAGTAAGAGAAACAAAATTGCAAACCAAATCATTCCAATTTAAAATTAAAACACTTCCATTCAAGCCTCAATGGCAAACAAACTATGTCAATCCAATAAAGATGATACTCCTTGCAAGCCCAAATAACATGACTTCATTCTCAGTAATTAATAAAGACATTGGCTCGTCAAAGCAAACTGAGGCAGGATCAAAGAACTAAACTGCCAAGGTTAAAACCAACATATGAAATCAAAGAATCAAGCAAAATCAAGAAAAGAAATAAAAAAATATTAGAAAATATCATAAGCATGATAACAAAAAATGGAACTTTCAACAAGTGCAGATCTTCAAATTGGCACCATTTGCCTTGTCATTAAGCATTTTCCTTGTCATTATGTCATTATTTCAAGGCATATCAGGAAGCACTATAAAATCACTTATGGAAACAAAATACAGATTTTGAAATTGTTGGTCTACTAAGTTGTCAAACCTAGCATTTGGTTACCACCATCAGGGATTAAACAAATTGAATGCCATTAAGTGTTCACTATCAATTTTATCTTGATGACTCAATCAATCAAAATGAAGCTCAACAAATCAAATTTATTCACACAAATCTACAACATAGAGTATTTTGACACTTCCCTAGTTGCTAAACTTAATACAATCCAAATTCTATTATTCAGAGCCATCAATTAAGAATTGACTATGCATGTTGAATGTTCATGCATTATTGATCGTTGAAGGCTTTATTGATGACAGGAAATCAACCTCAAGATATTGCATTTTTGTTGGAAATAACCATGTGGTTAAGAAAAATAAGAAACATTTGTTTCACCTGATCTAATATCTAACACTTAGATTGAATACAAAACTATATCCCACTCAACATGCAAAATAATGCAAGACTTTTAGTTGAGTTTCTTCTCCAATTACTCAACTTATGGCATTAAATTATGGCAACCGTAACATCATCTATGTTGTCACAAACTCTAAATTTAATAAACAAACCAAATATATTTAAATTGAATGCCAGATCCTTCAAGATGTTGTGCTAACCAAGCAAATTAGCACATGCATTTCTATTTAGAAATAGCTGATATTCTCATAAAAATTTTGAAACCCCACCTTTTCTTATTTATGTAACATGCTACAACAAAGCCATATACAATCTAGCACAAGCAATGTTAGTGTAAAGCTATGTTAAATAGAAAAGTTATCTCTAATTCAAGAGTGTGACATGCTATCTTGGATGAATCTAAGATATTGAATTCTTTCCCTATCATAAAAAAAAAGAAAATCTCTATTTATTAATACTCAAGATTTTCCTCAAACAAACCTAATTAGTTTAAAAAAAAGTAACCTTACAATCAAGAGCTCAAAACAATAATCAACTTCCTAGTCATTTCCATTAACAGGTTATAATGTGAGTTGCTACAAGTAGATTTTGTACTTTCATTACATCTTAGGTTTGCAAAGGTAAAACAAAGCTATGAGTTGATTTCATCAATTAGCTTTACATCAAGTAATAATTTGGTCACAAAGAAAAAAAAAAATAAAAAAAAGAGCGGTGACTAAATGCATTCCTCCACCTGTTCCTAAAAAATTATAAACTCAACATTATATTACAAGTACTTGATACAAGGCATAATTATGTGTCAAGTGTTTGATTACCACTTCTTAATTAATGGCATTACAATGTCCACCACACACCCAAAATATGAATTTTCACGATCTTCTCGATTAGTCTCAATAGTCATTAGCGCTAAAGCATATATGTCAAAACAAGCAGAACAATTAGAAGCAAGCTTGACCAAAGTACAAATATCAATGATATTGTATTCTATCAAGAGAGAAGTCAAATTGAGAGACTAACCAAATATGTTATGATTATCCGGCAACAAAAAAAAATTTATGACTATATATTTCTTTCTTAATGAATCAATCACATGAACAACAAGTGAAAGAGGAGCTACTAATCAGCGGTATGTCTTTCCAGATAGGAACTTTCAAAAGATAACAAGAAGCTACTAAACCAACCCTAAGGATTTGAAAAAGAGCAGATGACCTATCACAAAGCATACATAAAATCAATAACATACATATTGAAGAAATCAAAATCAAAATAAACTGATTTCAGTAAATAAGAAATTATCATACCTCAAAAATGAGAGAAGGAGGCCAACAATTGTGGTGAAAAGCCAAGCAATAAATCCATACTGATGATAATTAAAGAACAAGATAAAAACAATGTTATACTTCTAACAAATTTATATTCAAATATACAATGAAATGGATCAACAAAACATAAAATGAATACCAACAATGATCCAAGAAAATAATACAAGAATTATGATGCCGACACTTCACTATAGAGTAGTATATAATATCAACACATATCAAACACCGAACAAAGCGTGAAACGGTTCGATGGGTGTCAAATATGCCTCTCATTTGCTCAATTTAAAAAATAAAAAAAAATCAAACATTTGTCCTAAAGAATAAAATTTAAATTTTGAATTTGATGATTTATGTTGTAGCAAGCTTTTTTTTATGCATTACTTTTAAAAAATCATTAATGACTAGATTTTTTAAAGTTAAAACTCAATTACTTATTATTTTTATTATATGAATATTTTACATAATTTTTTAGTCTTTTCTACCCACTATCAGGTTATGGATAATCATAAATCTTTTATTATTTTTTATTCTTATATAAAATTTTTTCCTCCATATAATTTTAAATTTTCCAACTCATTTCATGTTTATTTAATTTATAAAATGTTATATATTATTTAAAATTTAAAATTTTTAATAATGATATTTAAAATGCATGTTTGTGTCCTAAATTTCAAAAATAATCATGTCCTGTGTCCATATCTTATTGTGTTCATATCAATGCATCCTATTATAAGAAATAATGAAAGTCATGACATTTGTATGAGTTTTAATGTCTCAAAACTAAATAAATAAATCAATTAAAATCCTCTAGAGTCAATAATATTGATTATTTTTGGAACTCCCTCTAATACATTTGAGGATGTACATGTAAATATTCATAATATGAAACATGCTAACTTGATGAACTCTAACATTCTCCAACCTATAGCTTACAACTGGTTTAGTGTATTGACCTTACCCAGTGGATTACATAGCACTTATAAAGATTGTTCAATACTAGTGGTGATGACTTCCAGAGTTTGACAATATCTTTACAGAATTTCTTTAGCAACTTAAAGAATCACTTTTCTACTCATTTTAATCTCACGGCTTGTCACCCTTAACAAAACTAATTAAAATCCTTAAAAACAAGTATAAGAATATATATGCCTACATGGGGGCTTTAAATTTCTCATCCTCACAAACTCTGTTCAATGCATTACCAGTTAATTGTGAAGTGTCCTTTAACAAGCCAGAGAAAACTCAATTTTTCCCAAAATATAAAAAACAGCCAAATAAAAACTGCATTTTATAGCATTTTACCTTGCGTGGCTTTGAAGTCATGGCCATATCCTCAGCTTGTAAAGACCACAGGAAGGCCAACACTGAACAAACTACTGGTGAGAGGAGCAGAACAGACAAGCCAAATTCAAACTGCGACAATGAAGTTCTTGAACTATTTCAAACATGTGATAACTGACAGAAATTAAAAAAAATTAAAAAATGAAAAAAAGTAAAAAAAACAGAAAAGAGTCCAATGACCTGCTCATGGGTGGCATTAATTAATTTAATGGCTTTGGGTTTATATACCGCAACAATTACTGTCTCCACGATGAAAACTAATGTTAAAACAATCCAGGTACGCTGTGGAGTACTGGCTAATTGATTCAATACAAATCTAGAAATATTCAGCAAGCTCCCCAACCCATCCCGTCAACTCTTCTGACATGGAAGTTTGATTGGGTAAGGTCACATCCACTCTATCTGAAACTTCATCAACAGTACAGTACCATGATGGTCTCTTTCTGCATCTAAACTGCTTGCAGTAATGACAAAATCTAGGATCCAGACCCTTTTCCTTCAGAAGTACCGCAAAATGTGGATCCAAGCCTTTGTCCTGAAGTAAATCAGCTAATTCATGGTCCCCAAGCACTCCTTTTCTTTTCAACATTGATGTAACCCTGGGATCATTTAACCTATCCTGAAGTACCAGAGCTAAATTAAGATCCAATGTGTGCTGATTTGTTAAGTTTGTGCATGAACTGTTGGATTCACAACTTTGGCTTTCCAAACCGCTACTAGAACATACAACAAGTGAATTGCTCTGATCAATATGTTTACCAGAAAATGCCATGCCAACATCAGTTTGCGAATAACAGAGCTACAAGAATTGCTGCGCAGTGTTACACTTGGTCCTCCACCATCTATGCTCTTTTCAATATTAATAGCTTCACGGTAACTACTGGCACGAGCCAAAAGCACATTTGAATTATTGCTATCACCAACACAATGAGAGTTGTTTCTAGACATGGCTTCAATAGCATTACAATGTTGTCCTCCTTCAACGCTGCTGCTACTTCTCTTAACGCTAGAACCACAACCTTCAAAAGAAGAGCTAGAGGAGCTGCTTTGTCCTTTCCACCGAACCCTTCTCTCAACCGAATCACAGTACTCCAGGGCATCTTGCCTTGCAGCCAACGGGTTCAGAAAAGACAGATGATGAGAAACAGCAGCACCCAATAACACAGATGCCACAACAGCATAACAGCACAATGTCCCAAATACCTAAAAATATAAATGAAATAAATGAAATGCAATATATATACAGAAGGGTGGAGGAACAAATAAAGAGCTAACACAAACCAATAATGAACCCCAAAGCAGATAAGAAAAATCCGAGATGTCCCAGCAACAAAGAGCACCATAAATCGATTTCTGAGAAGCTTAAACCCAAAACAAACAAATTCCAGTCTGACACCAATAAAAGAGAAACACTTTAAATATATGAACAAAACTACCTTAAATCAGACAATACATAAACTCAATATAGATTGTCATACCAAGAACAATCACAGCAGTGATTGATTGCACCCAATATGTTCCTCGTTTGCAGTCAAACCATACAATAGGGAGTACACAAAAGTACAACCAGTGATCCAAGGTAAAGAAGGACAAGATGCAAAACCCTAGAAAAGGTGTAATAGCAGCATTATCTCAAAGAATTTAGCAAAATAACTAAATATCTGGTAGGTTGGCTACTTTTAAGACAAGTTCCTATTAATTGACAAAAGCTAATATTAAAGCAAACATATTAAAGAACAATTGTTCCTCCAAAAAACTAATAAATATATTTAAATATTTGAACGAACAAGAAAATTTTAGAAAATTAAACCACCTGCTTGACTTTTGATTTGTATATCATTTGGATCAGGTGGCTCAGGAGCAAGTGAAAGGACCCACCTCAATGCAATCAGAATATGCAAACTTATATGACCTCATTATTACATACATATCTAATCCAGTTCCTGTACCCATAAAGTTAGCATCAAAAAAAGAAGAATAAATTTAATTTGGGGTTACATACATACCACGATTCTTATGCATTTACATATTTCACACCCAAACTTTAATTTTACTTAAATAATACCTAAATTTTTATTATTACATCAAAATACCACTTTTTTTCCAAGTGAAATGCACCTTTTGTGCATAGGAAAGTGCTAGTTTTGTAAATATTCAAGTTTGGGTGTGAAATATGTAAATGCATAAGAATTGTGTGGTATGTATATAAATTTCCCATTTAATTTTTCATAGATTGAACATGAATATGGAACGGTTCTGAAAAACAAAATAAGAAAAAAATCATTACCATTAAAACCATTTTGCAGATAAAAAGTAAATTGATTGCTAATGCTATTGCTGACACACCAAAAAAAAATCCAGATGGTGAATAACGCTCAACAGCACTCACACCAGCTGTAACATAAACAGCACAAAAGCTCATACGAGCAAAGAAGAGATACTGCCAATAGGAGAAGGTAAGCAACCGCCCCTACACATGAAGGAACAATAAGTCAAAATATAATTCTCCATGTTCTAATGAAATAAGTATTATGATGCTCAAATAATAATGGAAGTCAATAGAACACAAATCATGATCAAAACTGCAGAAAAGGTTTCATGAAAAAGAGTATATCCTAATTGTTCAAAATTATTTCAGACATATGTTTTGGCTTTAATCAATAGAAGGTCAATTTGACCAGAGGTAGGTGTTGTGTAATTCATTTTAACTCATGAACGATCTAAATAATTTGAAATGATAAAGAAAGGAGAGTGAGGTGCAGAACATAATAGAAGTGCTTCAGAACTGAATACAGATTTCCTTTGGCAATTACCATTGAATTTCTTGTATAAGAGCCGTTAAATTTTGTAGGGTAACTAACAGAAGTAGCAGAGAACCCAACCCCAATATCTAATATAAACTCAATAAGTGTTAGATGTGGGCTGAATAAACCAGTCAAGCATGAAATTGCAAAGTAAAGCTATCAACACATATTGTCTTATCCCAAAATCCCTTAGACCACCTGCACATACAAGTGCTAAGGCTTTTCAGTACCAAAAGAAGAAAGAAACAAAAAAGTGAGAAGAAGTGAGTAGTATTATTTACTTTTAAACCTCTGCTTAAATCTTACTTCATGACTTCAATTAACAATCAATATGAAAACAAACAATTGCCAAGAATCAATGCCTCTTATGAAACTCATGCTTACATGAAATAAACAGCAGATTTGGGATTAAAAAAAATCAGGTTCTGCGGAACACCTACATAGGATTTTTTTAATAAATACATCAGCTATATCATTCATAACTTAGCTTAACAGTACATTAATGCTCAAATTGCAAAAAATGTACAACTCTAGTGCAGGAATAAAAGATCCAGAGGTTCCACAATTCAAATTTGTTGCATGCATCTTATCTTACATACTTTCCACCTTATCTTACCTGAAAAGTTGAAATATCTTGGGTACATTTGCAGTAGGAATGGGGAAGAATGGGTAAGGAAACACACTGGGTTGCCTCACAAAAGCTTTTTTAACTTCCTTTTGAAAAACACAAATCATACCAATTGTCCAACTAACAAGCCGTTATTTCTCATAACTACTCATTCCACCAATTGATTAGATTCCTCCAATCTCTCCGTATCTCTTACAGAATGTTGAGACACATTTTGTAAAATAACAGGTCCACAATCGCACTAGACTAAAAAAAGCAAAAGAGAGGAAAAAAAAAGTTTAAGCTCTACTACAAAATAAGAACTTCTCAACTACAAAAGAATATTTCCACAGTGTCGCACCCAAATTTCTAACCCAGCTATCCACAAAATTAACATATTAGTCATGAATATAAAACCAATTTTTCCAGTGCAGAGGTTGGTACAATCACTTTCTAGAAAATGAGTGTACTAGCAAGATATGCATTAGAAACAAATGTATTTGAAGTACTTACTAGATTATTCACTAATATCCTAAGTATCCTAACAATGGTAGCATACAAGAATAAACAGTATGAAAAGCATCATGCAAAATGCCATCTCTTACTATCGGAACAAACATGAGACCACAGCACACTGGAGCTGCACAGGAAAGAACAAGGACTAAGAAGAGCTAACCTAAGGCAAGAGGTTCCATTAATTGTGAATTCTTCAGATGATGGCATGTATGCATAGATCATTCAAGAACAGGTAATCAATAGGACCATCACAAGCACAGGGATACATAGGGAAAGCCTTCACCTTTACACTAAACAATCATTACAGTTCCAACATAGGATTGATATTCACTCGCAAAATAAATTGTACAGTGTCTCCGACTGCATAAATGTGTAGAAACTTAAGATGGAAATAAAAAGGCATTAATTAATAAAACCAAAGCTTAAAAACAAACAGGTATTAGGGTGATTTTGGTTTTGAGGTGAGGCATAAGCCTCAAATTGTTTTGAGATGTAAGCCATAAAATCAACAAATTAAAAAAAAAAAAAAATTGTACATACATCAAGTACAAAGAAGACAACAACAACAAGCCTTTATCCCACTCGTGAGGTTAATATATGAATCTTCATTGTGTTCTCGAGTGTAAAATTCTCATTTAATTACAAAAAATTAGGGTCATTTTTTATACATCCTAACCAAAGCTTTTTTAAGTCTATATCTACCTTTCTTAACATAAGACACATCTACTCTCCTGTTTTATTACGTCCATTCTTATAGGTAATAATATCTCTATCTCTTAAATAAAATATTAGCACTACAAAATCATAAGTTAAAACAAAATCTAATTTACTCTTATCAATATTGACTCCAAACCTATATCTACCATGAATATTATTAAAATTTTCTATCACTCTACCAATATATCCATTTAAATCTCCTCCAATAAAATTTTTTCTTCAAAAAATATTCTTTATATTAATCCCTCTAAATTATTACAAAATTTTTCTTTTAACCTACATCCAAACTCGTTGATGAGCATAAACACTTATAACATTAATAATCTTGTCAACAATAATCTTTATAGCTATAATTCCATCTCCAATCATATTAATATCTACAATATTATCCTTCAAATTTTTATGTATAATCACATCTACACTATTTAGTTATCTTCTTGAATACCAAAGTTTAAAGCGGAACTATCAATCTCCTTAACCTTCTCTCCAAATTTAGTTTTTTAATACATAATATATTTATCTTCAAAACCATAATATCTATTAATTTCATTAATTTATGGGATACTTATATTCCAAGTTCTAATCTAATTATAGTTTTATAGACTAACTTCTTTGTCCATACCCATCCATAATGTGAGAACCCTTACTTATTTAATATTACCTTGATCAATACAACCCCCACACTTTTCATCAGATTCAAAACCACAATGTGTGTTATAGAACACCCTAGTAACACAATGTACTAAAAGATTCATGCCATGATTTTTTCGACAAATTTTAGCATTGTCGACCTAACACAACCCTCCATGTTTCTCATATGAGACTTGGGACCCAACAAATGCAATGTTTCAAAGTACAAAGAAAGAAGTAATATATTAATATCCTAACCTATTGTCATGTTAAAACGTTAACATTAACATTCTAATATAATAGAAACTAATACACAAAGTATCAAGTAATATATTAATATTTTGACATCAAATCATAAAATAAATGTATTATGCAAATATCAAAGTAATATAAGATATTGAAGTAAGAACTAATGACATAATAATTCAAAAATAAATTTAATATAATATTTTTCTCTTCCACTCTAATTATCCAATATCAAAATAAAAACATCACAAATAATAATGGTAGCGGTGGTGGTTAACATTGTGCATGAAGAATAGAAAAAGTACGAGGGATAAGCGCTTGGTTAATATCTATCTCAAGATCGAATGCACATGTAATTTGAATATTTAAAAATATATTTGATTTTTTTTGAAAAACTAGATCTAAAAGTGCACACCTCACAAAGGGTGAAATGAGACGGATCTTGAGGAGTGCCACATCATTTGAGGCATAAGCCCACATAACACCATTGAAGAGTAAGTCTTATTATGATTTTTCAAAAAACTATTGAGACGGGTAATGAGATTTTACTACATAATTTTAAATAAGGAATAATACAACATGTTACCAAGTGAACATAAATGACAAATTCCACTTCAACATCATATGACAGAGAGACTGCATAAAAGCATGTCATGTAAAACATATACACCAAAATGGCAAGTGAAATTTAAAAAAAAGTTCAAGCATGTTCAAACTACTTTAAGATAAAAATCCTATCAAGTAAATACAGAAGATTGAATTTTTCTTGATGCCTAGAAGAATCTTTAACATGTGAGAGCAAGCACATTGAAAACAGTGAATGCTTGATCAAATAAGATAAAAGATAATCATGCAAGGCCTAGCACATGAAGAGAATTATATGTGGGAAAAAATAAACCAATGGGTATAAAATTTTCCATTAATCATCGCACTTGAAAAATATATTTTAAGGTTTAACTGAAGTTTAAAAACAAAAGTAGTATACATTTTGTCGATTTTAACAGTATTAAAATGTGAGAAATACATACTGGAGCTTTGCCATTGTGTTCTCCACCATAACATTATAGAATAGAATGCCAATAAAAGAGCTGTGCCGCCATGATAACAGCTAACCCAATTATATCTCGATCTCTAGATAAATAAGAATAGAATATGATCACCATCATGATTGGAGAGAGAACAATCACCCAAGCTAATAGAGAAAGAAAACTGCAAAGAGTGCTTAGATGATGTCCTTGTACCATTTCTGGCCATTTTCTTGCAAATATCCAACTGACCAGTGAAGAAAAGGTGTTATAAACATTTATACAAATAGCATTATCCATAAGCACCACAACAGCATGTGACAATAATTTTAAAAAACAGTTAAAATCCAACATATAGGTCCAAAATCTAAAATTCAAACAAGTAACTAACTAAAATGAAAGCCTTCCGATATCCATGTGAACAAATAAAGCAAGGTATATCTAAAGAAGGTGGAGAACTACACACCTGCATGTATGTGAACAATAATCCCACACTTGTGCAACAAGAAGTATGTGTCAATGAAGAAAATGTCGAAATTAGTAAATATCCATGTGCTTACAAAGAAATAATTGAATAAATATGCACCGATGAAAATGTACTACCTGTAGGAGACTTGAAAAGATTGACAAAAACAAAAGCATACTCTAAGAGTGCCAACTACAGAAAGTTAAAATCAAATCATTGGTTAAAATAGTACAATTCAAGATGGCCTATCTTTATTCACTTAAGAAAATTAACCTAGAACAATGAACAACTAACAATTTCAAGACCCTCAAAAAATAAAAAAGATACTGAAATGTACTACAAGGTCTTGAAAACGGTGCATTGATGCACATCAGAAAGCCCATAAACTCAATAAACCTATATGCTGCATAAAGAAGCAAATTTATCAACAAAACTATCACTGTACTACATGTTCCAGCATAAATTCGTCCAATAACAAAATATGATTGCAAAATTTGACAAATGGATTTTGGGGTTTGTCTAATTTTTTAAAGTTGCTAATAGCAGGTTATGCATGCACTACAAAGTGCTAACTTTTCCTGATGTAAAGACAGAAAGCTTGTCTCTTAGCTGAATCAAAAATAAAATGACTTCTACCACCAAAAAAATGAAGTCATAATATTCAGATTTACAGACTGGGTGGTTTTGAATTCAAGCACATATCCTAATGCCAGGTTTGGAAACACTACTGCTTCTTTCTCTGTTCCTTTCAATTATGAAATCCAAAAAAACTGCACAACAATCTCTTGATTTCTGCACAGAAACCCAAAATAATGCTCAAGTCCTTCGTTCTTTCTGTTGGTTTCATGCCACCTACTTCCCTCAAAACACATCTTCCATGTCCATTGACATTAACACCATGAGACTGTGAACTAATTATTGTTCACTACTGCCCTGTTATCCCTCTTCTTGGCAAATAAGGTGTAATTGGGCAGAAATGCTCTGCTAGACTAGACAGCATTGCTGACCAGTACATTTATAATTTTATCAAGAGTAAATTTAAAATTCCAAAGCAATTAGGGTCACAAAGAAACAATGTTTTACACTGAAACTTCATCACGTTTTCTTAAAACCTATATGCCCACTTATAACAACATTTCTGAATTCTGAGGAACGTGAGAAAAGGAACAAATGTCCACACCCCAACGTTGAGAACGGAAAAAAGTTGATGTGTTAGATAGAGAAGATAAAAACTAAAACAGAATAGATTGTAGAATAGTTATATCATGTAGAGTGTGAAGGAACCACTTACAGAAGATACAACATAAAACAATAAATTAGGTGGTTAGCACATAAACAAAAAAAGAAAAGAAGATGCAACCATAGGTGAGGGGTAAATTAATGTCAAAGATGTGGGGAAAATGGAAGAATACATGGGGAAAAGAAAAGACAATATGGGTTGAGCTTGTGCTAGCTGATTTACAGAATCTACAGTCAACCAAATGCAGCAATTGATAAGGAATGAAAATGAGTGAGACCTACAACTAGTCAGGATAGGTTCATGATCATCCTGAATATTAATCAAGACTTTTGTATGCCTAACTAAATTCCAAGGGAACAAAACCACTTTGCAAACATGTAAGCAATTTATTCCCTTAAGTATGGAAACTAAATTGACAGGAAAGAGATGCATATACAGGCTAAATAAGAGTGATTGAACTCTTCCAAAAGTTGAACGGAAGTTAGTTACCCTATCTACTAAAGCAATCATTTGAAACATATGGTGAATGCCATCAGTCTTGATGGTTTAAGTAACCAACAGCCACAAAAAAATTATGCAGATGCTTGAAAGTATCAAACTCGGATGTTACAATATAGGTAAAATTGTACTAAGTAGGACACAGGACATGAAACTAAACTTATATCCATGTAACTTTCTTTGACAATTAAAAGCACTTGGATCCTGTAATGTAGATTGTGGGCATTGAGAAAAAAGGGAATATCAAAATTTTGATAAAATGCACGAGATAGAAGATGAAGGCTAACCTGTAAATTCTCCAAGGCCGCCAATTCACGGCCACAAGAATAGAAAAGCTCAGGGCACTGAATAAAGAAAAAGGCCACCACAGAGGCTGCACGCCAGTACAGTCCAATGCCTCTCCTCCCCTCCATGACCCTCCCCTCTTCTGATCCTCCTTTCTCACCTCATATAATGAAGCACCGGCACCCAAATCTAATGAAGACCTCCGAATTTCGCTCCTCGAGGTAGACAAAAGAAATCCGGGTAAAGAGCCAGGAATGCCCAAATTAACGTCGAGGTGCTCCGATTAGAGTGCTATGAAGCTCAAGCACCGAAAAAGTGGATATCTTGATTAACACTCCTAAGCCCTAGAATGTCGAGGAGGATCACCCAATAAGATGGACGAAAGAGTACCTTACCAGCTCAGAGATCAAGTATGCTTTCTCCCTCCCTCTTTCTCAGCCCCATTCTGAAACCCTAGAAACCAGAAACACTGCAAGCGGGTGGCAGGAGGTTTCGGGGTGAAAGACCTCATGACTCATGAGAGAGAGAAAACCGTGTGAAGCGAACGTGACCCTTGTCAACTTTTATGCGTCATGATAAGACGACTGGATCCACTGGAAATTTGGGATAAGCGGATAAATTCCGGGTAATAAATCAACTAATTGCGCTATCTGTGTTCCATAAACTGAAGGTTAAAACTAACCGCGCACAGACATTTTTGATGTATAGCTGTGCTCCATTTTTCTATTATATTATGGTGTTTTTTATAAAAACTAATTTAAAAGCTTCTACATAATTCAGTTTATAATTTTATAAATTCTTAGTATACTATTTTTTATTATTTGAATAAAATAATTATATTTTTATAAAAAACAATTTGCACGGTCCATATATTAGTGAAGTTATGTAAAAAAAAGTGCAAATGTGAAAAATAAATTTTATATGATGCAAATTTTATATAAAACATTAAAAGCCAAAAAGTTGGTATAAAATGAAGTCAATCAACTCAATTTGCTTCAAGTTTTATGTTGGAGGATTTAAGCATTTGGTCATTTCCCTTCAATATGTTAGATCCAAATTATTTATAGTTGATACTAAAATTTTACTCACAATAATAGCAATGTGATAAGAGGAAAGAAGAAATATAAAGATGAATAAAGAGAAATAACTTATAAGAGCTCATTATATTATCATAAAGTATAAGATTTGAATAATAATTTTGTATCAAAGGCTCTTCTCCTAGATCTCTATTCATGAATATAATTGAGCATGATACCAACAAAAAAATTTATAAGTAACCTACATGGAATTGTTTAATAAGTTATTATCATAAAATTATGATATGCCAGATTGTAGTAAACTTGATTGCTATAATATACATAGAGGTTTCTAAATAAGGAATGGGTCCTTGTGAATTTTTTACCTTATTATATCGTATCAATGTCTAGTGAATAGCTATTTAATCTTTTGAATCTCTTATATAATCAGTCTTATAATTGATTATTTGTGTGAGTAGTCGGTAAAGTAATCTTGATGACTCTATTTCACCATATTAAGTAGACTCTTATGCTAGATATGATGACTAAGTATTTTGATATACGCAAACTCAACTAAGAATTCAATATGTAATTAGTGACAACGTTAGAATTGATCAAGTTGATTCGGTCAAGTAGTTGTTAGCCAAATCCAATTTTTTATATGGACAAATTTTAATTTATTAATTCTCCCACCTCATTGAAAATATTTGCAAAAGAATAAAAGAATAAATATTTATTTATTAAGCTATTACATACCCTTGACTATGAGCCTTTAGTTTAGATTAGTATCACAAAAAATCTATAAATGTGATCTTAAGTAAACTATGACTAAGATTTTCTTATTTATTCTTTTTTTTTCTGGCCTATGTATTCACTTGTTTCAATATTTAATATGGGTCATTATTTAAATTTTGATATCACAAATTAACTCAAATGTTCTATCATATTTTCACAATAAATAAAAGAAAAATCAATCTCCGGTAAAGATTGAATATATAAAGGATATCTTGAAATCTCAAGTTGCCTCGAAAGATATTAAAAATAAAGACTAGTGAGGCAAGGAAGTTGATGCTTTTGTTCACAACTTTGGCTAACCCTACTACTATCACCTACCTTATTATTGAGGTTGAAGAGGTCGATGTCAAGAAGAAGCTGTCATGTCTACTAAAGTGACCAAGGCAACACCTCCTTATTGAATATGATTAAATTGTGATAATATTTATTATTGCATGATTCTTAGAAATACTCAATGAGAAGTTGGCCCTAAGGTGAAGTTATTTTATATGGTGATGAATGGTCTTTATTTTGAGTCTCATTAGGGTGACAAGTTATGTTGCATTATCAATAAATCAATTTGTAATGCTCGTAAGGGATCCAAAACTTTATGAAGTAGAACCATAAGAAACATAGTTCTATTCATATTGTTCAATGAAAAGGAAATAAGGTCTCTCTTTTGACTAAGATATCAAAGGTTCTAATGATTGAAGTCCATTCTCTAAGGACTTCTTTTGACTTTAATTAAGCCCAAGCTTGCATGGATAATGTTAGTTTCTTGTATCAACTAGATATGGTCATAACTTTTATTATAAATGGGAGAAATCTTGTGACTCATTTGGAGGGTGGACTTGAGGTGCACAGAGATTGGCATGTCCAAGTATTTGATGAGGTTGCCAATAAGCTTCTTTTAAAGATATAAGAGTTGAAGGTTAGAGCTATCTTTACCGACAAATATATGGAATCATTGAAGTCTAATCAATTCCTTACAATAATTGATTCAACGTGGTTCCATTCCTCTTGAAATTATCTTTAATTTGGCATTTTGATATTTCTTTGGCATTACTTCATTAGAGGAGAAATGTCAAAGGACTTTAAGCCACTGGTGTTTATTTTCAAATGTTGGAGAGACACAGATCGTACTTATTGAAGTGATCGACATTGAGGTTTGATGTACTATCTCAAAAGATTGAGACATCACCCTTCAATGAATATAATCACCTAATAAGGACTCAAGGCATGATGGGTCTTCAATATACCAAAGATTTTTCCCTTACTTTACATGGATGAATAAAGCGAGTTTATATTAAATCGGGTTCTTGAGTTCTATGAGGCAAGCCTCCATAGTTAATTACATCCCAAGGAATGACATTCCCTAAGAATACTCTCAATTAGTAGACATTTATCATCTCCAAAATTTCAAGGCTGACTATCAAAGGATTATTCATGTTTGGAAAATCAACGTGAAAAGGAGAAGACTTATTTTGGAATCTAAAGAAAGGAAGTAGGAAATGCTCATACTAGAAAGCCTAGTAAGCATTCCATTCTATCCTATAATTAGGCTTTATATATTTGAAAGTGAAGAAATTTATTTTGTTCGAGTTAAAATTTTATTAGATTGCTATGGCATATAATTCATCAACATGAGATCATGGAAATGCTTACGAGGTGAGAATTTATGCTTATAGCTCAAGGAAATAGTTACCTGATCTTAAATCTAGGGAGCTTTAGTACGAGCTAAAACATGGCCTAAATCAAAGTGATAGTGACGTGGTTTACCTCCACAAGAGAGAATAAACTATCTCGACTTCTAGACTTATAATCGCCTAGTGGCCGTTAACTCCTCCTACGATTTTAAAATCACATAGTTTGGTCTTATGAATTGCAAGATAGCTAGGATAGTTATTTAATTTGAAAGAGACTAAAGTCCTAAACTCACTCCCCAAGAGACTAGAAATGAGTGATACGAGCATATGACTTAATCTACAAATGCAAATCTCTTCAAATTTTTTTACACATCATTTTAAACAAAGGCTTTGGGATCGTATATGCCTAAATGCATGATGAAATAAGTCGACCAAATCAAAAGAGAGAGGTGAAGCTGTGGTTACTCTCATGGGTCAAGTGGTCCTTATGTAAGAACTGAGGCCCTCATTTTGCAATAGTGATTCAAGATGATATGCATGATAAGACATATAACCATACAGTTAATGGGTTGTTAAATCTTTTAATTATCTTGATTATAGCATAAGCTTTATGGTGGGGCTATGAGTTATTTAAAATTTAGTTATAAGTGATTAGGGTAGCAAAAAATTTTATCCTAGAGTCTAACACATCTAGGCCACACATTAAGGCATCAAAGATAAAAAAACTATAAAGGGCATGCCATCCTAATGGGAAGTTTAAACATAACATCAATCAATTTAATAAACCATCATAAAATAATAATAGGTCGACGATCCCAGTATAACCCAAAAAGAGAAAAAATGGGGAGCTCTACCCTTATTTAACCTAGAATATAAAAGAATAATTACAATTAGAAATGAATACATGCTATGGGGTCTTCATTCTTCATATCTCCATTTATGATTTAGTTGCTTCTTTGATTTAAATGGTGTTTGCTTAAAGGCATCATATGGCACCCTATGATAAAGCCTTACGCACTACTCATCCTAATCTCCCATAGCACTAATCATAATTCTAATTACAAAATTATATTTATGTATGAAAATAAATTTAACTACACGTAAAATAGAGGTTATCTAAACACACATACAATCCTAAATAGATATGTATATAATTTGGACTTAGCACCACGGGCAACTAAGCCCAACTATCTTAACTTGGATTATGCTTGTTAAGTAGAAAGAGAGTATTTTATATTTATGTTTAAGCATCCCCTTAAGCACAATCTCCTGCAGAATATGATTAGCTAAGAGTGACCTAACATCCAGCCCACGAAGCATATACCCTAACATCCAATTTAAAATAACACATCACAAAATAAAATATACATCACATCATACACCAACATAGAGTAGAAGTGGTGACTTAATTCTACCGTGTATGTTAAAGCTTTGTGTGGTATGTCTTACTAGACATTAGAGTTATATTTTTCGGTATAGAAAAATTCAAGTTAACATGATGGTTGGTTCACTGGTTGTTTAGTTGATTTGAGACTTTTAATTTACATTTTATTTTATTTCATATGATCTACACTTAGCATATAAGTGTTATAAAGAGAAGAAAGAGGATTTTCCTCTTTCAACCTTACCTTAAGCCATTTTCTAAAGCATATTAATTTGATTTAGTTCTCTTTAGTGAATAACTTATTATACATTTTAATTAATCGTAAGTTTAGGTTCACTTTAAACAATCCTATTCAATATGAAAGGCTTCTTAAGATTGATCTAATTGAATTACTACCACATGACATATATCAAATTCTTCCTTTACATCACATATAACATGCATATGATTCAATCCTAAGTGTATCTATATATGCAACATGTTTTAATACACTTAAATGATGAATGTATATGTATGTTTGAAGTTTATATTTTATTTGATTAAATTATTTAATAAAAGTGAATTTAAAGCTCTATCCAAATTCTTATACAAAAATACATAAGAATGAAATTAAATAGGTACATGTCCTTGTTAACCGTGGAAGTGATGTAATCAAATGACCTCCTTGGGGCTAGCTAAAGCCTCGTATTCCTGGATGTCCAAACTATATACCCACTTGCATTCAAACATATGTAACTTTGTATACATGAACATAAGAAAGAAAACTTTAAATCACATGACTAATTAATTCAATGACTTAGCCAATCATGAATTCATGTATTTTTAATAGAAAAGAGAATTTTCATTCTTTAATCACACATACATACACATGTATAAAGGCATAAAAAAGATGCGTGTTCATTGTTAACCGGGAAGTGAGGTAATCAAAAGACCTTCTTGGGACTAGTTAAAGCCTCGTATTCTTGAGAAATCCATTATATACTTTCTTTCTTAGACACACATGAATGTATGCACAATTAAGAGGATCAAAATCATGAAAATGTTGTATTTTCTTTACTCAAATTATTTATGTATTCAAATTAAAGCTATATCTAAATTTTAATATCCAAATACATAAGAATGAAATCAAATGAGTAATGCGTGCCTTATTAATCGGGAAGGGAGGTAATCAAATGTCCTCCTTAGAGTTACTAGCTAAAGCCTCATTCTCAGATATCTAGACTATATACCCATTAGCATTCAAACTTGTTGTTGACCTCATTTTTGGAGTGAGCTCTCAACTTTCTCATCATAAGTTTAGGACTCTATCAAGAGTTCCTTAGTCTTAAGACACTTCTAATGATTAGGTGAACACTTAACCTAACCCTAGAGACTTATAAGAGTAGCCATGGATAGGTTGTGCCTTAGGGATTTAGGAGAGACTTGCCTACCCTATAGCCCAAAACCAATCCTTGCTTTTTTTTCAAGCCAAACCTCAAATTCAAAATCCAAATTCAAGTTCCAAAATCAAATCCAATTATCCAATGATTGAAACCTATCACTAAATTTAAACTCTAAATTCCTTCCTAAGCCCTTTGATTTTATCTAATGGATTTAGCCATAACCAAATCCAAATCAGCCTAATCCAATTGATTTTCTCAATTATCAAATTCAACCTCAAATCAAATTCCAAGTCAAAAAATCAATTCTAAACTCCAAGTGTTTGAAACTCATGATTAACTCCAAATTCCAAAACCCTTTCCTAAGCCATATGAACCACCTTCATATACTTAGTCAAAACTCCTTCAAACCAACTCAAACTTGGTTGATTTCTTTATAAATCAATCATCCCTTCATTTTATTCACAAATATAAATGAAACCCACCTCCACAATAAATCAAACCAAATCAAAATCCAAGTTAACCTCTTTTGACCTATATCCATTAATTTGGTCAAATTTGCTTCCAAATCACTCCAAACTCAAGTGATTTTATCATAACCCATTTATATCTTCATTTATATTCACAAATAGAACTGAAATATAAATTCAAATGACCAAAACCAAACTCAAATTAAATCAAATTCTCAATTTTATCTCTTTTAGCCAAACTTTTAAACTTGGCTAAATGAAACCCAAATCAATTCAAAACTCATGAATTTCTTCATGATTCAATAATTCATTCAATCATGGATCCAAATATAAACATAAACCACCATTATTAAATCAAAAATAAGTCAACCCAAATCAAGCCCAACCCTTATGACTTGAAATTATCATATGAACCAAAACCCATTTGGCTCCAAACCAATTGTAATTGGATTTATATTTCAATTCTAAACTCATATGTGAGTTCAACCAAACTTGAATCAAGCCTTGATAAAACCAATTGACCCATTTAGGCTCACTTGACCCAAAGTGACCTAAAGGACCTTTTGAGCTAAGTTCTAATCCAACCCAAATTAGATTTAATTAAGCCCATCTAAACCTCAATCATGATGAACAATCATCATGGGATGATCAACCACCTTGAATTGGGTCAAACCAAGTCAAATCTAGCCTTTGACCAAGTCAACACTTAGCCCAAATGAAACCCAAACTAACCAAAATCCATCATATGTCAAATTGATTGAAACCATTGACCCAAACCCATTCATAATCAATGATTGAACATGACCAAGTCATCAATTGAGCCAAACCAAGTCTAATTGGCCACTTGACCTAAGTTGATTCAAATTGGCATAGAAAAGCCAAAAATGGGTCAAATCATGATTTAATATAACTTGATTGCAACTAATGGCTCGAAGTTTATTTCAAATCACTTGTTGAACTTGACCAAAGTCATGATTGATTGGTGACCAATTGGTCAACTTGACCCAACCTAGCCCAAATTAACCAAAAATTCAAATTAATTAAAATTAAACCAAACAAAGCTAACAATTATTTTAATTAATTGAACTTAACTCAACACCTAACCCAATTTATTTTGGTCAAATTTAACTTGATCAATTTGACCATTTTGAATCCAAATGAGTCAAATTCAAACCTAAGCAAAACCAATCCAAATTAATTAAACCAAAATATCCCAAATCATCATATGAACCTAACCCAAGCCTTGGTTTGACCTAATTTGACCAATTGGTCAACCTCAACCCAACCTAACTCAAATGAACCTATTTTGACAAAATAAAGCCAAATCCTCCAAACTAACTTATGGGACCTTAGGGCTTAGTCAAACCCAACCCAAGCATGCCCTACTTCACTCCCAAATCATCCTAAAAGCTAAGTGGACCCCACCAAGGGAATTAGCCATCAAATCATAGGATTTGAACCTTAAACCCAATGGATCAAGGCGAAAGTCAACTTGCCCATCCCCATAGCAGCCTTTACACTACATGGAACCTTCCGACCCACCTAATGCACCCAACCCACTCTAGATTGGCTAAGAACATTTGAGAGGTGAGTTGAATCATTTCCAAGCCAAATCAGCATCCCATGGACAAAGGAAGAAGAAGCTTTACACCACCTTGAGGCTCCTCCCATGACTCACCCCATCCTTGGTAGGCTGACTTTGATGGAGACAACTCGGTGGTGAGCTGGGCAAAGCATGCGCACACTCTCATTCATCAATGATGGAAAATTGAGGGTATACCCCTCAAAAGCCAATTTTACACACAATCAACTCGAGTCTCTCTAAGCACATTCCAAACTCCCTCCGAGAAAATCCAAGGATCCCCTATCCCTCTCTCGTCGGCCATCACCATTCCCTGAGCAAGCCAAAACATGACACCCTTTTCAAGCAATACTCCCTCTCCACTAAACCAAATCTAAACTCATTGTACTTATACCATCCTCATACCCAATCAAGCCAACCAAACCATTTCCAAGCCTTCCAAAGCACGAGCGCACGTGGCGGATTGGTCAACGAGCACCCTAAGACAAATTGAGGTTGAACTCCTTCAACAAGGCCTCACCTCAACCAAGTGAAGCTACCTGCATTACACAACCGACATTAGGTCCGCGAGGTAATTTCTCAAAACTATAGCTTTAGGCCTCCGTGTGTTGGCCTTTTGTGAAAGGAATCTCCATGTCGAGGGCTTTTAGCCGTTAGATGTGATTGTATGCCCCTTTAGATTGTAGGATCCATTTAATCCAACTGGAGCTGAGCTCGGATCGAAAGGGGAAGATGTATGGTACTGTATTCTATGGCTCGAGAACAGATCATGAGTCATCCATCTCGTGTGATCGCGATGAACCACTCGATCAAATCCCATGAAAGAGCCTTTGATTTCTCCTTTAACTCATGGATTAAACTGTTCGATCTTAGATCTGACGCCACCACGATCTACAAAGAAAGCGCATCCATGAGTCGAGCGAGATGTGACTACCTAAATAATCCTATCGCACGCGGAAAGCGCCGCCGTTAGCACGTGACGGGATTAAGGGTTTAATTAGGGATAATTAATTTTATTTTAATCTTGAAACTTCTAAAATCATAACTAATTGTAAAAAAATCAAAAAATACAAACTTAATTGATTTTGAGAGGAATCTAGGAAAATGATAATTAATTGATTTTGAATAATGGCTTTGGATTAATTGGTTTTATTAAAATTTAATTAACTTAATTACACCTTAATTAAGTGCTCAATTAATCTAAATTTTTATGGATGTTTAGGGGATGACCTATTCCTCCCTATTTTTTTAAGATTTTATTGATTGCTTAATTAGAGGAATCATTTGATTAAGCCCTAATCACTCTCTTAATTTAATTAATTATAATTAATGAATGAATTAAATTAATTAATCATTTAAGCATGGTCACCTCTATTGAACAAAAGATTACTTAAGGAATGTGGTTGGGGACACTTTTCCTAATCTATTTCCTAAATCATCTTTACTTTTAAAAATCAAATTAATTAATGGCTAATAAAATGCTTAATTAATTAATTAAGTAAATAATCTTCAAAATGAGAAATCAAAACCTAATTGAATGCTTAAATGATTTTAGGATTAGGATTGGGGATTTTCCCTTGATCTTCTTCCTTAAGTTAATTTTATCATTTAAATTAAAATATAACTAAAATGTTTAATTATTTAATTAAAGGCTTAATGAAATTAAAACTAAAATCAATTCATCCACACCCTTAATTGATTTTGGGTAGCTCCTTGAGTGTTCAATAACCCAAGGTGAGAGATAATGAAATTATGGTTAGCTCACATGTGTGAGAAAATCATAAAAATAATTAAGTGAGATCCCTTAAGTTTAATTAACTATTAGTGATAAGCCAATTGCATTTTCATTTTGGAGCATTGCAAATTTACTTTTCATGTGATTGCATATCATATTAGCTTATTATTAACTAGTTAATTAACTTAAGGTGATATAGGTAAGGATAATTAATTTACTTAATTCATACCTTAACCTAACTAAAATATAGAATCAACTTAAATAATCTTCATTAAACTAAATTAATTCACACATGGGAATTGAGAGTTAGCAAACCTTTTCACATTTCTTAAATCAAATCAAACTCAAATTTGAAAATATCTTTAAAGAATTTTGATTCATTTTAAATAGCTTTATTCAATTTGATTGTCCTTAAAATTAGTTGGGATGAATGAAATCACATGCTTACATTCCTTTATTTCTTTTAATCATGTTAAATATTGCTTGCCATATGAAATCATGCATTCATTTTTTTTTTAAATTAATTAAATGAAATATTTTCTTTTATGTCAAATTGCATGTGTTGACTTAAATCAAATGTGAGTTGCTACTCACTATTAAATAAAAATATTATTTTTAAAACCTATAAATCAATTATTAAAATGGAGTGATGTTAATCATAGATATCCATAAGCTTGCATGTGATGGTAGTATGAGGTGTGTAATAATGAGGTTCTCTTTCCCCACTCTAACATGGACTTACATAGGAATTGTAAGTGTATAGTTCATTTGAAAAGAACATAACATTTTCTTAAATATATTTCTATGCATCTACATATCTATAAGCTTGCATGTGATGGTAGTATAAGGTGTGTAATATGAGGTTCTCTTTTCCCACTCTAACATGGACTCACATAGGATTTGCAAGTGTATAGTTCATTTGAAAAGAACATAACACTTGCTTAAATCTATTCATATGCATCGCCATGTTAAGGCTTAGGAAGAATTTCTTATTACACACATATAAATCATACAACCAAATCAAACATAATTTCTTGCATGATTTCTTATCCCTTTGGTTCTTTTTATACATTCATATGCATTTGAGAAAAGTGGTATATTAGTTTGGACATCCCGAGTTGTGAGGCTTTAAGTAGCCTAAGTAGGTCTTGTACTTTATGCCCCTAGTGTAGAAAATAATGGCATCATACTCACTAAAACTCTCATACATATTCATCTATGATGTGGCCAATGAATAAAGAATCATAAATCAAATAAATCAAATATCACCTTTTGCATGGTTCTTCTATCCTTATAGTCATTCATACATCTACATGTATCTAAAAAAGTGATATATTAGACATCCTGGTCAGAGACTTTAAGTAGCCCTAAGTAAGTCTCATCTTACGCCCTGGTAGAAAATAATGACACCATACTCACTTAAAACTTTTATACATGTGAATGTGTGTTTAGCTAATGGATGAAAAATCCCTCTTTTCTATATATAACAAAAATATGCATTCATAATTCAATCAAAAAAAAATGAAACACTTAAATTCCAAATACCTTTCTTTGCATTCATCATTAATGTGTGCTAAGATTTACATTGCATGTATAAGTATGCTTAGGATTATTCATATGCATGATATACATGGTGGGAAAGAAATAAATGAATGTGTATTATGTGATAGTAATCCATTTAAATTAATCTTGATATGTCTTTCTTATTGAATAGGGTTATTTAGAGTGAATCTAAACTTAATTAAAACACATAATAAATCATTCATTAAAGGAAATCCATTAATTAATTTATCTTAAAATGACTTAAGGTAGGGATGAAAGAGAGATCCCCTCTCTTTCTTCTCTTTATCATACTTAAGTGCTAAGTATAGATCATATGAAATAAAAAAATACTAAATAAAATCTTCAAATCAATTAAACCACTTAAAGAGAAATTAACCTTTATAAATTAAATCTCACATTTAACAAATCATAACTCTAAAGCCTAGGGACATATCACACAAACCTTAACACAAGCACATTAGATTAAGTCACCATTTCTAGCTTTATGTTAGGGCGAGTTTGATGAATGTTTGATTTTGATGTATTATTTTAGACCGGATGTTAGGGTGTATGTAGTGTGGATGTGATATTAGCCTAATCATGCTTTCTATGGGGATTGTGCTTAGGGGCATTATAATAAAAATATAAATGATCTTTGTATGCATGTTGCTTATACCCATAAGCATAACCCAAGTTAGACAGGGCTTGGTTACCCATGTGGAGTGCTAAGTCTAAACTATTCATATAACTTCTTAGGTTGTATGGTGTTTAGCTAATATTTATTTTAATAGATTTACTTTCTTTTCCTTAATGTAATTTTGCATTAGGATTGGGATAAGTGTTATGAGGATTAAAGTGAGCATTGGTTATAAGACCATGTCTTATATACCATGTGTAATCCTTAGAGCTACATCCTAATCAGCCAAAAGAAAGAAAGAAATGGAGCAAAACAAAGCCAAAAGAAAGAAGGAAATGAAGCAAATCAAGATGAAGGAATGAAGGACAAAGAGTGAAGAATGGAGGATAAAGAATGAAGACCCCCCATAACACTTATCATTTCATAATTATAATTTATTCTTTCATTATCGGGATATATAAGGGTAGAGCTCATACCCATATTTTTTTTTGGGTATACGCATCGTACACCGATCTCTTATTCTTTTGTGATAGCTTTATAAAATTATGTGATATTTTGTTTAGCTTGTGCATTAGAAATAGTATGAATTTTCATCTTTATGATTGATGATTGTTATGTGGCTGGATCCGCTTAGGCTCTAAGATGAAAATAAATTTTCTATCTAATTAACAACTCAAATTAAAATTTTAAAACTATTCATAACCTCACATAAAAGCATGTTGACCTCACTTTTGGAGTGCTCTCTCAACTTCTCCATCTTAGACATATGACTCCTCTGACAATAAGAGTTCCTTAGTCTTGGGACACTTCTAGTGATTAGGTGAACACTTAACCCAACCAAAGAGACTTAGAAGGGCTTATCATAAGATTAGGCTATGCATTAGGAGTTTAAGATAACTACTTACCTTATAGCTCAAATCCAACCCCATGTAAACTCCTTCAAACCAATCCAAATCAAATCTCAAATCAATTCCAACTCAATTAATTTTCTTAAATCTCAAACCAATTCAATTCAATTGATTTTCTCAAATCTCAAATAAATTCCAATCTCAAATGATCCAAATCCAAAATCAACTCCAAATTCAATTCCAATCTTAAATGATTCAAATCCAAAATCAACTCCAAATCCAAAACCTTCCCAAGCATGAATCATGTACATAAGCTTATCCAAACCCTTCAAATCAATCTAAAGCCAAGTGATTTCTTTATAAATCCTTATCCATCATTTGTTGTCACAACTATAAATGAAATTGGTATCCAAATCATCCAAATCAAATGAATATAAATCAAACCAAATCAAAACTCCTTTTTCAAACTTTTGACCTACCTTAGCCAATTCACATTCAAATCACTCCTAATTCACATAATTCTCTCAAGAGTTATTTTATATTCTCATATATATTCACAAATATAAATGAAATATAAATTTAAATGAAAAATCAAATCAATATAAATTCAAAACTCAAATCCAAACCCAATTTATATCCTTTAAGCCAATCTCGACTTAGCCAAATCATTCTCAAATCAATCCAAACTTGAATTTTAACAATCACTCCTTCAATCACATGCCCAAGTATAAACATATAAACTACAATCACCAAGCCAAAATCAAACTAACCCAAGTCAAACCCATGTTCATCCTTTTGACTTGAAATTGTCAAATAAACCAAAACTCATTTGACTCCAAACCACTTGCATTTGGATTTATATTTTCATCATAAGTCCATATGTGAGCTCAACCAAACTTAAATTAAGCTTTGATCATGCCAATTGACCCATTTAGGCTCACTTGACCTAAAGTGACCTAAAGACTTTTGAGCTAAGTTCTAATCCAACCCAAATGGGATTGAACTAAGCCCATCAAGCATTGTGATCAACAATCATCTATAATGATCAATCACTTAAATTGGGTCAAACCAAGTCAATCATAACCTTTGACCAAGTCAACATTTAACCCAAATGAAACCCAAACTAGCCAAAATCCATCATATCAATTGATTGAAACCATTGATCTAAAATAATTCATAATCAATGATTGAACATGACCAAGTCATCAATTGAGCAAAACCAAGCTAGTGGCCATTTGACCTAAGTTGAACCAAATTGATCTAAAAGTCAAAATGGATCAAATCTTGATCTAAGCCAAATTAATTGCAACTATTGGTCAAATTCAAATTGATTATTGAACTTGACCAAAGCTTCAGACCAATTAGACCCAACCTAGCCTAATTGACCATGAACTCAACTTCACCCAAAAGATCAAATCAACTTAAAATCAAACCAAATCAAAATTGATTAAGACTAAAGCTTGCAATATTTCAAATGATCCAACCAAACCTAAACCAATCCATGACTAACCCAATTGGGTTAAATGGGTCATATTGGTCAACTTGACCCATTTGACCTAAATAACCCAAATGAACCAAAACCAAATCTAAACCAAATTAAACCAAACTAATGACACCCATAGGCTCCAAATGATCATTTGAACTTGACATAATCCATGGTTTGACCCAATTTGACCAATTAGTCAACCTAACCCAATTTGACCCAACTTGACCTAATTAGGTCAAATTGAGCCAATTCAAAATCAAATGAACTCCAAATCACTTAAAATTTGGCCCAACCCATTTTGAATCATTTCAAATCTGCCCAAATCAAACTTATAGCCAAATGACTACTTTGTCCTTAGGTCAAAGGGTATCCCATGACCAAATTCACATGGAATTTGGACATTTCTTTCCCAAGGCCACTTGGCATCTATCTATTGTTCCACATGGGCACCAAGGAGGGTGGTGAACATGACCCAATGAGCTTGGCCATGACCAAGGCCAAACGACCTCCTCAATCACCTTTGAACACTTGGCTCACCAAATCCACTCACTAAGCACATGGGCAACCACTCTCCCTCATTCCTCGCCCAAAATGACCTATGTGGGATGTTTTGCAACTCAAATGATCCCAATCCAATCCAATGAGCTAAAATGAAAAATCGCCTTCCACTATCCGATTAAAGTGGGGGAGATATACCCCCTCACTCTCACTCAAACCAATCCATTCATTCCTTAGAGCTCTAGAAGTCAAAGCCAAACATCTCAAAGCTTTCCCAAGATATTCGGAGCACTCTTGATTCTTATTTGTTTTTACTCAAAGGCGAAATAGGGAGATCAATCCCAAGCTCAACTCACTCAATTCTCAACCAAATTCAAATTAATCTTGCACACACCATCCTTGGACCAAGGCAAGTCAAAACGAACCATTTCCCCCTCTAAGCAACAGAAGTATAAGTTCAATCAAGGTCGACGCCATTAAAGAGGAGCTTAACCGAAACCACTTCAAATCAAGATAGAATTTCTTAATCGACTCGTCTCTACGAAGCTACTTCCATCATTGGAAGCATGAGTGATAGCCTCGCATGGTAATTGCTTGAAACCGTAGCTATAGGAAATTTTAGTTGGTCCTTTTGAAGGGAATTGTCATCCCATGTAATTTTGACCATTGGATATGCATCCCTCCATCCAAAGGTGTGGGATCATTTTGATCCCAATTGAGCACGGGTGAACTTGGATTGAATGAGGAAAGATGAAGCGGTTCATCTTTCATCGCCACAAGAGAAGGATCTAAAGCCGCCCGTTACGTGTGATTGGAATGATTGTGATCATATCACACAAGATCCGTGATTCTAAGCCAAACCATGGGATTAATCGGCCATCCGATCTTAGATGACTTGAGAAGATCGCCGCCAACGACTTAGGATGTGACATAACTTAAATATATCCCATTGCACCACATGAAAAGCGCGCCACCACATGGCGATAGGATTAAGAGTTTAATTATGCTTAATTAATTCAATTTTAATGGTGAAACTTTCAAAATTCATAAATATTGAAAAATCAAAAAAAAATACAAACTGGCTCATTTTGAAGATATTTGAGGAGAATCTAGAAAATTATAATTAATTTTGAACAATGACCTTAAATTTTTTTATCAAAAATTTAATTAGCATAATTATACCTTAATTAAGCACTCAATTAATCTCAAATTTTTATGGATGTTAAGAGGGATGACCTGCCTCCCCTTATTTTTTTTGGGATTTTATTGATTGCTTAATTAGAAAATAATTTGAGTAAACCCTAATCACTCTCTTAATCAAATTAATTATAATTAAGGGATGAATAGTAGCTTGATTAATCACTTGAACATAATTATCCTTGTTAAAAGAAGATCACTTAGGGAATATGATTGAGGATATTTTCCTTAATTTATTTCTAAGTATCCTTTACCTTTAAAAATTAAATTAATTAATGGGTTAATGGAATGATTAGTTGATTAATCAAGTGATTAGATCTTCAAAATGAGGAGATCAAAACCTAGTGGAATGATTGAATGATTTGGGGATTGGGATTGAGGCCTTGCTTGATCCCTTCCCCAAGTTAATTTTATCATTTAAATTAAAACATAACTAAGGCATCTATTTAATTCATTAATGGCCTAATGAAATCAAAATTTAAAATTAATTCACCCAACTTAACCTTAAATTGGTCTTGGTAGCTCCTTGGGTGTTCAATAACTCAAGGTGAGAGATAATGAAATTACGATTGGCTCATATATGAGAAAATCATAAGAGTAATTAGGTGAGATCCCTTAAGTTTAATTAACTATTAATCATAAGCCAATTGCATTAGGCCCCTTTCATTTCTTAGAGCATTGTAAATTTACTTTTCATGTGGTTTCATATCATATTGACTTATTATTAATTAGTTAATTAACTTAAGGTGATATAGGTAAAAGATAATTAATCCAATTAATTCATACCTTAACCTAAATAAACATAAAATCAATCTAATTATTCTAAATTAAACCAAACCAATTCATTCATATGGGGAATGGGTTAAGACTAGCAAACCATTCTCATATTTCCTAAATCAAATCAAAAAAAATAAAAATCTCTTTAAAGGATTTTGATTCATTTTAAATGATCTTATTTTATATGATTGTCCTTAGGATTAATTAGGGTGAATGAAGTCACGTGCTTACATTATTTTATTTCTTTCCAATCATGTTTAATATTGTTTGCCATATGAAATCATGCATTCAATTCTTTTAAAATTAATTACATAAAATATTTCCTTTTTATGTCAAATTGCATGTATTGGCTAAAATTAAGAATATAAGTGGCTATTATCACTATTAAAACTAAAATTATTTTGAAAATATAAATCAAAGATTATAAATGCTAGTTATAAATATCTATAAACTTGCATGTGATTATAACATAACATGTGTATTATGAAATTCTCTTTCTTTCACTTAAATATGGATTCATATAGGATTTACAAGTGTATAGTTCATTTGAAAAGAACATAAAACTTGCCTAAATCTATTCCTATGCATCTCTATATTAAGACTTAGAAGGATCTTCATATTACACATGTAAATCATATAATTAAATCAAACATAATCTCTTGCATGATTCTTTATCCATTTGATTCTTTTTATACATCTACATGTATCTAAGAAAGTGGTATATCAATCTGACATCCCTCCTGCGAGGCTTTAAGTATCCCTAAGTAGGTCTTGTACCTTATACCCATAGTTAAAATAATGGTACTAACTTATAACTTTTATACTGTGGATATACATTTAGCTAATGGATGAAAAATCCCTCTTTTCTACATAATAAAGACATGTATTAATAATCCAATTAATAAATGGAATATCCAAATTTTCAAATCACATCTCTTTGTGTCATCATCAAAGTGTGCTAAGATTTGTATTGCATGTATAGATATGCTTAAGATTATTCATTCATATGCATGGTATAGATAATGGAAAGAAATGAATGTGTGTGTGATGTGTAATCCACCCTAACTAATCTTAAGATGTCTTTCTTATTGAATAAGACTATTTAAAGAGAATTCAAACTTAGGACCAATTAAAATAATAATAATTCATTCATTAAATAGAATTTAATTAATGAATATATCTTAGAAATGCTTCAAGGTAGGGATGAGAGCTCTATTTTCTTTTCTTCTCTTCATAACATTTAGTCACTGTGTAATGCTCATTCAAATCAAATTAAATCACTAATTAAAATTGACAAATCAACTAAATCACTTAAAATGAAATAGCCATCTAAATTGAATTTTTCAAACTTAAAAATTTTAACCTTAAAGCCTAGCTAAGACATGCCACACAAACCTTCAATGACACACATTAGGCTAAGTCACCACTTCTAGTTTTAGGTTGGGGCATGATTTGATGCATGATTTTATTTTATGATGTTTAGACTTGATGTTAGGGTGTATGTAGATTGGATGATAGAGGCGATCTTAGCTTTAATCATGTCTTCGCATAGGGTTATGCTTAAGAGGTGCTATAAAAAAAATATAAATGTTTTGTTGTTTGCTTATACCCAGTGGGGTACTAAGTCCAAATTATTCATATAAGCAGTTGTGTGGTATGTTTAGATAACCTTTATTTTGTAAAGTTTAGTTAGATTTACCTTTCCCATTTTGATGTAAATTTTATAATTAAGATTTGGAATGAATGTTATGGGGATTAGGATGAACATTGGTTATAAGATCAAGTCTTATGTACCATGTGATGCTTTGGAGCAATAGTATTCCAATCAAGCCAAAAGAAAGAAAGAAAAGAAGCAATTAAAAAATGAAGAAATGAAGAATGAAAAATGAAGACCCCATAACATGAATTCCTTTTAATTATAATTATTCATTTGTAATCCGGGTTGTATAAGAGTAGAGCTTGGTTGCCCATTTTCCTTTTTTGGGTTGTGTGGCACCAACCACATCAACCTTTTATTCTTTTATGCTAATTTTATAAATTGATTGATGTTATGTTTATGATTTCATAATTAAGATGACATGATTTTTCTAGTTTCTTAATTGTTTAATGATTATTGAATGGCACTGGATGCGATTAGGCTCTTAGAAAAATAAATTTTCTATCTAATTAATCAATTCAAAATTAAACAACAATTCATAACCTCACCTAAAGCCTAAGAAATAAATCAAGATAATAAAAGATTTATCAACCCCTTAGCTAAATTTGTATGTATCATATCATGAATAAATCATATTATCTCACTCTGCCAATGGAGGGCTTCCACCTTTGCTAGAGAAAATGGCTTGACCTTTGATAGGTGGTGGAAACACACCTCCTTCTTTCTGATTTTGTCCCATAACTAATTTTCTCATGCATTAGGCATATAAAATCCTATAGCCGTGTCAAAGCAAAAGTCCAAAATCAAAATAAAATTTAACAAAAATTGCATTAGATTTAGGTAATTATTTATGCCCTTCATGATCTAGTCTCTTAGAAAGTGAGTTTAAGGACTTAGTCTCCTTCTAAATGGACAACACCTAACCATCTTGCAAAAGCATATGACTTGCCCACATGTATTTAAAATTGGAGGAGTTAGTTACCACCCAGGATTGTAAGTCCAATAGTTGGGTGGTTTATCCTCTCTTGTGGAGGTAAACCATATACATACTTTTTTACCTTAGATTTCATGCGGCCAAAGCTTTCTAGATTTAGGATCTAGGTTATTATTTCTACTGGGCTACAAAATTATCACCTCTTGGCATTTCTATAATCTTGTATTGTGAAATTGTAAGCCATAGATTTAATAAAAATTCAATTCAAATATATAATTCCCTCAAAAAAAATAAAGCCCAACCATTAAAAGTTTAAGATGCTCACTCCTAGTATCATGAGCATCCCTTACCCATCTCTCTTTTGTTTCGATAATAACTCTCTCCTTTTGATCAATTTCATTTGATTTTCTAAAATAAGTAATTGATTGATAGTCTATCTTTGAAATATTTGAAGATAATGATCATTTACCTTAATCGAGAGTATTCTTAAAGAATCTCATTCCTTAGGATGTAATTAACTATGGGGACTTGCCTCTATAGGAACTTAATGAATCGGCTTAAAATAAACCCTACTTTACTTTTCCATGTAAAGTAAGGAAAAGATCTCTAATACATTCAAGATCCATCATGCCTTAAGTGTCCTCATTAGGTGATTAAATCTATTATAAGGTAGTGACTTCTATCTCTCAAAATAGTATACTATTCCTTAATATCATGGTCATCCTAATGAGTACATCGGGATTTGCATGGTGTCCCTCACATAAACATACACAAAATCTTACAAACATAAAAAATAAACACCACATATTTTTTAACGACTCCATTGGGGATGGTTCTCTCCATCTTGGTAAATGATTGTTGTCTCCAAGTATTGATAGGGATTTATATTTCATATGATTCAGACTATCCTTCTTTTTGGTGTCACTTAGCTCATTTTATTGTTAAGCTAAGCTAGCCAACATCCTTTAGGTTTTAGGACCTCATTCCATGTAGGTCTTAAAACCCTTATTGGAAATAGATGAAAATAAAATTCAACTAAAGAGATGACTAAAGTCCTTTTTAACCTCCTTACCATCTTTATGGTAAGGTAAGGTTCATTCACAAATAAGAAAATTAAATCCTTTATAAGAATATCACTTTTCAAAAGCACTTTCCCAAAGTTTACATAATAAAATACTTGCACAAAAATTTTCACAAAATATATAACTCAACCCCATTTAACAATCCTCGATTGTTACATGTACGTTCTTTTCAAAACCAAAATCATCGTTCAAAAGTACATATTTGATAATGAGAATCCTCATTCAATATACCCAAATTTTTTGAATGAAATTTTCATTTCCAAATAAAATCATAAAATTGAAACTCCATTCAATATATCTCACATATGTTGAAGTTGGAGTTTCTTCCTTTCAAAAGCACATACTTGAAAATAAACATCTTCATTCAACATACTCAAATTTATTGAATGAAGGTTTCATTTTCAAATAAAATCATATCATAAAATTGAAACTCCACTCAATATATCTCACATATGTTGAAGTTTGAGTTTCTTCTTTAAAAGCACAAATTTGAAAATGAACATCTTCATTCAATATATCCAAATTTGTTGAATGGAGATTTCATTTTCAAATAAAATCAAATAATTTTAAACTCCACTCAACACATTCCATATGTGTTAAGTTGAATTACCTTCTTTTAAAAAAATAATAATCACACACAAAAATTTCATCTTTGAAAAATAAAATATGTTTGAGTTCCATTTTACATACCCAAATTTGTTAAATGAAATCTCCTTTGCAAAAATCATGAAAATCAAAATATATTGGAATTCCATTTGATACCCAAATTTGTCAAATGAGAGTTTCATTTTTCAAAAGAAAATTGAAAATAAATTGGATTTTATTTAACACACCATATTTGTTAAAGAGAAATCCTTTTCAAAAAATAACAAAATCAAAATAAAAAAAAAACACATTTGTGTTTTATTTATCTTACACAAATTTGCTAAGTAAAGATTCCATTATCAAAACCAAAATAACACATGTGAGTTTTATTTAGCATACACAAATTTGCTAAGTAAAGATCTCATTTTCAAAACCAAAATAAACACATGTGGGTTTTATTTAGCATAGTTTTGCTAAGTAAAGATCCCATTTTCAAAATCAAAACAAACACATATGAGCTTTATTTAGCATACACAAATTTGCTAAGTAAAGATCCCATTTTCAAAATCAAAATAAAATCAAACACATATGAGCTTTATTTAGCATACACAAATTTGCTAAGTAAAGATCCCATTTTCAAAATCAAAACAAAAAATTAAATATATTTGGGCTTTATTTAGCATATACAAATTTTCTAAGTAAAGATTCCATTTCTAAATTCACACATGATATACATCATGGGCAAATAAGCAAAAGAAAATTGTTTTAAACATCTCATTTAGCATACCCAAATTTGCTAAATAAGTAATCCCAAAATCAAATCTAAAATAAAATCAATTGACCCTCTATTTAACATACTCAAATTTGTTAAATAAAGGGTCCCCAAACATAAAATCAAATTCAAATATGAACCAATGGAAGCATCAAAAGTTTCTCCAAAATATTTGAAACCCATTCAACATACACAAATTTGTTGAATGTGGATTCAAACTCAAATGAACCCAAAATCTCTCCTCAAAGTTATTTAAAATCTCTCCAAAATTCAATGAACCCCACTTAACATATTCAAATTGTTGAGTGTGGGTTCAAATTCTAAATCAATAATAAAAGTTAAAAAATACAATGGCAAAAAATCGATTTGAGTTTGTTTTCAATAATTAGAGTTCCATTTCAACTCCTTAGTTAGCTTTTCTTCAAGATGGTGATGGATTCACGTAAGTATGTGTTCACCTTCCCTTTGGGATGGATTTGGCCTTGATCGAGCTAGCCTCCCCAAACCGACTCATTTAATACATTTTGGTTGAGGATTTGAGGAGCTAAGATTACTTGTGAGGGTAACCCTCACTGAGAATGTGGTGGGTGGGTGATGACAATCATCCATATTGAGATGCCCTCGATGATTTTCCCTCATTGAGGAAGGTGAGGTTCCTACAATAGCGGTTCTAGTGCCTACATGATCTTGTTCCCATCACACGCCCCTGCAGGCTAGTATGCACTCATTGGCCTTCTCAGGGGAAGGCTACCGCTTCAGGATAGTCTCTCCTACCTTTGAGGTAGGGTCTAGCTCCTGCATCGCTCCACCTATAACTCAACACCTCAATAGGGGCTACAAGATCAAGTGAAACCACATGCATTGCCAAGGAGATGGAGATAGTGTCTCACATTGCGAAGAGGGGTTACCAGGGAGATTTCTCCTTTGCTTACTCAGAACAAATTTCCATCCCCTTTCCGGTTCTAAAGGAGAGGAAGATGTCAAGAGGATTGCAGATCACCTCCATCTTGATTCATTATGAGACACCTATTAAAGATAGGAGAAGGTCATATGCTGCCTCGTGACAAATTTTATGCCATGTTGGCAAGGCTTATGGATGGTCGATCGGTGCCTAATTTGATTTATGATCGTTATTCCTCGTAGTGTGAGTGAGACCGGTCGAGAGGGCCGAGAGGCCCGAGTATCATTCACATCACTAGAGAAAGGCAAGATATGCAGTAGTTAGTAGCCTCCTCCCTTGTAGATTTCTCATTGTGCTACCGCATCGATCACACGATAGTATTGTGTTGATGGTACCACCCATCATAGGAGAGCTCGCTGAGGTAGTCGGTGTTGTCTTCACCACACCACTCCATTCCACATCGCAATCACTTGTTCAAGTTCCATCTTGTATAGTTCCACCCAAAGCCATGAGAGATCAAGGGACAAGAAAGCCCCAGTGATCATGCCTAGGGATTCCACTTCATCTACTCCATCGATTTAGGTGTGTGTAAGTTCTCTGATCGACCTCCCACTTCGGGTGTGAAGAAGGAGTGGTGACCTCAACATCATAGTCACCACCACCACCATCACCAACCAATTATGGATATAAGAGATAGAAGGAGAAGGGGATAGTTATTATCCCCATGGCGATAGATCCTCCCGGTAGCACTCCACCCATAGTAGTTGATAGTCATGAGCATGTGTTCTTCATTGAGTGTAGCCCTCACGTGGTTAACACTCAGTAGAGGAGGTTAGATGTATCTTCATTGACGATCACAATCCCACCACCCGTGAGTATTTGTGCCGCAGTTAGACCGCTCCTTGGATGATATCTTGGCACAATATTTTACTAAGATATAAGAAATCCTAGGTATGATTGGTTTGACCTTGAAGAAGAAAAGGTTAGCGACCCCATGAGGAAGATTTGTTGGAAGACTCGAGGTACACATGGTTGATACTAGAGGTTCCCTCCTTTGGGATCATCATAGTTGGAAGTGTTGTGGTCAAATAGAATGATACAACCTATTCGACCCAACACCTCCTTCAACAACTCAAGTAAAAGGTGAGATTGATAGATTGGGAAGAGAGTTGAAAATTTATTAGCGTAATTTTAACACTTCATAATCAAGAAGATCCTACCATTAGGAGAATGGTCACTGAAGTTATTATGTCTGGATCAACCTAAGAGTTTGCCCCAATAGAGCGGAAGTACTAGCTTATAGGAAGGTAGTGGATCTACCACACATAAAAAAGATATCAAACTCATGGTAGAACAATAAGTGAAGAAAGCGATGGCACAAGCTAAGGTGGTTCATCACCCAAATGGTAGAACCTACCGAGAAGAATTTGATGCTATCCAATATCCTAAGGGTTCCTCCTTCTTTCAAAAGTTTTGATGCGGGAACCCTCGCCAACATATAACACACTTTTAGGGGTTGCAATGCTGGTAGTAATGCATTATTATTCCCCTCATTATCAACAATCTAGCGCATAGTTTTTGTTGTGCTAAACTTTCCAACAATTTAGTGAAGACTTTTGATAAGTTGGAGCAACTCTTGTTAAGAGGTTTTTGAGCTCAAAGAAAGGATAAGTGGGTGATCTCGTAGCTCAACATCACCGGTGAGTCTTGTTGATTATATTCTTAGATGGTACAATTTAAGCATGAAATGCGAACTACAATTATCTAAACAATATGCTATCAAAATTTATTAAAGAATATTCATAGTGGATGCCTTCATGCTTAAAGGTTTCACCATTAAGACATTTGAGAAGTTAATCAACAAGGCGATTAGTCTACAAGGGAAAGCCAAATAATTATCTTTTCAAGATCAATCATTAAAGCCAAAGCCACAAAAGTGTATGAAAAGAAACTAGTAGTAGAACATTGGATGGGGAAGCAACCAGATCATGAGAGAGACCTATAACAACCTTGCTTCCACTTCCTTTACCACCACCGACCATCTTATCAGTAGCCTCCATGGCCTGCCGCCTCCTCCTCGACCATACTCTCAACAGCAGATATACCCACCTGCTACAACCCACCTATTCTTTTGGATAAATTAAACAAACCTTATTCATTTAAGAGGTAGTCAGAAAATCTTTAAGAATCTTTAAAGAAACTTGATTTTCACACTGAGCTAGAAGCGAGGAAGTGGAAGTAATGATCCTAACTTTTACCCTACCGCATGCTAGACCATATTTTGGAGGATTGCTTTATATTTAAGGGCTTGAGCATAAATATAAATCGCACTATATCCCTAAGGAATATCTAGTAGAAGAATAATCCTTTTGTTAGAGTAATCCTTGGGGATACATGTGATTCTCTCAAAATAAAGAAGGTTGGGATATCTTCTTATCCCAAACCTCTAAAAAAGATTATTTCTAAAATCAAGCTTTCCTTATGTGTACTTGAGGTAGCTCAACCTCCAACATCAAGGAAGGTTCAAGTTTCCAAAGATAACTTGGGAAAAGTAGGAGCTCAGAGCCCATACTTGCTGGGATAGCCAAGTAGCACAACCATCACCGAGTTCAACCTCCATTCCACGTTACTACTTGCCAACATTCCTACTTTACCTAGTTCTTCTTCTAGTAGACATCTTGTATCGGGATGAGGGCATTAATTAACTCACCCCCACTTACTTTATTAGATTTTTACTATGTACCTCCTTTTAAATCTAAGAAATCAAGGAATAAAGCTAGTTTGAATTACATCTGCCACTTATGATGGGTTATCTAATTCTACTACTCTAAAAACTCTTCAAGTCTTAATAATATAATAATTTTGATCATCCTCTTTGTTTAGAAATGGACTTTCCTTTTCTAAATAATAAGGTTCACCTCTTGAGATAGACTTGGAATCATCTCGATTAGGGTCCTATAGGAGAAGCGTAGGTATGCTGACGAGTGGTAGAATCTTCCACTAACCGCCACTAGAGATCAAAGTTAACCTATAAAGGGCAATGTTCTACCTCCTAAGCACCTCAAGATAATGGTAAACAAGTCAATTTAAGTGATCAAGAAGCCTCTCCACGGATGCTCCACCCATGGATATGCTTGTGGAGGATCACCTAGTTGACTACAATGTCCTTGCTCATTTAAGAAAGTTGACAAACTAAGCATATATGATGCCCTCTATCCAAAGAGATGAGAGAGTCATTAATCAAGGTCCTTCTTGATCTAGAAATATGCTTAGCTCATTTGACCATTATTGGAGAAGAGGTACATTATTCAAGAGAAGCTAGGGAGTCATATTCACCGATAAAACTTTCTTCAGGGGATATGGAGCACAACCATCCCCTTTACATCACAAAGTGGATATGGGTAGAGACTTTCTAGGTGGTGTTGATCTAGTGCATTATGAACATTATGATTAAAACTCTTGGAGATTGAGAATCTCTGAACTCGAGGAAGTTGGATGATGTTGAGAGGATTCAATAAATAAGGTGAGAGGGCTTTAGGCTCCATAGTGCTACTTTTGAAAATAGGCAACCTGGAAGATTGAAGCCAAGTTTTATATAATTGATTCAAATACATCATTCACTTTTTGCTAGGCCTTGGATACACGAATAAGAAGGTTCCATCTTCTTCATCGCATCAAGTTTCAAAAGATGGAATCGAACACTATGTCAAAGGATATAAAAAAGCCATTCTCGCTAGAGAGGTTGAGATATATGAGGACACAACCTACTATCTTCCTCAAAATCAAAACGCCTATTCTCAAGAACTTGGTCAAAATTTGAATACAAAGAAAAAAAAGAAAATAAAAAGAAAAAGAAAAGAAAAGAAGAAAAGAAAATACAAGTGAGAGAAAGGGACACCAAGGAAGAGGTAAAACGATGTTACATTCCACCAACATTGTTCCATCATATGACATATGGGTAGATGACTGACCTCCACTGGAAGAGAGGCAATTCTAGGTGGAAGACCCCGTTAGCAGCTACCAGGGGATATATTCCAGTTCACAGTACTGCTATTCACATAGACTAGAATCTAGCTCAGAGGATGAGTCATGTGATTAGCACACCAACCAACCCCTCTCGGATCTCATTGAGGTGACACTCAAGCTAGTGATGAAGACCGGACCTCCAAGCAAAGCATAAATATATTGAACAGAATTATGTAAAACCATTTGGCAATAGTTGGGAACCTTAGCCATAACCCCACTTTCTTCTCAAAAATTGAGGGTTTGGTAGTTAAGGAAGCCCTAAATCTTCCATGGATGTCAAACCAAAGAGATTCTGTTGGGATCATCATCCTTAAGTCAAAAGCAAATATAGAACTTGAAGATAATTCATGTAACATTTTAATGGAATTACCTTTTGATTGGTTTCTTGTGTTCATAATCTTGCAAAGAAAGGTTTGATTCCTTACACATAGTCCGTGCACAAGTCAAAGTATTTCAAGAAGCTATGGGATAATAAAGGTAGGAATGCACAATCAAGACTAGACTAGGATTTATAAGAGGTCCAAACAACATGCCGCTTTGTCACCAATCATCAGAGCGATGGGATCTTCTCAAACCACACTAACTCTTATGATGAGGCATGTTTAGAAACTTCGAGATGATCCCGATGTTCTTCAAATCAAAGATGCACCTCCAAAATTTGAAGAAGAAATCAACAATCCACAAGCTTAAAGAAATCAACCTCGGATAAGAAGATCCACGCCACACATACATCGTTCATTGAATGAAGAAGAAACTAATGACTTAATTAGGCTATTGACCGAGTTTAAGGACTACTTGCATGGAGCTATAAAGAGATGCCCGATTATCTCCCATGGGAAGTTCACAAACTAGTAATAGACCCTAATGCTAACCCTATCAAGCAAGCTCTAGATGCATGCGATTAGAAATCAACAACGTGTCATTTCAAGTCAAAAAATTGATTTTTGGCTTTATCGTGAAGAAAATACCTACCTAGTTAGCCAAGATCCTCCCGCTTAAGAAGAAGAATGGCCAAATTCACATATGCATCGATTTCACAATTTAAATAAGGCATGTCCTAAGGATAAATTTCTACTTCCTAAATTAATGGTGGACATTGCCTTGCCTCTCATGAAATATTCTCTTCATGGATGGGTCATCTACAACCAAATTAAGATGGTCCCCGAGGATGAGAGGAATACTACTTTTGAACCCCAATAAATCTATTGTTATAAGGTCATGCCTTTCGCCTTAAAATATCGGTTACATACCACCATGACTGCATTTTCAACAAACTCATTTATCATCAAGTTGAATGCTATGTAGATGATCTAGTAGTCAAAAGTAAAGAAAAGGGAGATCTCTTTGACTTGAGAGTAGTTTTGAATGATTAAGATAATTCAATCTCAAAATGAACCCCTGTGTGCATTCGAGTAGTTTAGGAAAGTTCCATGGGTTTGTTGTCTAACATGGGAATAGAGATACAAAAGAGCAAAATTATCTTAGAAATGCCACCCCTAAAATCTAACTTAACTCGATCATTCCAAGGGTTGTTATGTATCTAAGATGCTTTATCTTCAATCTATCGGGAGATGTAAATCATTTTAGAACTTATCAAAAGGATGCTAAGTTTAAGTGGGATGATAAGTGTCAACATGCTTTCAAGAAGATATCAAATAGTATTTGGTGAAGTCACCGCTCAACCCCCATCCCGAAAATTACTTTATCCTTTACCGCATTGGATGATTCCCTTGGCGCTTTATTGGCCTAAACCAATGATGAAGAGAAGAGAATGCTCTCTTAATCATCGTCCCTACTAAAGCAAACTACCCCTATTGAGAAACATTGCCTAGCTCTCATCTTCATATCCCAAAAGCAATGACATTACATGCTCTCTCATAAGGTAAACTTGATTTCAAGAATCAATCCACTATAGTATCTCATGACATGGTCGATGTTATTGGATGGTTAGCACATTGGTTCATCTGACATCACATTTGTATCCTCTGCGGTGAAAGGACAAACACTAAAATTTTTTAGCAAAGACACACCCATTTCTGCCGATTTTTGCTTAATGATGACCTCCATGAATAAATCATGAACTTAGGGGACACTAGCATTCACCACCGGGAGATGTATTTTGATGGTGTGGGGTCATTTCAAAAAGGAGAACCACGATCTACTCTTCCAAAAGGTAGGGGTAGGGATAGTTCCTTTAACTCCAACCGTGATGTGATGAGATTCTCATATTATATCTCCAATCCATGCAAACAATGAAGTCGAGTGAGGCTTGATTGTCGATCTGAGTTAGCTATTATGTCAAAAGTATCAACATCTATGATTCTAGTTGGTCATCAACCGCATTGTTGATCCTATAAGGTTCTAAAACCTAAGCTTCATCACTACCATGAGTACACCATGAAGTCTAGCCTAAATCACTAAGATTACCATCTACAAGATTCCTCGAAGAGAACATAGCAAATGCTTTGGCCAAACTTTCCAAATGAGTTGGCATGTCCGGAGATGAGTCCATTCTAATAAGGGTCCAAAATAAACAAGTCTATCCCTTGTTGATGTTTGAACTCATTGAGACTCTCTCTGAAGGAGAGGTTGTCACCAAGAAAAGATAAGGAGTTGGAGGAAGCAACCATTCATAGATTACTTGACTAGAGAAAACTACCAAGAGAAGTCACAAGCCCATTGATGAAACAAAGAGCTCTCTTCTATGCTCGTGGATGGCACCTTGTACCGTCTTTTGATCAAATGTGGTTACACCTTAGACAAACACGAAGTCCATAAGATCATGACCGAGGTACATTCGTGTCTATGCGAGCACATCCGTCAAGATGAAGGCAAAGATCAAGAGACTAGATACTACCGGCATTTAATGATTAGAGACTACATTGATGTAGCTAGGAGATGCCATCGTGTCAAGTACAAGGTGTAGTCTTGCACCAACCGCCAAACATTCTACACCCTACATTGGCCTCATGGATATTCGAAGTGTTCACATAGTGGGTCGATTGATCCTCCTTCTTCTAAATCTCATTGTTTCATCCTGCCACCTACTACTTTTTCCAAGTGGAGGCAAACCCACTCGAGGTCAATAGATGCTCTAGTTTTCAAGAATCATATCATATAAGTTTGGGGTACCGATGAATTATATCGATAATGGTAGCATTCAAAAGCACCAAGATCAGCTTTTTTGCAAAGAGACGAGATAGATAGATACTCCACTATCTATTATCCTGGGAATGGCCTGGAGAAGCATTCAACAAAACTCTCATCCAGATACTAAAGAAGACACTCTGATAACAAGTGATAGTGACATGAGCGCTAGTTGAAGCCTTATGGGCATACCGCACCACATACAAACTCCAATCAAATCTATTTAGTTATCCTTAGTGGGTCCCAAGCCATTCTACCTTTAGAAGTTCAGCTCTCATCACTAAGGATAGCAATGGGTAGTAAAATCAAGCAGAGTATAATGCCAAGTTATAGAAAAGCTTGAAGGTTTGGATGAGAGTCACCCACTGCAAGCCAAAACCATGAGTTATAAAAAAAGCCAAGATTCAAGCTCACAATAAGTCGGTCTACCCTAGAGCTTTTCAAGTAGGAGAGCTTATTTTAGTTCTAAGAAGATCGATTCTTGCCCATCAAAGATGGGAGACAAGTTTGAACCCACTTGGGAATGCCCCTTTGTCATAGAAGGCCTATCAAGGAGGATTTCATCAACTTATTAATTGTAAAAGGGAACACCCGATGCTTCCAAACAATGGGCTTTATTTGAAAAAGTGATATCCATAAAATTATGTTTGAAAATAATTATCTTCAAAAATTTCATTCTAATTCATCAAAATATTCTCTTCATTCAAGCATTGTTAGCTTATTTGCAAATATATTATGTCATGTTTAGGTAGTGTAAGAGAACCTAAGAGGCATCCTATCCTTCTATCATAATATGAACACAAATTAAAAATAATTTTCCAGCTACTAGTAGGTGTAAGAGAACCCAAGAGGCATCCTATTTTAACTAGCACTAAGTTAGGAGAAGAGAACCCAAGTGGCATTCTTTCTTGGTGGGATCACAACCGCCATTCATGGCACCATTTCATCAAATTTTAAGCATGTTTTAGGGGTGTAAGAGAACCCAAGCGCATATTGTCCACCTTTAACACAAACACATATCTTTGTCTCGCTATTTTGATGTGGTAGCAAGTCACTGTGGACTCACTCATTACTCTAGGTCGGGCTCACACTACCTTGTGTGTGTCACCCCAATGGTCACTTCGTGGATGTGAGTCCCCGCGCTTTCTTCCTAACTTGACCATTGCAACCCAGCCTTGTTAGTTTGGTAGGCATCATGCAACCAAGAAGCTACCTCATTGACTTTATTTAAGAGGATCTAAGCCTATAGGCTTTTCTTGAACTAGCCATCATGCAGCACTAGGTCGTATATTTGAGGCTTAGGATGAGTCCCCGGGCTCCTTTCTTCTTCGATTACTTTTGAGTTGATATAAGTCCCCAGTGGCTCTTTCTTCACATTTGAGTTGATATAAGTCCCCAGTGGCATTCACTCAAGAGGTGACCTCATTTTAGAAGAACTCTCAACCCCTCCATCTTAACATATGACTTCTCTTAGAATTTAAGAGTTTCTTAGTCTTAAGACACTTCTAGTGATTAGGTGAACACTCAACCTAGCCCAGAGACTTAAGAGTTATAGGACTAGGTCATGCCTTGGGTGTTAGGAAAATTTGCCTATCCCTAGCTTGAGCCAAATTCCTCACTTCCTCCCTTCAAGTCAAACACCAAATCAAACTAACTCCAAAGTCCAAATCAAATCAACATCAAAACTTAAATCAATTCTAACCTAATTGATTTTCTCAAACTCAAATCAATTCCAAATGATTGAAGCTTATGAATGAAATTCCAAGTTCAAAAAATTTCAAAGTCCTTTGATTCCCTCTTATGGACTTAGCCTAAATCAAATCAAATTAATTCAAACTCAAGAAATTTCTCATGACCATTTATATTCCTATTTATATTCACATATATAAATGAAATATAAATTTAAATCAATCAAACCAAATTCAAAATTCAAATCCAAATTAAAAAATCCTTTCTAAGTCACTTTGATCCTATTTGATGGACTTAGCCTAAATCAAATCTAAGTCAATTCAAATTCAATGAAATTTCATAACCCATTTATATTCTCATTTATACTCATAAAATGAAATGAAAACTTCAAAACTCAAATCCAAATTCAAAATCCACCTAAGCCTTTCAAGTCAAATTCTTGAACTTAGCCAAATCAATTTCAAATCAAGCCAAACCCTTGATTTTTCTTATGATTCGATCAACCCTTCAATCATGAATCCAAATATAAATTCAAACTTCAATCATCAATCCAAAAATAAATTCAAAACTCAAACTTTCAATCAAAATTGAACCTAAGCCTTTAAAGTCAAATTCTTGAACTTAAATCAAATTCAAATCAAACCATTTTTGATTTTCTTCATGATTCAACCAATCCTTCAATTATGAATCCAAATATAATACAAATTCCAATCATCAAACTAAAACTAAATTCAAAATCAAACCCAAGTTAAACTCATGTTCACCATTTTGAACTTGAAATTGTCAAATGAATCAAAACTCATTTGACTTCAAATCTCTTGTAAATGGATTTATATTTCAATCATAAGTCCATATGTGAGTTCAATAAAACTCAAATCAAGCTTTGACCAAGCCATTTGACCCACTTAGAGTCACTTGACCCAAAGTGACCTAAAGTACCCATTATGAGCCAAATTCTAATCCTAACCAAATTGGATTGAACTAAGCCCATCTAAGCGACATTGTGAGCAACAATTATCATGAGATGATCAATCACTCAAATTGGGTCAAACCAAGTCAAACCTAAGAGTTGACCAAGTCAACATTTGGCCAAAATGAAACCTAAACTAGCCAATTTACCATACCAAATTAATTGAAACCATTGATCAAAACTCATTCATGATCAATATTTGAACTTGGCCAAGCCATCATTTGAGCCTAACTAGCAATTGGCCACTTGACCCAAGTTGACACAACTTAACCAAAAAAAGTTAAAATGTGTCAATACTTGATCTAACCAAATTGATTGAAACCAATGGGTCAAGTTCATTCCAAAATGATTGTTGATCACCAAAACCTCAATTGACCAACTAGACCCAACCCAGCCCAATTGACCTTGAATCCAACTTGACCTAAAAGGTCAAATTGAGCCAAATCCAAATATAAACCAAATTGATTGAAACAAAGATACCAATCCATTTCAAATGATCAACCAAACATAAACCAACCCATCACCTAACTCAAATAGGTCAAATGGGTCAAATTGATCAACTTGACCCATTACACCTAAATGAAATCAAATGAATCAAATTCAAATATAAATGAAATTGAACAAAACCAATGATTCCTAAATATTTCAAATGGTCAAATGAACTTGACCCAAGTTGATCCATTTTGACCTAAATGGGTCAACATGAGCCAAATCATATCAAACCAACTCCAAATTCAGTGAAACTTGGCCTAACCCATTTTTAATCATACCAAACATATTCAAATTGAAATCAAAGTCAAATGACCATTTTACCCTTATTAGGGTAACCTAAAATCAAAACCACTTAGAATTTGGTCAATTCCTTTTCATGGACACTTGGCATTCTCTTAGTGGACCAAATGGTCACTAATGTAGATGGTGCACATGAACCAATAGGTTTGGGTCATCCCAACCCTAACTAAAGGCTAAAATTGACCCCATGGACATAGCACAATTATTCTCCACCCATTTCAAGCACATGGCACTCTTCCACTACCTCTCTAGCAAAATCAATGCCTCCCTAGCCCGACAAACCCACTCAAGGAGGTGAATTGGATCAAAATGGCAAAGGAGCTGCAGTCCGATCCTTCAAGGGAGATATACCCCCCTAATTTTAAATCAACCAATCTCTCTTGTATTGATTGAGTAATAGGAAGTTAGAGCATCCCAGAGCTCCTCCAAGCTTCCAAAGGGCCAATTCAACTTCTCCATTCTCATTTCTCCAAGCCAAAAATAGGGAGGTAGCAAGGAAATCCAACTTAGTTAATACTCAAATTCAATCCAATTCACTTTGCAAGCACCTTGAGGGAACTCAATCGAGCTCACCCAAGCCTTCACACAAGTTCTCCAAGCAAAGGAAGAGTGCTCTTGATCAAGGTGAGCCAAATTGATGGAGAGCTTGGTCCATAAGATTCACTCAACCAAACCACCTCAAATCTTCGCAGGCTTGCCTCCACTAAGCTACCTCATCGAACTCGATAGCCTCCGTGAGGTATGCCTTCAACCCAAGCTTAAACTAGAGAGTGTGTGGTCTTTTAAGTGGATTTTCATCTCAAGCAAAGTTAGCTTGGATGTGTCCCCCTTGCATGATGATGGTGTGGGTTGAGCTCACAAAAGCTCAATCGAGCTGATCTTACTCTAAAGGATGGACAATATCCTCGTAGGGAAGATCGATCATGGGCCCATCCATACATTTTGGATGGACGGCCATGATCAAGACATAGGATCCTTTGATTTCCCTCTTAAGAACCACTGTTTGATCTCGCCCAATCTTAGATCGATGGATGGGGAGAAAGCGTACCCAGATGATGTATATGATGTGACAACTTAAGTAGCCTCTCCTACCACATGAAAAGTGCAGGTCACCTCCAGCATAAGGCCATATAATTATGGGATTAATTACATTATAATCATGAAACTTCAAATATTCATAACTAATTGTAAAAAATTAGAAAATACAAAATAAAAAGCATTGGAAAGGTATTCAAAGAGGAATATTCTACAATTCATTTCACTTGATTTTGAAAGGATATTTTTTTGAATTAAGGTTGTATTGGAAATGTAATTATATTAATTACTTCCTAATTATTCCACGATTAATTCCAAACTTCTTAGGGTTGATTAATGGGACTATGCCTCCATGATTTTCTTGGAATTTATTAATGGCTTAATTAGGTAATTTCTTGGCTCATTCTTAATCACTCTCTAAATCCATTAAATGATTAATTAACCTTTTAAATAGTGATAAATTAACTAATTAATTTTGCTAAATACCTTAGGATAGTGACCGGCTTGGGAATGGGATTAAGGGTTCTTTCTTATATCCTTTTCTAAGTTTATTTAATTTAGATTAAAATATAATTAAGGTGCAAAATTAATTAAATAATTTAATCATTTAATAAAATGGCTTAATTAATCAAGATTTCAAAATTAAAACACTCAAACTTAACTAATTCATCTTGGGTAGATGCTTGGTGTTCAATAACCCAACGGCTTAAGAAAATCAAATTTCAACTCACATGTGTTGGGAAGGGTTATGAAAGTATTTAAGTTAAACTCTTTAATTTAATTAATCACTAATATTGAGCCAATTGCATTAGGTCCTTTCTTTCCTAGGTGCATTGTTGATTTAAATTCCTTGTGTGGTTATGTCATATCATTAGCACATAATTATTTGATTAAGTATCTTAAAGTGGTAAGGGGCTAATTAACATACTTAATTCACACCTTAACCTAACCAAAGCATAAAATTTATATAATCGCCTAAAAATTGAACTTAAATAACTCACACATGGGGAATGAGTTAGGACCAGCAAACTCATCTCACATTTCTCAAATTGAAATCAAACTCAAATAAAATTCTAAACTCTCCTTAAAACAAATTTGATTTAGTTTAAATAATCTTATCTAGGATTGTCTTTACAAATTAATTAGGGTGAACAATATTGCTTTCATCACTTTATTTCCTAACATGCAAATTGTGTGCCATATGAAATCATGCATTCATGCTTTTTTTTAAAAATCAAATCAAAAAATGAGATTTTCCTTTATGTCAAATTGCATGTTTTAACTAAATTAAGAATATGAATGGCTATTATCACTATTAAATCTAAAATTATTTTAAAAAACTTATGAATCAATTATTAAAACTAAAGGTGCTACTTTATGATTATTTATAAGCTTACATGTGAGAAATATAAAGATGTGCATAGTGTGGCTTTCCTTCTTTTTCTTTTAGCATAGATTTGAATAAGATTTGACAAAGTGTATAGTTCATTTAAAAAAAGAACACAACACTTGCTTAAATCCTTTCCTATTCATTCCCATGCTATTACTTAAGAAGGATATCCACACTTACACATATAAATTGCATAAATAAGTCAAATAAATAAACACAAACTTTTGCATCTTTCTTTTTCCATTCATTTTTTTTGTACATGCATATGTATTTAAGAAAAGTGGATATATTAGTCCTGGATAATCTTGGGGTTGTGAGGCTTTAAGTAGCCCTAAGTAGTTATTATACCTTACACCCGTGCTAATAATGTGTCAATTTATGCCTTTTCATACATGTATGTGTGCATATGAAAAATGGATAAAAGAAATCTCTCTTTCTACTTAATGAAAATCATGCATCATAAAACATCTCATTTTTTCTTAAGTAACACTACTTAGCATTCATTATGTGTAACATTCATATATAGATATGCTTAGATTTATCTTTGCATGTTGGAAAGAAATGAAGTGATGTATAATTCACTTTACTTAATCTTAAAATACCTTTTTGAATAAGTTTATTTAGAGAAAATCTAAACTGGGAATTAAAACATTAAAGAACATAAAATTCAAATATGAATCTACCTAGAAATTACTTAGGGAGGAAAACTTCCTTCTTTCCAATCTTTACATTATTAATTATAAGTTCATTCAAACCTAAACAAGTCATCAAATAAAAATCAACTAAATTAATTGAACAACTTAAATGAAACCACCCTCTAAGTTGAACTTTTCTAGATAATTTTAAGCATTTAAAGCACATATTAGAAAAGGTGGTGCATGGTTTGATGCTTTACTTTTGTTTTATGATATAATGTTTTAGTATGGATATTAGGGTGTATGTGTGTAGACTAAATGGTATGATGATTTAGTCTAAGCATTATCTTCTAGGGGATTGTGCTTGGGGCACATAATAAAAAAATATAAAATTTTTTGCTATGCAAGTGCTTATACCCCAAAGAATAATCTAAAATAGACTAAGTGGACTTGGTTACCCATGTGTGGTGCTAAGTCCAATTTATACATATACATGCTTGGGATTGTATGGTTTGTTTAACTAATCTCTATTTTGTAGGTTTTAATTAGATTTCTTTTTCCAATTTTTATGTCCTTTATAATATTTTGGAATGATTGTTATGGGGATTAGGATGAGCATTGGTTATAAGATTACATCTTATGTACCATGTAAAGCCTTGGAGCAACCACATTCTAACCATCCAAAAGAAGGAACCAAAAGAAGAAAGAAGAAAAGATGAAAGATGAAAGAAGAAAGAAGAAATGAAGAATGAAGACCCCATAACATGAATTCCTTGCTTGATTTTAATTAATTCATTTGTAATCGAGTTGTATAAGGGTAGAGTTCGGCTACCCAATTTATTTTGGTTTGTGAGGTGGAGCACAACCACAAATGGTCTTTTATTCTTATGCTCTAGTTTAATAAATTGATTGATGTTTGTTTAACTTGTGCATTAAGATGGCATCTTTTCTTAGTTTCTTCCTTTCTTTGATGTATGGCCTAGATAACGATTAGGCTCTTAGAAACATAAATTTTCTATCCAATTAAATAACTCAAAATTTAAAAATAAATAACTCATAACCTCATCTAAAGCTTATGTTATAAAATCAAGATAAAAGAATTAGCAACCTCTTAGTTAGATGTGTACTTTTTCTAACATCATGCATAAAAAATATATTATTTCACTCTTGATTGGAGAGCTCCATCTTTATCGAGAACTTGGCTTGACTTATGACAGCCATGGTGGAAATACACCTCCTTATCTTGCTAATTTTGGCCCATAATATAATTTCTCATGCATTAGGCATATAAATCCTAAAAGCCTATGTCAAATTGATTGTCCAAAATAAAATAAAATATATGAAAATTTTGCATTAGATTTAAGTCATTAATTCATGCCCTACATAATCTAGTCTCTAAGGTGTGTTTAAGGACTTGGCATCTTTCTAAATAAATAACAACATTACTATACTTGCATAAACATATGACTTGTCTACATAATGAGGAGTTAGTTGGAGGCCAACCCTAGGAGGTTGTAAGTCAACATTCGGTGGTTTATCCTCTCTTATAGAAGTAAACTAAATACTCATTTTCACCTTAAATTTAGGTCATGCTTTTGGCCCTCACCAAAGCTCCTAGATTTAGATTCGAGGTTGCTACTTCTTTATGGGCTACAGCATAAATCCTCACCTCTTAGGCATTGTGACCTTGTATTGTAAGCCTACATTTCTAATAAAAATTCAACTTAAATAAATTAATTCAATTTCAAAAATATAAAGCCCAACTATATGGTAGTTTGAGATGCTTATTAGGCTTCCAAGTATCTTAAGCATACATACTTGTTTATTTGGCTTCAATAAGAACTCTCTCCTCTTGATCGATCCCACTTTACTTCCTCAAGATAAACCATTTGATTGATAATCCTATTTTCAAAATCTTTGGAGACAATGATCATTTACCTTAATCGATAGTATTCCTAAGGAATCTTGTTCCTTAGGATGTAATTAACTATATTCTCAGAGGGAACTTAACAAACCCGATTTAAAATAAACCTTGCTTTACTTTTTCCATGTAAAGTAGGGGAAGAATCTATATTCCAAAGATCCATAGTCCTTAGAGTCCTTATTGAGGTGATTAGGTCTATTGGGTGGTGACTTCTATCTCGAGATAGTACACATTTCTTCAATGCATGCATCACCCTAATAAGAACATCTGGATCTGCTTGGCATCCCAACAAGGCATATGTTATATATCTCTATTTTCATTCATCCACTTTTCTCCCAAATAGAAAAAGGAAGATAGATGAAGGCGAGATGTATAGAATAATTTTCACCACATCGCCTCAGTCGATAGCACTTATCGGGCAAGAGACTATCCCGACAATCAATTTTGTAGGAGGATGTGAGTCCCGATGCTTTTCTAGTGATTATCACAAACTAATATGCACCTTAGGTTGGTTGATGTTATATCGATAGTGACTCACCCATGGATACACCACCGTGATATGAGTCCTATGCTTTCTTCTTGAGTTGGCCATCGAATACCTTTTGATATTACCGCCTTTGGGATCAAGATAAAGCCATTAATGCCCCTCCCTTATGGGTATTCTACTTGGATTATATCTTTTGCACCCCATTTAGACACTACCCTACTCTTAGATTGGACATCCCCCCTTCCTATTACCACCCTAGGTTGAGAATTTATTCAGATATGCAAGATTCTCCCTTGGACTAGTAAATTTGAGATATGTTTAGCGATATAAGCTCCTTCCAGGTGATCCCTTAAAACCAATAGGGTCCATGATAAACAAATAAACAAACAAATTTATTCGCCAGGATTAAGAATTCAAGCCCCTAGCCCCCTTCCCAAGCGCATCCTATCTTTAGGGGCGACAAAAAACTATAGAAATAGCGACTACACTTGAGTTGAGATAAGTCCCTTGGTTGGCACTCTCAGAGTCACCCCAGGTCGCTTAATGCTTTTGCCACAAATAGGTTGCCCGACGTATTTCACTCGAAGATGTAAGTTTACTATGCATTCTTTCTAGCATGATCTGGTAAACCGATGACCCTAGGTGGGTTGACATGTTACCTTGGCTAATGTGTCACCCGTGGTCTTTGTTTAGAAAGATATGAGTCTCTATGCTTTCTTCCGAATTGTTCATTGTAAACCAAAAGGTACCCCATTGGTTGGATAGTTCTCCCTTCTACTGGAAACTACCCATTTGGATTGGTAAATCTAAAGTAGACAAGTGACATGACCCCTACTCAATGCGGTCCATCACAAATCAGATTCATCAAATATAATTAAAATGAAATTAATTTTGACTATCTTTGAGCATTTAAGTCCACTTAGTAGTCAGGTTGGGTTATTTATGTGTAATCGCCAATGATCAAGGATGTAAGCCTATGCTTTCTTAGACCCAAAAAATAACCTTTGATTGGATTGTCATACTATGTGATTGGTAGACTACCCCTTTGGATTGGTAAAAAAGGGCCAATATGGCTCATACTCACACGGTCCATCGAAATCAGGGTCCATCTCAAAATTAAAATTTAAATAAAACCAACCAACCTCCCTAGTGAAGTCAAATTAAACAATCAAACCCATCGCCTTCTCCTCAATGAAATGCAACATCTTTCCAATTTCCCGGAGTCAATTCAATCCAACCCAACCTACTCCCCTAGTGAAGGTTCACACTTTTATCCTGGATTCCAAATTATAATCCTAGTGGATTCCAAACCTCTTATCCCAGTGGATAACGTGAACCTTTTCCTAGTGGAAGGCTCACATATTCAATCCCTATTGGATTCCTCCTTCACTCTCTTATGTCTTTGACATAAGTAGAGTTGCTTTGCACTAAGATCTTGATTCCTTCTACACCTCGAGTTTAGAATAGATCATTTCTATTAGTGCTTACAATCATTTGAATTATTGATCATTTCCAACACCAATATGTGCACTACCTTGTTAGTCACACCACACCTATTGGGTGTCCATTAACCTCACTTTTAGAGTGAGCTCTCAACTTCTTCATCTTAGACATAAGACTCCTCTAGACACTAAGAGTTCTTAGTCTTGAGACACTTCTAGTAATTAGGTGAACACTTAACCTAACCCTAGAGACTTAGAAGGGTTTATCAGGATTAGTTATGCATTAGGATTTAAGGCAACCACTTACCCTATAGCTCAAATCCAACCCCATGTACACTCCTTCAAACCAATCCAAATCAAATTACAAATCAATTCCAACTCAATTGATTTTGAATCTCAAATAAATTCTAATTCAATTGATTTTCTCAAATCTCAAATCAATTCCAATCTTAAATGATCCAAAATCAACTCCAAATTCAATTCCAATCCTAAATGATTCAAATCCAAAATCAACTCTAAATTCAAAACCTTCCTAAACCTTATGAATCATATCCATAAGCTTAGCCAAACCCTTCAAATCAACCCAAAGCCAAGTGATTTCTTTATAAATCACTTATTCCATCATTTATAGTCACAACTATAAATGAAATTGACATCCAAATCATCCAAATCAAATGAATATAAATCAAACCAGTCAAAACCCCTTTTTCAAACTTTTTGACCTACTTTAGCCAAATTCACATTCAAATCACTCCTAATTCACATAATTCTCTCAAGGATTATTTATATTCTAATTTATATTCACAAATATAAATGAAATATAAATTTAAATGGACAAAATCAAATCAATATAAATTCAAAACTCAAATCTAAACCCAATTTATATCCTTTAAGCCAATTTGTTGGATTTAGCCAAATCATTCTCAAATCAATCCAAACCCTTGAATTTTCTCTTCAAACAATCACTCCTTCAATCACATGCCTAAATATAAACATAAACTACAATCACCAAGCCAAAATCAAACTAACCCAAGTCAAATCCATGTTCATTCTTTTGACTTGAAATTATCAAATGAAATAAAACCCATTTGACTCCAAATCACTTGCAATTGAATTTATATTTTCATCATAAGTCCATATGTGAGTTCAACCAAACTTAAATCAAGCCTTAATCATGCCAATTGACCCATTTAGGCGACTTGACCTAAAGACCTTTTAGCCAAGTTCTAATCCAACCCAAATGGGATTGAACTAAGCCCATCCAAGCCTCACATTGTGATCAACAATCATCCTAGAATGATAAATCACTCAAATTGGGTCAAACCAAATCAAACCTAACCTTGACCAAGTCAACATTTAACCTAAATGAAACCCAAACTCCAAAATTCACCATATGCCAAATTGATTGAAACCATTGATCTAAACTAATTTATAGTCAATGATTGAACATGACCAAGTCATCAATTGAGCCAAACTAAGTTTAATGGGTCATTTGGCCTAAGTTGACCCAAAATAACCTAAAAAAGCCAAAATGGGTTAAATCTTGATCTAAACAAAATTAATTGCAACCATTTTGGTCAAATTCATTCCAAATTGATTGTTGAACTTGACCAAAGCTTCAATTGACCAATTAGACCCAACCTAGCCCAATTGACCATGAACCCAACTTGACTCAAAATATCAAATCAACTTAAAATCAAATAAAATCAAAATTGATTAAAACCAAAGCTTGCAATACATTTCAAATGATCAATCAAGCTTAAACCCACCCATGACCCAATTGGGTCAAATGGATCAAATTGGTCAACTTGATCCATTTGACCTAAATGAACCAAAACTAAATTTAAACTAAATTAAACCAAGCCAATGATACCCATAGGCTCCAAATGATCATTTGAACTTGACTAACCAATGGTTTGACCAATTTGACCAATTGGTCAACCAACCAATTTGACCCAACTTGACTTAAATGGGTCATATTGAAATTCATTCAAATTAAATGAACTCCAAATCTTGAAATTTGGCCCAACCCATTTTGAATCATTTCAAATCTTCCCAAATTAACTCATAGTCAAATGACCACTTTACCTTAGGTCAAAGGGTATCCCATGACAAAATTCACTTGAAATTTGGCCATTTTTTCCCAAGGCTACTTGGCATCTATCTATTGGTCCACATGGGCACCAAGGAGGGTGGTGAACATGACTAATGAGCTTGGGTCATCCATGGCCCAAGGCCAAACTAACTACCTCAATCACCTTTGAACATTTGGCTCACCAAATCCACTCACCAAGCACATGGGCGCCACTCTCTCTCATTCCTATGCCTAAAACAACCATGTGGGATGGTTTGCAACTCAAACCAATCACCAATCCAACCCATTGAGCCAAATCATCCTTCCACCATTCAATCCAAGTAGAAGGAGATACACCCCCCCCTCATTATTAGTCAAACCATAAGCCATTCATTCCTCAAAGCTCTAGAGTCAAAGCCAAGCATCCCAAAGATTTTTCAGCCATTCGAGCACTCTTGATTCCTATATCTCGATTTTACTTAAAAGTCAAAATTGGGAGATCAATCCAAACTCAACTCACTTCTTAACCAAATTCAAATTAATCTTGCACACACCATCGTTGGACCGCGAAGTTTAAATGAATTATTTCTCATGCCTCTAAGCAACGGAAGTACAAGTATCAAGGTTGATTGCCATTGAAGAGGAGCTTGGTTACCGAGCAAACCATTTCAAATCAAGATCGATTTCTTCATGGGCTTCATCTCTACTAGACGCTACCTCCATCATTGGAAGCGGGTAGCCGGCAAGGTAATTTCTTGAAATAGTTTTAAGGCATTTTCAATTGGTCCTTTCAAGGGAATTGTCATCCCATGCAATTTTGACCGGGATATGCATCCCCTCCTTCAAGGTGTGGGATCATTTTGATCCCAACCGAGCTAAGGTGAGCTCGATTGAACAAAGAAAGATGAAAGATGTTCATCTCTCATCGCGAAGGAGAAGGATCATACGCCATCCATTTTATGCGATCAAAGCATAGCCAGGATTAGATCACGCTAGATCCACTATGATTCTAAGTCTAAACTGAGAGTAATTTTTTCAACGTAGATCGATGACCCAGAGAAGACGCGTCACGCCGCCAACCACCGGATGTGATAACTTAAATAACTATCCGTCGCCATATGGAACGTCGCCAAAGACGTGAAGGCCACCACCACGGCCAATGGGATTAGGAGTTTAATTAGGCTTAATTGATTTTAATGGTGAAAATTCTAAACTTCATAACTAATTATAAAAAATCTAAAATTGCAAACTCAAGCTCATTTTGAAGATATTTGAGGAGAATAAAGACAAATTATAATTAATTGATTTTGAATAGTGACATTGGCTTAATTAGCATTTTATTAAAAAATATAATTAGCCTAATTATATCTTAATCACTCAATTAATCTCAAATTTTTATGGATGTTTAGGGGATGACCTCTCTAATTTTCTAGGATTTTATTGATTGCTTAATTTGGAAAAATTATTTGAGTAAGCCCTAATCACTCTCTTAATCAAATTAATTGTAATTAAGGGATGAACAATAGCTTGATTAATCACTTGAACATAATTATCCTTGTTAAAAGAAAGATCACTGGGAGAATATGATTGGGGATATTTTTCCTAATTTATTTCTAAGTATCCTTTACCTTTAAAAAATTAAATTAATTAATGGGTTAATGGAATGATTAGTTGATTAATAAAGTGATTGGATCTTCAAAATGAGGGAATCAAAACCTAGTGGAATGATCAAATGATTTAGGGATTAGGATTGAGGCCTTTCCCTTGATCCCTTCCCAAGTTAATTTTATCATTTAAATCAAAGCATAACTAAGCCATCTAATCAATTCATTAATGGCCTAGTGAAATTTAAATTTAAAATTAATTCACCCAACCTAAACAACCTTTATTGATCTTGGGTAGCTCTTGGGTGTTCAATAACCCAAGGTGATTGATAATAAAATTATAATTGGCTCACATGTATGAGAAAATCATAAGAGTAATTAAGGGATATCCCTTAAGTTTAATTAACTATTAATCATAAGCCAATTGCATTAGGCCCCTTTCATTTCTTAGAGCATTACAAATTTACTTTTCATGTGGTTGCATATCAAATTGGCTTATTATTAATTAGTTAATTAACTTAAGGTCATATAGTATGGGATAATTAAACTATTTAATTCATACCTTAACCTAAAACAAAACATAAAATCAACCTAATTATTCTAAATTAAACCAAACCAATTCACATATGGGGAATGGGTTAGACTAGCAAACCTTTCTCATATTTCCTAAATCAAATCAAATACAAAAAATAAAAATCTTCTTAAAGAATTTTGATTCATTTTAAATGATCTTATTTTATATGATTGTCCTTAAGAATTAATTTGGGTGAATGAAGTCATGTGCTTACATCCCTTTATTTCTTTTTTTTCAATCATGCTAAATATTATTTGTCATATGAAATCATGCATTCATTTTTTAAAATTAATTATATAAAATATTTTTTTTATGCCAAATTGCATGTGTTGGATAAAATTAAGAATAAGAGTGGCTATTATCACTATTAAAACCAAAAAATTATTTTAAAATCTATAAATCAAAGATTATAAATGAAGTGATGCTAGTTATAAATATCTATAACCATGCACATGATTATAACATTAGATGTGTATTATGAAATCCTCTTTCTTTCTCTTAAATATGGATTCATAGATTTGCAAGTGCATAGTTCATTTGAAAAGAACATAACACTTTCCTAAATCTATTCCTATGCATCTCTATATTAAGACTTATGAAGGATCTTCATATTAAACATGTAAATCATATAACTAAATCAAACATAATCACTCACATGATTTTGTATCTATTTAATTTTTTTTGTACATCTACATGTATCTATGAAAAGTGGTATATCACCGACATCCTAGGCTATGAGGCTTTAAGTAGCCCTAAAGTAGCTCTCTTACTCCCATGGTGAAAAATAATAATGTACTCACTTATAACTTTTATACATGTGGATCGCATTTAGCTAATGGATGAAAAATCTCTCTTTCTACATAATAAAAGCATGCATTAATAATTTAATTAATAAATGGAATATCCAAATTTTCAAATCACATCTCTTTGCATTCATCATCAAAATGAGATAAGATTTGTGTTGCATGTAAAAGCATGCTTAAGATTATTCATATGCATGGTATACATGATGGAAAGAAATGAATGTGTGTGTGACGTGATAGTAATCCACCCTAACTAATCATAAGATGTCCTTTCTTATTGAATAGTACTATTTAAAAAGAACCCAAACATAGGACCAATTAAAACATATAATAAATCATTCATTAAAGAGAATTTAATTAATGAACCTACCTTAGAAATGCTTTAAGGTAGGGATGAAAGAGAGCACTCTTCTCTTTTCTTCTATTCATAACATTTAGTCACTAAGTGTAAGGTTCATTCAAACCAAATCAAATCACCAACTAAAATTAAAAAAGTAACTAAATCACTTAAAATGAAATCCACCATCTAAATTGAATCTTTCATACTTAGAAAATTTCAACCTTAAATCCTAGCTAAGACATGCCACACAAATCTTAAATAGCACACACATTAAGCTAAGTCACCACTTCAAGTTTTAGGTTATATGCATGGTTTGATGCATAATTTTATTTTATGGAGTAATATTTTAGACGGATGTTAGGGTATATGTGTGTAGACTAGATGATAGGCAATTTTAGCCTAATCATGTCTTCTAGTAGGGTTGTGCTTAAGGGGTAATAAAAAAAAAATATAAATACTTGTTGCTATGTAGGTTATTTATACCGCTAAATATAACCCATATTAGGATAGGTGGACTTGGTTACCCATGTATGGGGTACTAAGTTCAAATTATTCATATAAACCGCTTGGGTTGTGTGGTATGTTTAGTTAACCTTTATTTTTCTGGTTTAGTTAGATTTAGCTTTCCCATTTTGATATAAATTTTGTAATTAAGATTTGGAATGAATGTTATGGGATTAAGATGAACATTGGTTATAAGATCAAGTCTTATGTACCATGTGATGCATTTGGAGCAACCATATTCCAATCAAGCTAAAAGGAAGAAAGATCAAATCAACAATGAAAAAAAAATGAAAAATGAAGAATGAAGACTCCCATAAAAATGAATTCCATTTAATTGTAATTATTTATTTTGTAATCCGGTTGTATAAGAGTAGAGTTCTACGCCCATTTTCCTTTTTCAGATATGCGGTGCACCAGACCACATTGGTCTCTTATTCTTTTATGCTAATTTTATAAATTGATTGATGTTATGTTTATTGTGCAATTTGGATGGCATGATTTCTAGTTTTTTAATTGTTTGATGATCCGAATGACATGCGACAGTTTAGAAAAAATAAATTTTCTATACAATTAATCAATTCAAAATTAAACTAAATAATTCATAACCTTACCTAAATCATAAGACATAAATCAAGTTAATAAAAGATTTAGCAACCCCTTTGTTGGATGTTATATGTCTCTTATCATGCATAAATCATATTATCTCATTCTTACCAATAGAGGGTTTCCACCTTGCCAAAGAAAATGGCTTGACCTTTGAGAGCCATGGTGGAAACACACCCTTTTTTTTTATTTTGGCCCATAACTAATTTTCTCATGCATTAGACATATAAAATTCAATAGTTGTGTCAAAGCAAAAGTCCAAAATCAAAATAAAACTTGAGAAAATTTGCATAGGTCATTATTCATGCCCTTCATGATCTAGTCTTAGAGTAAGTTTAAGTACTTAGTCTCCTTTCTAAATGAACAACCTAGCCATCTTGCAAAGCATATGACTTACCCACATGTATTTAAGATTGTAGGAGGAGTTAGTTGGCCACCCCATGCGGTTGTAAGTCCAATAGTGGGTGGTTTATCCTCTCTTGGTAAACCATATACCCACTTTTACCTTAGATTTAGGTCGTGCTTTGTCCCTCAAAGCTTTCTAGATTTAGGATATGAGGTTGTTATTTCCTTTGTGGGCTACAAGAATAAATCCATACATCTTAGGCATTTATATAATCTTGTACTTTGGAATTATAAGCCCTAGATTTCTAATAAAAAATTCAATTTAAACATATAATTTCCCTCAATTTCAAAATATGAAGCCCAACCATATGATAGTTTGGGATGCTCAATAGGTTTCCTAACGAGCATCCCCTACCCATCTCTATTTCATTTCGATAATAACTCTCCTTTTGATCAATTATATTTGATTTTTTTTAAATAACCAATTAATTAATAGTCTTATCTTTGAAATCTTTGGAGACAATGATCATTTACCTTAATCGAGTATTCTTAAGGAATCCATTCCTTAAGATGTAATTAACTATGGGGCTTGCCTCCATAGGAAACTTAATGAACCCGACTTAAAATAAACCCTACTTTACTTTTCCATGTAAAGTGGGAAATATCTCTAGTACATTCAAGACCCATTATGTCTTAAGAGTCCTCATTAGATGATTAGGTTCATTATCTATATCTCAAGATAGAACTATTCATTTATGTTATACTCGATCATCCTAATGAGTACATCTGCAGACTGCATGGTATCCCCTCACATAAACACACACAAAATCTCATAAACAAAAAAATAAACACCACAAACCTTAGGGATTAAGTCAAGATAATAAAATATTTAGCAACCCCTTAGATGGATGATTATATGTATGACATCATGCATGTCATATTCTTCCACTCTTGCTAAAGGAGGGTTTCTATCTCAGATAAGAGAATAAAGGTTTGACCTATAAGAGCCTTTGATGGAAAGACACATCTTTCTCTTCGATTTAACCCACAACTAATTTCTCATGCATTTAGGCATACAAAAAAAAACTTATGGCTGTCAAAATAAAAGTTCAAAATCAAATAAAACTTGTTAAAATTTGCATTAGATTAAGTCATTACTCATGCCTTCATGATCTAATCTTTTGTGAGTTTAAAGACTTTGTTTCTCTTCTAAATAAATAATAGCCTAACCATCTTGCAAAGCATATAAATTTTCTACATGGATTTAAAGCATAGGGGGGAGTTAGTTGTCGCCACTCGGTGATAATAAGTCTAGCGTCGGGTGATTTTCTCTCTTATGGAGGTAAACTATATACCCACTTTCGCCTTTGATTTAGGTTGTGATTTGGCCCTTAATAAAGCTCCCTAGAATTAGGATTTGAAGTTGTTATTTCCTTGGGAGCTACAAACATAATTTCTCACATCTTATGCATTTTCATAATCTTGTGTTGTGGAACTATAAGTCCTAAATTTTTAATAAAATTTCAACTCAAATAAATAAATCTTCTTAACTTCAAATACATAAATCCCAACCATAGGATAGATTGGAGTGCTCACTAGGCTTTCTAGTATCATGAACACTCCCTACTCATCTCCTTTGATTTCAATAAGAACTCTCCCCTTTTGATCTTCCCCATTTGATTTTTAAAAAATATAATCCATCCTTTGATAGTCCTATCTTTGAAATCTTTGGAGATAACAATCACTTTAATCGAGAGTATTCGGGATTCACATTTCTTAGGATATAATTAACTATGGAGGCTTGCCTCCATAGGAAACTTAACAGCCTAATTTAAATAAACCCCGCTTTACTTTTTTTCATATAAAGTAGGAAAAATCTTTGGTATATTCAAGACCCATCATGCCTTAGGAGTCCTTATTAGGTGATTAGGTCCATTATAAGACAGTGACTTCTATATCTTGAGATAGTACAATATTCCTTAATGTCATACCCGATCACCTTAATAAGTACATCTACGATCTGTGGTGTCCCCTCATACAAATACACTCAAATACCAAAATACACCACACTTGTGTAAATCAACATATGAATAAAAGAAAGAAGACTTTGTTTCATACACTTAAGTTATAAGCACATGCACTTCTTATGTATTTATAATTATCATTACTACACATGTTATCATTCATTTAAAAAACTTTTGAAAATATATTTGGATTTAATAGTGGTAATAACCACATATATATTAAATTAAATCAACACATACAAGCTTTACATAAACAAAATTCATTTTATTTGATTACTTTTGAAAGATATAGATTCATGAAATCAAATTACATACAATATTTAACATGATTGGAGAGGAATAATCAAATACAAATATGTGATTCATTCACTCAAATTAATTCCTAAGGACAATCATACTAAATAAAATTATTTAAAGTAAACCAAAGCTTCTTTATTAATTAAGTTTTGGATTTTTGATTTGAATTAAAGAGGAGGATAATTTTATCATTTACTATTTCAAACCCATTCCTACATTAGTAGTTTGATTTGGTTTAAGAAAAGGTAATTAGGTAAATTTTATGAATTAATTAAGTCGATCCTTAATTAAATCAATTAATTACCCTTACCTATGTTACCTTAATATATTTAACTATATAATTATGAGCCAACATGATATGCACATGGATGAAAAGTAAAATTCTAATGATCTTAGGAAATAAGTAAAATAAATTGGCTCACAATTGATAGTTAATTAGATTAAGAAAACTAATTAAGTACTTTATGGTCCACACATGTGGGTTAACCATAATTTTCCTAAATACCTTTAAATTATTAAACACCTAAGGATCTACCCATGATTTAATTAATCAATACATAATGTTGTTATGATTTTGATTTAATTAATTAAGCCATTTGTTTAATTAATTGAATCCTTGATTAATCCCATATTAATTAATCTTTTCTTTCTTTATGAAATGAACTTAGGGAAGGAGCTAGAGAGAGGTCCCAAACTTATTCTCTTTTGAACATTCACGTTAGACAATGATTAAGACATATAATTAATCAATTTATAAATGTTTAAGATATTAATTAATCATTTTAATTAATTAAGGAAGTAATTAAGGCTTAAATAAGTAATTTCCTAATTACCTAAGAAATAAATTCCAAAAAATTATGGGAGCAGAGGTCATCCCATTAAACCACCACATAAAGTTTGGAATCAATTACTTGAGTAATTAATGAGTAATTAAGCTAATTAAAATTTTAATTAAACCTAAATTAAGTTTTAATTACTGTTCAAAATCAATTAGGATTAATTTTAAATGATTCTCCTCAAATACCTTTTAAATGAGTATTTTTTGCATTTTTTTCAATTTTTCTACAATTTGTTATAAATTTTGGAAAGTTTTAGCCATTAAAATAATAATTATGATCTAATTAAGCCTAATCTCATTATTGTCATGGGACCACAAACATGGCGCACTTTCCACGTCATCACGGATTGATCACTTAAATGTATTCATTCGACCACGACATGGTCGGCGCACGCCATTTTTTTCGTCGATCTCATCAAACGATGCATATTAAACCCGCAGCCTCATAAGAGATTAAATTAGATTAAGACTAGCGATAATCATGACCATCTTCCAATCATGCGGAATGGGTTGTGCGTGATCGATAGTCCCGTGAGCAATGAGAGATGGACGCTTCCATTGCTCAATTTGAGCTCACGAGCTCGATCGAACCCACACCTTCACACGAAGGATTCAAAGGGATCCAATATGATCAAGCAAAATGTAATTTTTCTTCAAAGCTCCAATCAATTTTTGCTAGGAGGTTGGTTTCATGGAATTACCTCATCGAGCTCAAGACCGGTGGAGAATTTGATTAAGGAAGCTTCTAGTGGAGACGAAACCGCTGAGCATCACACATGCCAATTTCTTCCTGCTCACTCGGTGGAACACTATGGAGGTCGGTGTTGATCGAACTCACACTGGTGGTCGGGAAGCTTGGGAAGTGATTCCCTTACTGACAGGTCAGGGAAGGTGTGGGTGAGAGAATTTAGATTTGGTTGAGAGGTGGAGTTGAGGTGAGGTTGCCCTATTTTGGTTTCAAGCTTTACGGCAATGGGGAGGCTCTGGATGAAGAGGGCTCTAAAACTAGAGCTTTAAAAAATTCCTTAGGAAGCTTGTCGAGGGTGTGTGTGATATTTTGGATATAAATGATGGGGGTATATCCCCATCCCTGAATCAGACGGATGGATTTGGCTCTGAATTTTGGCAAGCCATCGTTAGGCACCTGAGTGGTCTGTCACCTCCACATGGCTCGATGGGTTGGTGGGCTCAAGGCTGGTGGCCTCCTCCTTGGGTCCATTGGATTTGGCTAGTGTGGGGAGGTGAGTTAACTCACCTCCCCTTGGTCCATGGTCGACTAGCCCATTTGGGTCGCTAGGTGGCTAGGTCAAACCCCATTTGGGGTGTTTGAGGACCCCAAGGGAAAAGAGGAGAGTGGACTTTGCCATTTTCGGCTAAAACCCATGTGGGGAGCATAATCCAAGGGAGATTGCCTTAAGTTGAGCCCAATTCAGGTTTAAGTTGGTTTTGACTGACCCAAGGTGGGTTTAGGATGGGTTGGGGTTTCAAAGGTATTTTGCTTCAAATAGGTTTGGCTCAATTTGACTCTTATAGATTAAATTGGGATATATTGGGTTAGGTTGACCAATTGGTCAAATTGGGTCAAACCAAAGCTTGGGACAAGTTCAAATGATGATTTGAAGTGTTTTGGTTCAATTGGTTTGAATCAATTTGACTTATGTTTGATTTTGGCTCATGTGGGTTCATGTATGTCAAATGGGTTAAATTGACCAATTTGATCAAATTGGCCAAATTGGCTTGGGTTGGGATTGATTCATGTTCAATTGGTTAATTAAAAAATAATTGTAGGCTTTAGTTTAAATTAATTTGGGTTTAATTTGGCATTTAGGCCAATTTGGGCTAAATGAGTTAAGTTGACCAATTTGTTAAACTCGGTCTATGGATTTGGTCAAGTTCAATAATCAATTTAGAATGAACTTGAGCTATTGGTTGTAATCAATTTGGGTTAGATCATGATTTGACCCAATTTGGTCTTTAGGTCAAATTGGATCAACATGGGTCAAAGGCCCATTGGGTTAGGTTTGGCTTAATTGATGGTCAAGTCATGTCGCCATTGATCATAGGTTGGTATGAATCATTGTTTCAATTGTTTTGGTGTAGGATGAATTTTGGCTAATTTGGGTTCATATGGGTTAAGAGAGTTGACTTGGTCAAATGATCATGTTGGTTTGGTTTGATCTAATTTATGACAATTGATCATCTTAGGGTGATCAACAATCATCATAGGAGATTTTGGTTAAGTTGATTCAATCCAATTTTAGTTAGATTGAAACTTGGTTCAAATAGGTCAAATTGGTCAAAGTGGACCCTTAGTTGAGTTGATTTTGGGTTGAGTTGAGTTTAGTTGAGTTTATATATGAGTTTAGGACTGATTTATAAATTTGTTTGCAATTGGTTTGGGTTCAAATGGATTTTGGTCCATTTGAATATTTCAAGTCAAAGGGTTAAGTTAGGTTTGACTTGGGTTGATTTTGGTTTAGCTTGATGATTGTAGGTTTGATTTATATTTGGGGTGGTGATTGAAGGTATAATTGATTTATGAGGAAATCAATTGAATTTGGTTTGAATTGAATGAAATTTGGCTAAGTCCATGGGATTGAATCATATGGCTTAGGTTTGATTTTGATTTGAATTTTATTATGATTTAGAATTGATATGATTGTAGATATAATTAGTTTGATTTATATTTGGGAAGATAACTAAAGACATGAATTGATCATGAGAAAATCAATTGAATTTGGTTTGATTTAGAAGGAGATTTGGCAAAGTCCATTTGATAAAATCATAGGCTTAGGAAGGATTTTGAGTTTGGATTTGATTATAGATTTCAATCATTTGACTTGGATTTGGATTTGGGTTTGATATGAATTGAATTTGGTTGTGGTTTAAGAAGATGAACATAGATTTGGTTTGAGTCATGGGGTAGGTAGATCATCTTAATCCCTAAGGCACAACCAAATCCTATGGTGAACAATTTTAAGTCTCGGGTTTAGGTTAAGTGATAATTACTAGAGTGTCTTATGACTAAGAAAGTCTTAATATCTAGAAGACTTTAACTCAAAAGTGAGGTCAATAGCCACCCTTAAAAGTTTTTTAGATTTGAATTATATTATTTATAAGGGGAAACTATTATATATATCTTTATGAATTATCAACTAATTTGAAAAAAAATAATGTTATGTCTTCTTACTAGAAGTCGATTTTTAGTAGATATTACTATATTATTGCATTCATATGCACTTAATTTTGAGATTATCATTTAAGTTGAAGTCATTGCTTGCTTTGAAGTAGCTCTCATGGTTGACCATCAATTATAGTATGTTGCACTAATTTTAAAGTCACATAATATGTTTCAAATTATATAATCATGAGAAAAATATAATTATAGACCTTTTGTAGAAAGCTTCAAATCGACAATAGAAATATGATAAAATTACTAGTCAATTCAACCCTTTAAATAACATAACATATTAGGAAGTTCTCTTCCACATCTTTATTTCCACTTATATGTTTTCTCTCTCTCATTTGCTTCTTTTAAGCTTCTAATTTTAGAGGTTCATCATGGCTAAGATGTAGAAAAATTATATGGAGGCTTCAAGACTTTTGCATTCTCCAAACCTTCTTTTATTAAGCCAAGCACATCAAATTCCATTCATATCCTTTATTGAGGGAAAACCAAAAGGATGAGAAATAAGATTGGATCAAGGAAAGAAGCAACAAAATCCTTTGAGGAGTACATTGAATTCAAAGTATAAGTCATTACATATGGTCTTGATGAACTTTGACATCTATTATTCCTTATGTTTTGCTAGTTATGGACATCTTACTGACTTCTAAGCTCTTACAAAGGTCACCCTTAGTGTTTTATTGAGCTCTTTTATTTCTTTTGTTTTCCAGCTTTGCACTTTATAAGAATGTAAATAAGTTGAATCGAACTTGAGTTGCCATGAACTTGAGCTCGACTGACAAAAAACTTGGCCTGAACTTACCAGGCTCATCCACTTATTATGTTAGCTCAAGCTTGACTCGAGAGTTTTACAAACGAAAATGGCATATTTTCTCCACCGAGATATGCTATCTAAAGGAAGAGAAAACAAGAAGAAGAAACAAATGACTTGAGAGGAAGAATTTAATAAAAATAGCAATTTTTAGTCAATGATAACTTTTCAAGTTCCAAAGAGTTTTAATATTTTTTTAGAGCTCTTTGATGTTAATCATAACGTTTTAAGACATTTTCAAATATTTCCCTACTATTCATTATTTAACATTAATTTTTTAATTAAGCTAAGCCTAGAACTTGGAAATTTCATAACATTCAATTCATTGATTAATAATCCTTAAAATTTAATTTTAGATTCTAACACTAACATCATATTGCTAAAGTTTCAAGAAGAGGATCATCATTTTGGTGTGATTAAGGTTTGATTATTTTCATTAAAACTCAAATTAATCTAAAATTATACAATTTAAATTATGGATTTTATTTTTATTGGATTTCTCTCTAAAATATGAATCCACATAGAATTTATTTATATTTTTTTGAATTATTGGTTGATTTATTACCAAATTTTGAGTTTAATATAATCAAAGGAATTAATTAAGATTAATTAACTCGCAATTAGGTGATTTAAAATTCAATAAGATTCAAAAGGCTTAAGTATTTTTTCCAAGTACTCTAACATTAATTAAAGTGTTATAAACGATTTTGATGATTTTTCATAATTTTCATAGTTTTTAATTATTTATTTTCTTAAAATAGGTCATTTAAGCTTCAATATTTAATAACTTTTAATTCACTCATCATCTATCTTGAAATTTTTATGGTAGGTAGGTTTTAGTATCAACTCTTAAAAATTTCAGATCAATTTGATTAATATTTTATGATTAAGTGAAAAATTGATTTTCATTCAAATCCAAATTAATCCCAAAATTCTCAACAAAAAATGGGGCTTTTGGATTCATTAGATTACTCAAAAGATGAATCCAATGAGCCCTTATTTATAATTTTCTCATAGATCATTTTATTTTTTATGATTTTTGAAGTCTGAGATGACTTTAGAAAACTCTGAATTTTGTACTTGACCTAGTTAACTTTGAGTGAGCTTTGCTCCACGCTATGCATTATTCTGCAGATCCCATGATGTGCTTTGTGAGAGAAACCGCTTGATCCGGACTATCCAATCAAAGATCGAATGGTCTAGATCATTCTAGCATATTAAAGAAATAAAATTAAACCATTTTTAGTGTTTTAATCTTAGTCGATTGTCCCTTTAAAGGGGATCAATGATGTTATGTCCTCCCCATGGATGGTGAACCGAAGGACAGACATGCTTCCACTCCATATCTACCTAAATGCATGACTTTCCGTGATATTCACCCATAATCTCTTTTTTTGAACTAGGGGTTGGGAAAAAAATGCAAGGAGAATCTAAGAATTTTTCTAGAGAGTGAGTATTCTCACAAACATAACCCCTAAAGTTTCCCAGGTTTGAAAACTTATCTCATGAAAACTCATGTTTGAAGGACTTATCGAGAGAGCTTCCTGAGTTGAAGTGAGTTAATCAATGGAGCTCCTGGAGATGTCTATAGTCGAAAAAAGATAATCTATAGGCTCTCTTTTCCTTCCTTTTAATGGTTCCCTGATGGCCAAGTGGGGAGAGGCTTGAAGAAGATAAGAATAAGTGGTTTAGCTACAGAGCTTGCTAAGTGTTAGCTAAGATATAGCTTGTCCATGAGTAGATCTTGGATTTTGACATATTACTATTGATTTTCTCTCTCCATGCCTCCATTATTAACTTGAGCTTCTTCACATGGGCTGAGGTGTTAGCCTCCATGTGACAAAATTTGGGTTGGTTTTGAGTCCACTTGAGTTGGATTAATTTGGTATGCACCCCTTTTCAAATGGCTCAAATGAGTCAAGTTAGGATCAATGGGTTGATTTGGCTCAATTGAGTTTAGATTATATTTGATTAGTGCTTGAGATGATTTGAAGTAATTGCTTTCAATTAATTTGGAGTTGATTTTGATTTAAATTTATTTTGACTCAAATTGGGTTTAATGGGTCAAATGACCAATCGACCCAAATTAAAGTGTTTGAGCTTTACTTATATTTTATTGAGTATTTAAAATAATTTGGCGCAATTGATTTTGATTAGACCTATTTTGGCCCAAATTGGGGTCAAATTAGGTTCTCAAGTTAAATGACCAATTTGGTAAAATCAAATCCAAAGAAAGGTGAAATTATGTTCACATATAATTTTAAAATATTGTGAAATATCAAATTTAAATTAATTTGAATTTAATTTGAGTTTAGGTTTAATATGGTCTATTTGGGTTCATGAACCACGTGACCAATTAAAGCCATTTGAGCCCTCACTAGATTCAAATTTATTTAGTTTTGTGCTTGATTATGTTCATTTGATAATTTTGAGCTTTTGATATGACTCAAATTGATCAAATTATGATAGTTAACTACTAACTTGGTGGGGCTCATATGGGCCAACTCATGTCAAATGACCTATCTAACCATTTTATACTCCACTTGAATTTAGTTTTATGTTTGTTTATATTTATACAATAATTATATTGTTTTGTTCAATTTAATTTTAATTTATTTTAATTTTATTTGATTTTTTAGGGACTTAGATGATTTTGAGCTAAAATATGGTCAATTGGATCAACCATATCAATTGCCTCAATCTAGGCTCAATTAAATTTAGATTTAAATTTACTTGATTTAAATTTCTATTAAATTTTATTGAATTTGAATTTAATTGGACTAACATTAACTAATTGTGCTAGGTTAGGTCCTATGAGGTCTATTAGGCTAACCTAGATTTCAACTTAATGTGCTAATTTTTAAATTTAGTTTTGATCTTGTATTATTATTTTAGTTTCACATTTATTTGTTGTTTCTATTCGTGCTTTAGTTTGCATTGTACACCTAATTACTAAATGTAATATTCTAAGCATCTAATTAAGAAGCTTTTAATCAAAGATTGAAGATCCTAATTATAGAGTAATTATCCTCACTAAAAAAGAATGAGGTTTATAGAACATTTGCTTAGCTCAAATCTTAACTTTAAGAGGAGGGTTGTCAACCTCATTAAAAGTGAGTTCAACATATAGTTAAAAGATATGATGTTTCATTGGTGAAGGCATGAGGCTCGTGACTACTTAGATGAAAGCTAGAATGAAAATGAAGCATTGAGATAGATGGAGGGAGAAAGAGCAACAAGTGGAGGAACATGAGGAGATTGAGGAGGACTAGCTTATATATGTTTCAATTTATTTTGAATGCATAGGTAGAATTATTGAACAATCATATATAATGTTAAACATTTTGGAACAATTACATGTTAAATATGTTTGAAAGTGTTTTTTGGTTTTATACATAAATTGATTTTGTAAAACATTTTCAAACAAATTCTTGCTGGAATATATTTTCAACCAAGAATTTACCAACAAACTATTTTTTTGTCAAAAATACATTAGCAATCAATTTTTGAAGGAAATGCTCTTGTTTTTGATGGATTTTTCTACAGAAAGAGCAAATTTTTCAAAAGTGAAGCATTCAAAATCATAAACACATCATTAACTTTACACAAAATATTAAATCAAGAATAACTTGCATAATTATATGATCAAGCAATTATAAGTAATAAATGCATGTATCAATAGAGGAATAATATACCTCATTTAAATGTCAAAATATTTGAATTTGATTATTAGCTTTTCTATTCATTCTATTTTTTATTTATTATTCCAAGTCTTAGAAATGTTATATAATGTTCATAAGTTTTACAATATTTATAAGACTATGTCATCTCATATCCCGTCGACTAACTATTTACTAATGATCGCTCACCTTAAAGTTATATCATAATGTTCAAATATTTAGAAGAGACAGCTTTCAAACCCCTTTTAGCCCTTACAAAGACTTACCTCATTAAATATTTTCCCCTCCTTATCTGGTCATAATTTTGACTAACCTAACCCACATGACATTATCTTTTATAAACCTCTTTTATTTTTAACAACAATATTTTTAAGTCTTGTTCAAAACCTTTAGCATGGTAAGCATTTACTAATAATCATGCTACATAAGAGAGTTTTAATGAAATATAATGAAGTCAACATTTGAGTATTTACTATATATCATATTATAAAATATTTCTCATCATTTAACAATATAAATATCCCAAATCTATCTAAAGGAGGGATTATATAAAAAATAATAGTATTTTTATCAAGAAATAACATGTGCTAATAATATGATTAATATAAAAAATTTTATAAACAAAAGATTAATAATTATTTGCTTTATGTATTATAGATTGGGTATCTCAATTCAATGATTTGATCTTCCTTGAGCATAATTTCTTTATTTATTGTTGGCTCAAAATTCACCACCCATCTCTTTGATGAAGAGAGTGATTTAAATGTCAAATTTTGAAGGCAAATGGAATAGTAGATAAGACACTACCAGATATTTCACCCTCATTTTGCGAGGACTTTAGATTTGGTTCCGGGTTCCCTATAGGGGCAAGCACCTATAGTTAATTACCTTTCAATGATGACGAGAAGTTTTGATTAGTCATTAGATCGCTAAATGCGTAGTATAGTAGAAGATATGGAGTTTTAGAATTTATGATTTAAAATTTATGAAATTCATGATTAGCTTAAAGCTTTGGTTGGGAGAATGATGACACACGATCTAGATCCCATGGTGTCATCCCGATCATTCCTACCTTCTACTTGGAGAGGTAACCAACCGAAGAAGGATCATCGCCAGCCATGGGTTGCATCCAAGAAATTCTTGTAGACATGGGTATTGTTTGTCTAAGAGACAAGCTTAAGTATCTTAGCTAATAGATGGCTTTTTTGCCCAATCAAGTATACCCTATGGTTCACAACAAATGGCATAACCATTGGGGAGCATACGGCTATGCCGTGACCGTGATATAGTGGGATCATTTGGCGATAACCACCCATCAAGACTTTGGTCAATCGCATCATGTGGAGCTTATTGGCCAAGCCATGTAGTCGAGGACATGGGCCGCATCACTGCATGAGATTGTTTGTGAGTAAACATAGTTACTTGATTTGACTTTAACTCTTTTGTGAGCTAGGGTTTTCTTAATTTGTCACCTATAAATAATTGTGAAAGGTGGATTGAGTTTTAGCTTTAACTTCTTTAAAGATTGAATTTCACTTAGACATTTATAGCCAATGATATTTTAAATTCTCGCATTTTGATTGATATTTAATCTAAGTTAATTTGCTTTGAAATTGTAATTATGTTTTGATAGAAGTATCACCTCAAAATTTTCATTTAACATAGTCATCATCATGGGATAGATGTATTATTTTGCTTATTTCATCCTGACTCTATTAATTTAATAGAATCGATCTATTTTCATATAAATGTAATTAGCTATATTTTATTAGGTTGAAGATATTATAATAACATCATTAGATTTTTAGGTTTTGTTAACTTAACCCGGTCCTAAGACCCAACCAGGGAATCAACCAGCATCCCTCACACTAAGTTCATGCTTTCGATATTGTCGCCCATGTGGGTGATTTAGAATAATTATACAATTTTAGAAAGAATGAATTAAATTGAAGGTTGTTTAATATTTCATAGGAGAATTCATTTCTTTCAAATGATTACATAAATTTTGAAGCACTTGAATTAAGTGTTAGTTGTCTCCATAATTTATAAAAAAAATAATACATTTGAAGTCTATTTATAATTTAAGCCAACATGCCCGCTTTTAAATTTGTGTCGCAGATTCGATGTATTTTAGCTCTTATTTCATTGAGCATCGTACCATCATTTGTATTTGTTTCTTTGTTTATTGAATTTCAAATATTCAACAAATCTCTTTGTGCTTATTGATAGCTTATAAGCTCATTATAAGTCCTCTTTGGATTTTTTTTTTGTTGTATTTAATTCATCGTACAACACACTATCTAAGCATTAGGTAAATAGTTTTATCCATGCTCGGATGAGCTATTCTATCTCATTCATGCTTGTAAGCTAGCCACGTATTTGTCTTGCTTATAAAGTAATCACCATGTTTATTTGCACGTCTCATGCAAATCCTTGTAGTTCATCCGAGCTCAATTTATGGATTAGATTGTCCAATGGATGACATTCATGTATATAAACAATCAAGTTCTCATGAGTTCCTTATAAGTTTTATTTATATTCTTATTATGTCTATCAATGAGCCTTCAAACCCATAGAAAATCTTATTCATATTTCAATTTGAATTACTTCAATGCATTGAATGTGACGGTCACATTATTTAATTGCTCGATAAAATATTTGTCCAAACACTTCATCGGCCTTCAAGTTTATTATGAATCTCGCTCAAGTCATTTTTTTGTTTTATCTTCAAATTGCTTAATTCATGATATAAAGTGATCCAATCATTTATTAAGAAGAACCGATCATGCTCATCGACAAACTACATAGCTCCAATGAAAGCTCCTTACAAATTTTGTTTGAATTTTCTTCTAACTTAAGGTGGACATTCAAGTATGCCACAAATTTCATACATTTTGATGTATAAGATACAACAATTCAATAGTTCTTGCAAAAGTTATATTCATGCACATAAATGAGCATTGAATTATAAATTTCATTTGAATTTTATTTTATTTTTTATTTTTTGCAAGTTTATTCTTTTATCTCAAAAGTTTGTATTTAATTTAATTATTGATTTATATTTAAAATATTCCATTAATTTGTTTTGTTTGAATTTTTTTAGTCCATATTTTGAAATTTCGAGCCTCCCAACGCTGCCCCACATAGGGGCTACCTTTAAGATTTATGTCGGTCCAAATTCAGAAACCTCCGACGTCGTTCGTAGGCTGCGTCGGGCTCTTTGGCTATCCGTGCTTTCTAGCCGGGTCGTGTCTTGCGACCACTTGTCTTCAAACGCTCTTGAGCAGAGAGTCTTCAAATGCCTCTTCATTAAGCCTCTTCTTCTTGATGCTTTTCCCTCTTGAGCTGCCTCTTCCAATCAACATTTATCAGTCTCTTCCATGACTTTCAACTCTTTTTCTCTGTCTGTTTGTATGGATGCCAGATACTCATCATCCTGCTGCTCTCTTAGCATTCGCTGTTCAGCTAGTCTTGGAGATGGTGGATGAGGTGCCTTATCATAAGGACTTAGCATAGCTTGATGACGAGGATATTCAAAATGATAAGAAGTTCCACCAAGAATGCCCCAAATATGGCTGCCTCAAGCATGACAGCTTCATCATGCTCTTCAGATGAGATGCCACCCCACTCATCAGACTTGAATGCGTCTTCATTATGCTGAGAATGCCTAGCAATATTTCATGTTGTTGTGGACTTGATGGAGGACTAGATATCTGCCGAGAAGCATTTCCAGAAGCAGCAGGTATAGAATGGTGTCTAACTAGTGGTTCTTCATCTGCATCATCAACTTCGTCTTCAAGTGATGGATCTCGTTCATCCATGTTTGATTGATAAGAAATTTGAGATTTTGATCTCTCAAGCCATTGCATTTGCTACGCGTATCTTCCATTTTTTTTCCTATTGTCAGATGCATTGGAAGAATGCTCACCAATCCAAACCTTTAGCACGTACTTCACTTTCTCTTTCTGCAGTTTTCAGGGACAAAGACACCGCACGGGCAAGTTCAGAACCCTCCAAAATAAACGAATTCTTGTCTAGTTTTCGGCCAGGAAAGCTATATGAAACATCATATTGTTGTTTTCATACTCCTCCGCCTCCCTCTTTGAAGCTTCAATTGCAGCTTGTATCATTTCTTCTTCTATGTCATTGGAGTAGTCAGTCACATCAACCAAAGGGGTAAAATCTGTTGTAAGTTGTCTTCTAGAAGAAACACCACCAGAGTGGTTAGCACCATGATCAGCAGGAAGAATTGGAAGAACCTCATCTTCTTCATCATCAATAATAACAGTTCCTTGAACCCCAGTTTCATTCGTAGAGATGCTTCTAGTAATATCCTTAATTTTTGGTCCACGACTAGAAGAACCTGAATGAGAATTCTCATCCTTGAACTCAATTGGAACTCCTCAAAAGACTCTGACCAATGATTCAAGCCAAAAGGTGTTTTGGACATGTCAATCTGCTAAAGCTGCTTTTGCATTGTTAAATCTGATTTACTAAATCCTTCGCGACGTCTGCCATCTCTTTTTTTTTTCGGGCAGCAGCAACGGGGAGGGTCGCTATATCTGCTGCGAGTTCGATCGGAACAGGAGTGACGTGCGGCTCTATGCTTGCGGCCGTCGACTCGATCGGGAGGGAGGAAGAGAGCTCGAGGCGGCTGCTGTTCGATCTGAAGGAGGTTGCGGCTGTCAAATGGCTCGAATAGGGTATCGGGCTGTGTTCGTTTCTGCCCTTTGATGGGGCGGATGAGAGGAGACCGAGGAGCTTCAGCAGCCGAAGCAGAAGAGTTCAGCTAAATGGAAAGCGAAAACCTGAGAGAGCGAGAGGAAGTCTTCCGTCTTGAAGAGCAGCCTGCGTCAAGGGAGATAGCCCCAAAAGCAGCGGTCGATTTTATTTTATTTTTATTTCATTCTTCACGCGTCAATCCTGGGAGGCCACATAACATAAAAAAGTTGGCTGTCCTTTGTTAAGAGAGAAATGACGTGGCAGTCTATTATTGATCCAATGGGAGGTGTAGGTATAGGGTGAGAGGAGAAAATATTACGTCCGTCATCGTAGCACGTCTCCACTGACGCATGTCCGTTTTTTTTCGTTTTCTTCAGATCGACGGCTTTCCGCGGCCACCGTGCGTCGATGGCGTATTCGGACGGTGTAAATCATTTCCCGCATGTAGTGTCGTTCAAAGCGGAGAAGAAGAGCGAAACATTTGACGTTGACATTCCCGTCCTGAAGGATTTTTTCTCGCAGCTCGATCTACGTCGGACGTCCTTCGGTGTATAGAAAATCATAAATTGAGGATTATTAGGGGTATTCTGATATTTCACGTATTGAACTTGAATGAATAGGGTTTACTCTGTTCTTCTCGGTATCTGATGAAAGATTGGTTTTTTTATATGTTATTTTATATCATCTTCTCTGTCTCTTTGGAGTGACCAACCTCATTTTTTTTTTTGCTCCTTATGATTATGTTTAGAACATTCAAAGGAAGCATTTGATGGCGATTTGGGTGGTTTACGGGTGGTTTAGTGCATATACTCGTACCTCTTTGGAGGTGCTGATTTTACCTTTTTTTATTTTTTTTTTCCAACTCCTTATGATTATGTTTAGGGCATTATAATTGAAGCATTTGATGGCGGTTTGGGTGGTTTCGGGTGGTTTATGTCATCTACAGTACCTCTTTGGAAGGTCTGACCATTTTGACCTTTTTTTTTTTTTTTTGCCAACTCCTTATGATTATGTTTAGGGCATTATAATGGAAGCATTTGATGGATTTGGGTGGTTTGGGTGGCAGTGCATCGTATCCGTACCTCTTTGGAGGTGATCAATTTTGATCTTTTTCCAATTTTTTACTACATGATTATGTTTAGAACATTATAAAGGAAGCATTTGATGTCGGTTTGGGTGATTTTGGGTGGGTATTTTGCATCGTACCATGTGTACCTCTTTGGAGGACAGACCTTTTGATATTCTTTTCCAGTTTTTTTGTCAACTCCTTATGATTATGTTTAGGCGGTATAATGGAAGCATTTGATGGCGGTTTGGGTGGTTTTAGGTGGTTTAGTGCATCGTACCACAGTTACCTCTTTGGAGAATGACCATTTTGCTTTTTTTCCAGTTTTTTGCCAACTCCTTGATTATGTTTAGAACATTATAATGGAAAGCATTTAATGGCGGTTTGGGTGATTTTTGGTGTTTTGTATATGTACCATGTGTCTTTGGAGAATTGATATTTTTTCATATTTTTTCTTCTTATGATTATGTTTAGAACATTACAAAGGAAGCATTTGATGGCGGTTTGGGTGGTTTCGTGGTTTAGTGCATCACTGTACCTCTTTGGAGAATTACAGACCTCTTTTGATCTTTTTTACAGTTTTTCGCCAACTCCTTATGATTATGTATAGAGCATTATAATGGAAGCATTTGATGGCGGTTTGGGTGGTTTTTTGGGTGGATATTTTGCATTTGTACCAGTACCTCTTTGGAGAATCTTGTCCTTTTTGGTTTTTTTGCCAACTCCTTATGATTATGTTTAGAACATTATAAGGAAGCATTTGATGGCGTTTGCTTGATTGGGTGGTTTTGTACCACGTACCTCTTTGGAGGTACAGATCAATTTTGACCTTTTCCAGTTTTTTTTGACAACTCCATGATTATGTTTAGAACATTGCAAAGGAAACATTTGATGGCGGTTTGGGTGGTTTGGGTGGTTGTGCATCACGTATCCGTACCTCTTTGGAGGTGAGACCATTTTGACATTTTTTCCGGTTTTTTGCCAACTCCTTATGATTATGTTTAAAACATTGCAAAGGAAGCATTTGATGGCGGTTTTCTTCTTGGTGGTTTAGTGCATGTACTGTGTACCTCTTTGGAGGTCACCATTTTGACCATTACTTATCTTTCGAAGTTAACCATGTCCGGAAAAGGATAACTCGAGGTGCGAACCTACCGTGAAATGTGTTCGATAATATTACGGATGCTTTCTTGATGAAGCCACGACATTTTAAAGAAGCTTCATCTCCATCAATTCATTAGACTCCACGCGGCATCAAGCAAGACTCGGTTGCCATTACATCGATCTGTCTTTGGGACATAAAAAGCAAGCTTTCCCTGGGTGGGCGTACATTCTTTTACCCACGATGAAGTTGCATTGATGATAGGGATGACAAACGAGGGGAGAAGGTTGTATGGAAATCCCTTTGTCACTCGACTCATGGACTACAAGAGCCGACGAGAATTGAGATGGCTCGTTACTGCGGTTTGTCGGTTGTATATTTTCTTCACAAATCTATTTTTTGTATATCATAATTACGGTGGCATCGGAATTGATTATACCGATGATATAGATAGATTTCTTTGAGTACAACTGCGGATGCCATTTGGGACTTCCTAGTCTCCCAATTTGATGTTATTGCATCAAAGATTCGAATCAGGAAGGCGTGGCTACATGAGTGGATTTGTCACTCTTCCGATGGTATGTTTTATATCTCCATTAATGTGAAATATAATGTCTTGAAGTTTACTATTTAATATATTCATTGTAGATATGGGCTAGCACATAAGCATCATAAGCATCATCGAACGCAGCCATTATCTTTGCGATGGGCTAAAATAGAGTTCCCAAAAAAATGCTTTCACCGGTTTGGGAGGGCCAGTGACATATAATATCACTTAGTTCAAATAAGAATGTATCCATTTATGTTGTATGTCTTCAAAATTTTATCCTTTTACCACAGTGATATTTCATTGAGGACTCATTGGAAGGCAGTGGCTCCTTCATTGAGTCCTCAGATCCCAGACATGTGGAGCCCGATAGTAGTCCTTTTAAGTCATTTTTGAGACTCTCTATATATCTCATTCTCCGTCTTGTTTAGCACGCCTCTACATGGCGACTTTGGGTGGAGAGGATGTTCTTTGAAGGACCAGACTTATCTTTCCTACAACAATGGCGAGAGGTTGGATGGGCATTTCGAGTTCTTTTCGAGGATGTTATCACGGCGGTCCTAACCCCAAATCTGGGGAGGTTCTGGTCACCAGAAACTCTTGAGGCTACCAGACATGGATACCCCATGGGAGACTGCGTGTCTGACCTGAGGAGATGCAACAGAGGAAGCTCTTGTGGAGGCTGCGGAGATTCCATGAGTTGGATACTTCAAAGGGGAAGCTGAATTGTGGAGAAGTTCTTTGGAGGCCACTACACATGGCGATGCTCAGAAATTGGCAGATTGGCGTGATGTTAAAGCTCTAGATAAGAAAAAGGAAAATTGTTCTTCACTCACACCCTACGGAAGTCTCGAGCAGAACAAATGTGGTGGCCTCCACTCAAGCTGAGGCGGTATAAGTTACTTTCTTTTAAATTTGAGATAATGAAATAATCTTCACTAAGTTTTTTGTATAGTTGCAGATGATGCAATAAGTGATCAGTTCATCTTGTTGTGGTGGAGCGAGCGAGGTATTAGTTACTCTTTTAAATTTGAGATAATAGAAATAGTCTTTCACTAAATTTTTTGTATAGGTTAGCATAGATGATGCAATAGGGTCGATGACCTACACTCTTGTTGTGGTGGAGGAGCATAAAGGAGGTTATTAAATTTTCTTTTAAATTTGAGATAATAGAAATAGTCTTTCACTAAATTTTTGTATAGGTTCACGAGATGATGCAATAAAGGTCGATGACCCACAGCATCTTGTGTGGTGGAGGAGCATCAGAGGTATTAATAATCTCGACCTCTCGATCCAGTCATGCTTTAGCCTAACATCCTAAATTGTTTTTTTATAGGTTAGATGAGCCAATGGTGAGATTCACGCCATCGTGTGGTGGAGAGCATCGGTGAGGTATGCATCATCAGATGAGATTTATTCATAGTGAATGTGCTCTTCATCGAGCTTTTGTCATCGAAATTTTGTGCATGAGAGGCACTTCATGTTGTCGAGTTCTCATCCGGGAGCTATTTTACTGTGATGCTCAATCTTATTGACACGTTGCCGGTTCAAGGACAAGTAAGTCAAGCCTCAAGGTCCATGCGTAAAATAACCTACTCGTTTGATCACTTTAAAATATTTATTAATTGCGTGATTTCACCGGGAATATCATTATTGCAGGCGGTCGATGAGTTCACCGGATCAATATCTCTGGCACATTGATGCCTTAGCCTTCTACTAGAGAAATGCTCGCTCAGATATGAACCATATTTGTACATTTGCATTGGGTATGTTACCCACTGAATGTCTAAATTATTCGATTGATTTGTTTGCTTAGATGAAAGCATGTGTAATCATTCTCTTCTTTCTCTGCAGTTATGCGTGCGAAGATGGAAAGCAAATCATTAGCATATCACTAACAGTGTGGCGAGGTTAATCTTAATGCGGTTATAATCATGGACACTCTGGTTGGACATATTAAATCGAGGCTGTATTTTTGACTCATTAAAACCAACCCATAAGAGCATTCTTCACGAGATTGTAACTGTTTTCAAATCGTTCATCTTTACTTTTTTCGATCCAACTTATTGAAATTTTTTCTACCTATTTAGATCAAATTACTTGTTGAAGATGAGCTTTGCGATCAGGAAATGGCCAATCGACATAGTGAGTGGGATAAGTCAAAATAGTGTCATGCGGAATGTTTGTCGCAAATACATGGAAGCGGCAATCTCCCTCGGTGTGGGTAGATCGGATTGGCCAAAGATAATGAATATATTTAGAGTGAGTTCACATTACATTTTGTTTGGGACTTAAAATCAGTGAACAATTATTATTTTGCGATATAATTTTGTTTAATGCATCTGTTAGGTGGCTTTGAAGGACTTTTTTTTTTTTTGAAGTGCATAGACACGGATGATATTTTACTGCTTTGTTTAACTTCTCCTCTCATCTCATATAGTTGAAGTGCATGGACACGGGATGATATTTTATTCGCTTTGAAGACTCAACATTTGAAGTGCATGCATTCTGCTAAAATTCAAGAGCTCTTCTTTTCGTGAAGAGATAAATGTGAGAACTCATTCTCTCTCTTGTTTACTTGACTTTTTGCAAGTCACACAATAGAAGAAGAAGATGACTTGGCATGGAGGTGAATGCAATAAGAGTGATTTTGCCATAAAGTGTGATTACATTGTATATTTTCCTTGAATATGGAGCATTTCCTTGTCATGAATAATGATTTATTGTATATTTTCACTGATATGGATCTATTTGTATTTGATAGTGATGATTGATAATTCCGGTTGTTCATGAGATGGATCTATAAAAAATAACTTTTCAAAATAAATGCTTAGGTTTTTTATTTGATAGCTCATTGTTTGTTTATGATTGATATTTATTAAATATCTTTAGTTGATATATTAGTGTAGTTATATACGTGATGATTTAATTAAAGTAGTGTGGTTTGCATATATATTTTTATATTTACGATTGTGAGGTAAATGTTGATTAGTAATTCTATTTACTAGGATGGGTGTTGTAACATGTCGATTTTTCTCACTTTGAACATATTTATGAGCTCGAATTTATGCTTTGTCACATTAGGATTGATATTATTTTGATTAATGATAAAATACATTTTGAGTGGGGCTTTTTTTTTTTCAAAATCAAATCATTGATTTGAACAATTATATTAGCCTCTTATGAATCTAAGTTTAAAAACTTCATTTTATGGTAACTTTAAATATTGAAATTCTATTCATGTATATATATTTTAAATTTTAGATATTAGTTCAATGATTTGAAGAAATATAATAAATTTTTTATTAATTTCTCCTTTAGAGGCTTAATTTATTGATTATAAAGTCTGAATTGTTTATAATAGATTATAATATATCCTTTGTAAAAAAAAAGATCAAAATGTCTGTACCCTCAAAGTACAGAGATGCAGTACAAAATACCCACAAAATCAACGACATCAAATGCTTTATAATGTTCTAAACATAATCTAAGTTGGAAAAAAATGGAAAAAATATCAAAATTGTTATGTACCCTCAAGAATTTACAGGTGCAATGTAAAATCAAAATCACCCAAGCGACATCAAATGCTTCCATTATAATGTTAAACATAATCTAAGGAGTTGGAAAAAATGGAAAAAATGTCAAAATTGATCGTACCCTCCAAAAGGTACCACAGAACAAATGCAAATACCCAAAACCACCCAAGCATCAAATGCTTCCTTTGCAATGTATGTAATCATAAGGAGTTGGAAAAAAAAAAGAAAAGTCAAAATGGTCTATACCCTCAGAGGAGTCGATGCACTAAACCACCCAAACCCAAGCGCCATCAAATGCTTCCTTGCAATGTCTAAACATAATCATAAGGAGTTGGCAAAAAAAAAATTGGAAAAAGAGATCAAAAGGGTCCCCTCAAAGAGGTACCAGAGTCAAATGCACTAAACCACCCAAAACCACCCAAAATGTCATCAAATGCTTCCATGCAATGTTAAAACATAATCATAAGGAGTTAAAAAAATTGGAAAAAGAGGTCAAAAGAGGTCTGTACCCTCCAAAGAGGTACAGGTACAAATGCAAAATACCCACCTAAAACCACCCAAATGCCATCAAATGCTTCCTTTGCAATGTTTAAACATAATCATAAGTTGGCAAAAAAAAAAAAAAGAGGTCAAAGATCAGACCCTCAAAGAGGTACCAGTCTGATGCACTAAACATCGAAACCATCCAAAATGCCATCAAATGCTTCCTATGCAATGTTCTAAACATAATCATAAAGTTGGCAAAAAAAATTGGAAAAGAGGTCAAAAGATCAGTCTCAAAGAGGTACAGTAAAATGCAAATCCACCCAAAACCACCCAAACGCCATCAAATGCTTCCTTTGCAATGTTCTAAACATAATCATAAAGTTGGCAAAAAAAAAATGGGAAAAAAAGGTCAAAATGGTACCCTCAAAGAGGTACTGAGTGCACTAAACCACCCTGACATCAAATGCTTCCTTTGATATTAAACATAATCATAAGGAGTTGGCAAAAAAATGGAAAAAGAGGTCAAAAAGAGGTTGTACCCTCAAAGAGGTACAGTACGATGTACTAAACCACCAAAACCATGCCCCATCAAATGCTTGCAATGTTAAACATAATCATAAGGAGTTGGCAAAATAAAAAAGAGGTCAAAATGGTACCCTCAAAGAGTACCAGTCTGGTGCACTAAACCACCAGAAATCACATGACATCAAATGCTTCCTTTGCAATGTTCTAAACATAATCATAAGGAGTTGGCAAAAAAAACTGAAAAAGGTCAAAATGCTCCAAAGAGGTACAGATATGCTAAACCACCGAAATACAAATTGCCATCAAATGCTTCCATTATAATGCCTAAACATAATCATAAGGAGTTGGCAATAAAACTGGAAAAAGAGTCAAAATTGATCATTATTGGTACATATTTATTGTACTCATGATTATAATTTCCCAGGATTAACTCAATCACTATTGCTTAAAGAGCTACTCGCGATGTCAAAATCTCTAGCTATCGAACCAATCAAAAGCGGATAATGTCATGTATCAAAATGTTTTCACGAGATAATATCCATCATCGACTTAGTGTACCCTTTGATTGTTTCATTGTGGCTCGATTAAATTCATGTAGAACATCATTGATGATACTTTCGACATCGATCTGTGATGTGCGTACCTCGAAAACACTTTGGCATAGCGAGAAAGGTGATGCAACTTGTGAGGCACCGCACGCTATCGACTTAGTTTGGTTTTACCAAAAAAAAATAGAAGGTTTGAAGATTAATGATATTTAAAATACCAAAAGTAATACATAGTAGAAAATTACTCTTGGCTTTCTTGGATCTCTCCCAATATCCTTAAGCCTTGAGTTGGAAACACCCTTTGGGCGTTGCTTAACGGATCTTTTAAGATGTCTTTTCCCTTATCTGTTGGTTAACTTCTTCTTCTAGCTTGCTTTGTCGGTTGGAGAATTCCACTTATTATAGAGTCGACATCATCATATAGTTTTTAGGGATCCAAGCATATAGTCCTCGACTCTCTTATTGCCTGCAGGCGGCTTATTTGATATGCATATCGACTTATGTGGTTCAGAAAATAATGCCAAAAGCATTTCCATCTGCTTGCCACATCTCTTAATTTTAGTATGCACTATCATTGTAAATATCCCTCTTTGCTCTAGTAGACCATCACATGAAGATACTTGTCCGAAATCACAACATCTTCGACTAAGAACTCGATACAATGGGCACAAAGTAATCCCATCATCTCAAATTTTTTTGCAAGTACAAGTCACTTCTAGGGTAGTCTATCGAAATACACAGCCCATGTTTTGGATGCATTTTATTCTCTAAGTTTCTTACCAAATACTCCATGGTCTGTCATCGACTTAGTCTTGATAGGCCCCAACCCATGCAAAAATTCCTCTTCAAACATAGTGTAAACCTTTCTTGTATAAAACATAGCACTTGTTTTAGAATTGGATGGTCTTAATAGAACAATCGATGGTATACTTGAAGTCTTTCATGTTCATTCCGAACCATGTCTCCATAACCTTTTCCAACCCCAAAACAATGTGCGAACTTGTTGGTTTAGATATTCCATGGCATACATTGTTCGTGGACTCACTTTCATTGCATTGACAAGATGCCCATGCAGAATGAGTCTTCTGTGATGACCACTTGGATCTAATCTTATAAAGCTCAGACAACCATGATCATGCAAATTGCCTTCTTCTAGCATGGCACCAAGCCTCTTTAAACTCTTCCTCACGAGTCACACTTACTCATGCATTTATAAAATAGGCCTTGTCTTATCTTACTATTAAAGCAATGAACCTTGGAAGGAGCTTTCTTTGAAATATGCCATTGGCACAACCTATGATGAGTATCGGCAATATAATTTCAATGGCTCTCGCCATAGCGATCTTGATCGTGAATATTGTTATAGGATGTCATCATTCATCAAGAAAAGTTTGGAATAGCCATGAGAATGACTCGATGTCTCTTCGATAAAAGGCTACTCCAAATAATACATTTTGGGTGATTCACTCCAACAAGAGGGCACAAACGAGATTATATTTATTGAGTCGATAGCTTGTATCAAAAATTATCACATCCCCAAAATAATCATATTCTATCCAAGACATGACATTAAAAAAAACTTACTAAGCAATCACTCATCAACTTTGCATCCCATGCAAACATCCCATCCATGCTTGCTCTCCTTAAACAAAGTATTAATGCATTACCATCACCATTTTGCAATCCTCGATCTTTTCTCTTTAATAAAATTGAAAATATCTCTTTGGTGAACCGATATTCTCTGCCGCCAACTTCCTCGTTAGATAGGCGAATGCATCGGTTGCTCTAATACCGACCTCTGTCATTGTCTTCAACACGGGCCTTTTCATCTAATGCATCATGTGATCAGAAGATGTAGAGGCCGCTCGCCAAGAATGATTATGACTTTTTGTATATTTTTTAATCGTCCAATTCCCCTCATCAATAGAGAATCTAATCATGGTGGACATCCAGTTCTTGTATCAAACTACATTTATTTAGGCGGACTTCTTACCGACTTTTGCACATAGAAAATCTTTTGATTTCAATTTCTTTGAGTTTGGCCAATAACTAGTATGGTCCTTCAACAGCCAATTTGATGTGCATAGTCCGCGATGCGATTACATATGTCTCGTTTCGAATAGTGGTGCGAGTTTCTCCAAATATGGGTCATTGCATTTACGCGAGCAGATACAAAAATATGTTAGAAAATATGGATGGAAAATACCCACCCAAAATCACCCAAACCGACATCAAATGCTTCCATTATAATGTTCTAAACATAATCTAAGGAGTTGGCAAAAAAAAATGGAAAAAGGTCAAAATGGTGTACCCTCCAAAGAGGTACAGTCTGAATGCACTAAACCACCCGAAACCACCAAACCGACATCAAATGCTTCCATTATAATGTTCTAAACATAATCATAAGGAGTTGGCAAAAAACTATCAAAAGGTCAAAAAATTCTACCCTCAAAGAATACAGTACAGTACACTAAACCACCGAAACCACCCAAACGCCATCAAATGCTTCCATTATAATGCCCTAAACATAATCATAAGGAGTTGGTAAAAAAATGGAAAAAAAGGTCGTCGGTCAGTACCCTCAAAGAGAGTCTGGTGCACTAAACCACCCGAAACCACCCAAGCGCCATCAAATGCTTCCTTTGATGCACTTATACATAATCATAAGGAGTTGGCAAAAAAAAAATTGGGAAAAAAAAGGTCAAAAAATGGTCGTACCCTCAAGAGGTACCAGTGCAGATGCACTAAACCAAAAACCCAAAATGCCATCAAATGCTTCCTTTTATAATGCCCATAAATAATCATAAGGAGTTGGCAAAAAAACTATCAAAAGGTCAAAATGGTCACCCCAAAAGTACAAGAGTACTGAATCACTAAACCACCCAAAGCAAAGCGCCATCAAATGCTTCCTTTGCAATGCCTATACATAATCATAAGGAGTTGGCAAAAAAAAAAAAAAAAGTCAAAAGGTCAAAATTGATACCCTCAAAGAGGTACAGTCTGGTCAAAATACCCACCAAAATCACCCAAAGCGACATCAAATGCTTCCTTTGCAATGCACTATACATAATCATAAGGTTGGCAAAAAAATTGGAAAAAAAAGGTCAAAATGAATTACCTCAAAAGGTACAGAATTGATCATAAACCGTGAAATCACCCATGACAAATGCTTCCATTATAATGTTCTAAACATAATCATAAGGAGTTGGCAAAAAAATCAAAAAAGGTCAAAATGGTCACCCTCAAAGAGGTACAGTCAGATGCACTAAACCACCGAAACCACCCCATCAAATGCTTCCTTTGCATGCATACATAATCATAAGGAGTTGGCAAAAAAAAAGGAAAGAAGATCAAAAAAGGTCGTACCCTCAAAGAGGTACACTGGTACGTACTAATACCCACCCAAAATCACCCAAACTAACATCAAATGCTTCCTTTATGCTTATACATAATCATAAGGAGTTGGCAAAAAAATTGGGAAAAAAAAGGTCAAAAATGGTCACCCTCCAAAGAGATACAGTGATGCACTAAACCACCCGAAACCACCCAAAATGCCATCAAATGCTTCCTTTGCAATGCATACATAATCATAAGGAGTTGGCAAAAAAAATGGGAAAAAAGGTCAAAATGGTACCCTCAAAGAGGTACACGAGTCTGAATGCTAAACCACCCGAAACCACCCAAAATGCCATCAAATGCTTCCTTTTGTGCCCTATACATAATCATAAGGAGTTGGCAAAAAAAATGGAAAAAAGGTCAAAATGGTCTGTACCCTCCAAAGAGGTACACAGTCTGGCACTAAACCACCCAAAACCACCCAAAGCGCCATCAAATGCTTCCTTTGCAATGCCCAAACATAATCATAAGGAGTTGGCAAAAAAAAATGGAAAGAAGATCAAAAGGTCTGTACCCTCAAAGAGGTACCACAGTCTGAGATGCACTAAACCACCCGAAACCACCCAAACTACCATCAAATGCTTCCTTTGCAATGCACTACACATAATCATGAGTTGGCAAAAAATTGGGAAAAAATCAAAATGGTGCTACCCTCAAAGAGGTACATAGTCTGATGCAAAATAACACTCAAAATTAAATATTCGACAAAAAAACATCCAAATTGCTTCTAATTGGAAGTAATGAACATATTCTCTTCAGATAGAACAAGAATATCACTAATAAACCGTAGAAAAAAATGCAGAAGCATTACCGATGGATTTGTATTTAATACATCCTCGGCTAAAATGGTTGTTATTTCCTCAACGTTCTCCATCTTCATGGTTCTTTTGTAAAAGGAAATGAGATTTTCTCTATCTCATTTCGTTTTGGAAAAACTAACCCAACCTAAATCACTATATATTTCTTTTTAAATTCCTCAGCGCATTCGAGCGCTAACGCCGGTCGCCAGGGAAATGTAAACGCCGTTAATACGCCATCGACGCTTATGGGCCGCCGGGAAAGCCATATCTCTATTAAAACGGGAAAAAAAACCGACAAAATGTCAGGATGGAGTCCGCACATGCTGTGGACGACGAATATTTTCTCGAGTGAGAGTCGAGTTTCAAAATATTGACGGGTATAATTAGAAGATAATGCAACTTATCTCAAAATACGCTAATTTCGAAATTTTAAGCATGATAACCGTAGTCAAATTAGATGTCTAGGTAATTTTGACATTTCTGACGCAATTTATTTCTTCGATTGGAGTCGTTTTCAATTCAAATCGTCACTTTCATTTCAAAAATGCATTACTCGACACCGACGCATGACTAAGGGCGAGCGAGATAGTCTCGTTTGATAGTTTGTGTCAAGACTAAGTTGATCAATTTCACAACATGTCGCCAGTAACGTGGCTTCGACCTCGATATACGTGTCGGCATCGATGAACTACTTTCTTTCTGATTGACCGTCGAATTATCCAATATGTATATTCTAATCAATTTGATGTTCAACGAGAAGTCCATTCATAGATCGGTTGTTTTAATTAATGCTACGCCGAGATTTCAATGCCGTCACTTAAGCATTCCACATTTGCACAAACTGTTCAATTGAGCGATAGTCTCATTTGATAGTTTGGTATCTCAAGTAACGACATGATCAATTTATGAACGAATGTTTGGACATCGCCACAACTTCTCCGATATCTGCGTACACATTAATAGCTGACGCATCTTGATCCTGATTGTGAAATATTTATATTTGATATCACATTATGAACGGACATCAAGGTCGACAGAGGTTTTACCATTTTCGACGCCGAAACATTTTACCAAGATTGTCACTTTAAATCCATCAAATTCAACTTGCGGCTTGAATTTTAATGGCATGATCAACATTTGTATCTCCTAAATATCATGTTCTTTCTTAAATAATCTAAAAATAATATTTTCTCAAATTATTACCTATTCTTGAATTATTACTTGAAATTAAATTAATTAATCTCAAAATAATATTTTTTACTTTAAAAATTTCTCGCCATTCAAGCTTTTGAAGCCTACCAATTGAAATTCAAATCAATTTATAAAAAAAAAATATGAAAATTAATTTTATGCTTATAAAATCATCTCAATTGGATGAGGAATGAGAAAAATCTTTTATATTTGAATTTCCTATATTGGATTACTCTATTGTATCTATCTTATATATAATCTATTATGTTATAGTTGTTTTGATTATAATATATTATATTGACCACTATTATAATTATTGTACTATAATAAGTTTTATTAATCAATGTTAAATATTATTTCAATTTCATTAGAACATTGTTGAGAAATATTTCAATGTGTTAGAATATAATTTTATTGTTGCAACAACATTCAAATAAGATCTAAATTTTTTAATATTATTTGAATCTTGTTTGAACCAGTAAGTCACTACAAACTTAAACTAAGTTCTACGTGGTCAAATATGGGGCATTTTAATTTAAAAGAAACTTTTGGACATATTTTTAAGCAAATAGACAACAAGTATATTTCTAATTTTATTATAAATGAGCATATACTTATAATTTTAATTATATATGATATCTCAAAATATCACTAAATAAAGACAAATTGACGATATGATTTTGAGTCAAACCGACAGATCAAGACTTAAAATATCATTAATCTTTGGGACATCAATTAAATCCCAAAACATTTCAAATGATTTATATTCGAAATGTCGAAATCTAACAAGCCTAAGATCTCATAATTCAATTTCATTTGGGCATCCAAATGCTCAAAATACATCAAATGATCAAGGAATCATCTGCCATCATCGGGGAGTATTTTACTTTAAATTTTAATCCTCTCATCTATAAATAAGTTTTCATTCCTCAATGAGGAAGAAGACCAAATAAGTAAAAGAGGATGCCAAGAAAGAAGAGGAAGAGTCAAAAAAGAAGAAGAGGAAGAAAAAGAAAAGAAGAGGAGGAACCCAAAAGAAAGGAAGAAGAAAGGAAAATTTGAGAGAAGAGAGACGCTAAGATCCTCCAAACAAGATCGACCCCAAGATCTACTATCAACCACCGCCACCCACTATTATAATTATTACTAAGTAGCATCTCCACCATCAAGAATAATTACAATCATGTTAAATGTTATTCCTCTCATATGCAATTAGAATGTATCGAAGATATTCAAATGTGATACATAGAGAATTTTTTTTTAAGCTTTTTTTCTTTTCGAGATTTTTCACGTTAAATTCTGAGTTCTTTGCTTCTTTTTAATTTGTCTTTGGACTTCACAAGGCAACAGAACTTTCACTCTCTCTAATTTTCTAGACGCAACAATATATTTTCTTTTAATTTGAATATTCCTTCAGCATTTATAAAAAAAAGAGAGGCAAAACTCATGTAATTTATTTGAAATCTTAAAATTTAATACAATCTATATAAAGAATGTAAGAGAAAGAGAGAAAAAATACATAAATAAATAATGACTACTGAAAAAAAAAAGTAAGAGTAAGTACATATGTCATAATTTTTATTTATTTATATGGCTAACATCTAAGCTTTACTATTTACCTTTAAAATATTTTGATTTCTAAATTACATCCAAATATATGCATAAAAAGTATATATCACATACAAAATAATTTTGATTGAATTTTTTATGTGACATGAAAATTTATATATTGCATAAGTAAATATCAATGCAAACTTGATATATAAATACATAAATATTTTATGATATATATGTAAATCCATCTTAGAAAAATAGGCCAAAATATTGAATTTGGCTAGAAAGCATAATATTAGCTTGATTGATCTTTTAAAATCCAAAACTAAACTATTTTGACATTTAATTTGTAAAACATAAAATAAGTAGCATGATTCTCTTATTTTAAAGAGTAAGAATAGATCTTATATTAAATATCAAATATAAGGAAAAATTTAATGAAAAATAAACTTATATATATATATATATATATATATATATATATATATATATATATATTAATATAAGTAGGTTGGAGGTTGATCTAAAATATAAAATTAAGATTCTTATAAAGTAAAATATAAAATATTTATGAATAGTCATTTATATTAGATTATATTTGACTAAAATATCAAATATATATTTTATAATAATATAAGTAAAGACATATTTTAAAAGACATAATTATCAAAATATTCAATGACAAATTATTAGATATTTTGAAATTAAGTGAATTTAATTATAAATGTAAAAATTAATACCTTCAAAAAAATTTCCCAAAGTAAAAATCAAATCACCAAAAAACAAAAAAATCCTTCAGCAAATTGTTTTATTAAAATTTTCTATTTTTATTTGTGATGAGATAATTTCAATTAAATGACTCACTTCACATGCGCTGAACATGTCCATCCTAGGATAATGACCTAATATATCTCACATCTAAATTGGTGTAATGCAACAAACATTGAATAAACTTATAAAAGTTATACAATCCATTACAACCTTAATATTTATCTCTAAAATTAGCGTATTCTTAAGAAAGCGTCATCAACCAATGACCATACAATTTGTTGAAAACACACCGCAAAGAAACCATAGAGCTCTTTACTTATCTTCATTACATTCTCCTTAAATGCACACAAAAAATAGAATGGAACAAACAATTCCCATCTTTCACCCTTTTCTCTAATCATTACGTTATCGCCTCACTTTCCCTAATTTCCTCTTAGTCCTCATCTTCATTAGGCGTCGCAACTATGACTAAAGAGAAAAGTTCATTAACTTTGTTAAAGGAGATGGTAGATTTTTTTGAGTCATTGATCTCATCTCCTCGAAAATTGAATTTGTTGTTACTTTGATGAAGGAGATTGTATATTTTGTGTATTGATCTCATTTCCAAAAATGCTTGAAAAACTAGCTTAAAGCTTGTTATGTTCTTTCTAGAGTCGAACCTTGATGGAAATGATAGTGATGAAGAGGAGTTTAGTTGGGAGAGTGATGACGATGAGCAGATCAAGCCAAACCTTCGTGGAAGGTAACGATTTTATCTAATGATGAAATTGAATTTGTCACTTATTTGTGCATGACTTTAATTATAAGTCTAAAGCATTGATTTACTCTTATTTTCTTGTTAGTGTTGTTTGTTTAGCTTTAATTATTCTTGAACATTATTTATAAAAATATTAATGTATTCTCTTAAGGCATTGGAGGCGTGGACCTTCTCAACCTAGCTCATATTCCCATTTCATAGCTATGGGTTTTCCAAAGACATGGTTGAAAAAGCAATTAAAGAAAATGGTTTGTTTTTTTTCGATCAATATTTAAAGATTTCTTCTTTTGTTATGATTGATGTTAGCTTATACAATCAACTTTAGGGAAGGAAATCCGTAATTCTGGACACTTTGCTAACTTATTCAAGTGAGTAATATTTTAACTATGATTAGCTATTGAAGTTTGCCATTGGACATGCATAGCATTTGGTTGATTCTTGTATTTGTTGGAGCAACATTTCTACTTTTCAATGTTTCAAAGGTTGGGAGTGTGATGAGTGTATTTGTTGGGGAATTGCTTCTATCTTTCAAGGATTCATTGGTTGGGTCTATCATGAGGCAATCTATATCAATAAACTACTTACAAAATGCAAGTTTCTTAAAAACAATGATGGTTTTTCAATCCTTTGAATGTTATAATTTTATATCTCTTTCTATTCGGACAACAATCTTGATTAGTGACATCACTTAACATTACTCTTCATTCAAGTGCTCATTTATATAATTAACATTCTTTGTGTCCCTCATGATGGAGGAATGGTTATGAGAATGGTGGTAAATTCGCTATGATAGTAATTTGGTTCTATTGTCTATAAGTCTTCGACAAGTCGGACCATTTTAGGTTCAAATCGTGGTTTCCTTATGATCGCTAAAATAGTCAAGGAAGTTTGTTGTGGCATGATCATTGGTTCTCTATTAGAAATATTAGGTTCCCTCATCCAACTCCCACTCCCTTGTACAACATTTAGAAATTCTTAGTTATGGTTGATGTTATGTCAATGACCTTTTTCTTGTTGCATCAATTTTTTGAGTTTTTTTTATTCTACTAATGATATGTCATATCTTTGTTTTTGGGTAAACCTAACTCATTGCTGAGATGGAGCTTTTCATATTTGGTTTATTTCATAGTTCAAAGACATCAAGCATAACAATCATAGATAAGTTTTGATGAGTATTGATTTACCATGAAAAGGTGGTCTTGAACATCAACAATTCTTTGGTGTTGTGAGCTTTATGGATTTTGAGGGTTTATTTCTCTAGAGATGCATTAGCACCTTAACATTAATTTGCCATTGTACTTATAAGAAAAAAAGGGCTATCATCTATCGGTCAAGGGAGATGATTTGTGGCAATTTCCATTGAAGGGTTTGGTGACTTAAGGGGTAGCTTTGGAGGATTTTCCTAAGCATATGATACTACCTTTTGAGTTTATTTGATGTACACCTTTTAGAGAATCTAGGATCATATCCAAAATGTTTTATAACTTTGGTAAGTTAAGGGGTTAATTTACTTTAGATAATCATGCAATATGTTTTCTTTGGATTTGTGATTATTGATCTCAAGTGGATCATAAAAAATCTTACATTACAATTCTCCTTTTTTTTTTTTTTTACATATTGTTTAGAATTACTTTTCTTTGGCCTTATTTCCTGAAATGTATTGCATATATACAATAACATCAATAATAACTAGCCTTTATCCTACAACGTGTGGTTAGCTACATAAATCCTTTTTCTCCAATGTGTTATATATATATATATATATATATATATATATATATATATATATATATATATATATATATATATATATATATATATATATATATATATATATATATATATATATATATATATATATATATATATATTCATTTCTCATTTTATCCATTATCCACGAACATCCTCATTTATACAATAGTTAACTCCATTTTATGTTTCTCTTTACTAGCCATTATTCTATGCCATAAAGTATTACGTGTCTCATCACCATCTTATAAACTTTTTCATTGAGTCAAAGCGGTACTTTTCTATCACAAAGCCCAATGCATTCCTCCACTTCAACCATTCAATTTGAATTCTACTAATAACATCCCCATCTAAATCACCATCACTTTGAACAATAGACTCAAGATATCTAAAATGTTCATTCTTTTAATAACTTGGTCACTAATTTTACCCATATATCTTCTACAACTAAAATTAAGATACATGTATTCTTTTAGATATATTTAGATGAAATATGAAAGCTTTTAGACTTTAAGGTTGATCTTCATAATTCAAGTTTATCCCGAATTCCCTCTCTAGTCTTATCAACAAGAAGAATATCATCAACAAAAAAGCATATACTAAGGTACATCCTCTTCTAAATGTCTAGTAAGAACATCTATAACTTAAGCAAAAGACATGGACTTAAAGCATCCTTGATATAATCCAACCGAAATGAAAAAAATAACAACTTGGTTTATCCTCCTTGTGTTTGAATACAATGACGTATACATATCCTTAATGACTTGAATATAAGCAATATTAACTCTCTCTTTTTTTCTAGAAATCTCTAAAACAATTTTCTTAGAACTTTATCATATGCTTTCTCAAAATCAAAAAAAAATATCTTATGTAGATCCTCCTTACTTTCTTTATACTTCTCCATCAAACCTCTCAACAAGCATATAACATCCATAGTAGACCTACTGACATAATTCCAAACCGGTTTTGGAAAACTTCGATCACATTGTAATTTGTGCTCAAGTACTTTCATAATTTTAATGTATCACACATTAACTTAGTTACTCTATAATTAGCACATTCTTGAGCAAAACCTTTATTCTTATAAATAGGAACCAAAAGTTCTTTTTTCACTCATCCGATATCTTTTAGTCTTTTAAATAATTTAAAATACATAAGCCAAAAAATTCCTTGAGATCCTAAGTATTTCATATTTCTATTAGAATATCATTAAGTCATACTTGTTTTACATAGTTCATTTTCTTTAAAACTTCTCCAACCTAAGTTTTACTTATACAATGATAAAATATATATATTTTTATTTTATTTATGAATTAAAGTGGCTAAAGTAAATTATATTATCACAATCTTCGTTAAAAGTCTATCAAAATATATCATCCACTGCTACAAATCCTCTTCTAAGAAAATCATTTTATGATCTTCATCTTTAATAAATTTCATTTGAACAAAATATTTACTTCTCATATCCCTTTGCTTGACTAATTTATACATATCTCTTTCACCCTCTTTAGTATCTAATTTATTATATAAATAAGTAAATGTTGAATTTTTTTGCATCAACATATTACTTTCTTATAATTCATACGGCGACTCTACATCTTTTCAAACTCTATGAGTTTTATATTTAAACCAATTTTTATAACAAAACATCATATTTTTTTTATCTTTTTTGCACATTTTGACTCGATAACCAATTATTATTTTTATTAATATGAACTTTTTTTATTCTCCAAATACATTTTTTTGTAACTTATTTAATCTCACTTGCTACTTTTTTTCACATAATATTAGCTTCCTCGTGAACATCCCAAATCCTTTGTTCTTATATCTTACTTTTAAACAAATTTTTATTATCAATCTTTAAATACCTCATGTAATCTTAGACAATGCTGATTTATTTTTAATCTTCCAATCATTTATCTTAAAATCCAACACTAAATGATGTTGGTGCTTAAATTTTCACCTAGAATGATCTTATAATCTTAACAATACAAATGATCTATTTTTCTTATAAGAAAATAATCAATCTATATTTTACTATATCCCTTCTTATAAGTGATAATATGCTCATAATATAATCATTAGCTTTAACAACCTTAATCCAACTTTTAGGGCCCTAAATTTGTGACTAGTTCAATTACCGAATACTAGCTAGCATACATATGTAATAAACATCATAATGATGAGCTATTCAAGCACATGATCATAAATAATAATTAAAATAATTTTCACATGTAACAAAATTCAATTAATTTAGGGATTGAAAATTAAGCCAATAAACTTTAAGAAATTAAAGTTCAAAATTAAGTAGAATGTATCTGCTCAACGTTTATTGCTTTTATAATCCTTGAGCTTTTGGTTACATTAAACTCATTTAATTACAATGAATCTAAACTACAGTACACCCACCTAATATTATCATTAGAGCCTGAGATTTCAACTTAAGTTTTCTTAAAGTTTCTTATTGAGGTCTCACCAAGTGAGTAATTTTCAAGTTGTTAGTGGCAATCTCTCGTCATTTTTAAGGTTGCTAGAATATGAATACCAACAATGATTTAGAGCATTCAAGTTGATTTGAGCTTAATACATTTAGGTCTATTTAGATTAAATGCTCTAATTAGTCACATTAAACTTCAATTGAATTTAGATTTGATCTTGGCTGAGTTAATATGATGATTTTAAGCCTTTAGAAGATCTTAATTTGATTTGATTTGATTAAATTTAATTTAGACTTAATGGGTCCCATATGAATCAATTTAAGTCAAATAATCTCATCAACTAAATAAAACTCTAATTAGGTTTAGATTTGCATTTGATTATGCTTAAATAACAATTCTAAGTTTTTAAATTGGTTTAATTTGATTTGATTTTAATTTAGTTTAATAAGACCTATATTAGTCAAGTAGGTTAAATAGTCAAATTAACTGGGAGTCAATTGAGTTTAGTTTTGAGTTTAGTTCAATTATATTTCATTTTAAGTTTTATTCAATTATATGGGATTTAAGGGTGTCTTAATTCACTTAACCTATTTGGGTTGAGTTAAATCCAATGGGGTCCACTAGCCTATTCTAGGTCTAATATTGAGGTTGTGATTTTAATTTAATTTTAATTTTAATTTTAATTTGAATTCTAAATTTCATTTCACATTTCATTTTATTTTGATTTTAATTTCAGTTCTATTTATTTAATTTTAATTTTGAGTTCAGCTTAACCACTAAGAAAATATCCAAAGTGTCTGAATGAGAAAGCTCATAATCTAGGAGAAGCCATGATATCTCTTAATCTCATCAAAAAATGAGGTTAATAATGAATTTGATCTATTTTAACATCAAGATGAAAAATCGATCTGATCTGTTCAATCGATGAATCGATGAACTAATTATAGATAATTGGCTAGTTCAAATCTAACTCTTTTAATCACCTATAGTTCTTAATCAAATGATTACATTTTTTTTCTTAAAAAATAATATTAAATTATATTTCCAGTCATAGATTTAAAAATTAGATCAAATGGTCCAAATAAACTAATTTTATGGCCAGTAAATCTACAACTAATCTTTAAATATAATATTTTAATTTAAATATTTTTTAAAAATGATATAAATCTATAACTATATAAAATTTCTCATTAATATGAGCTTAGCCAGGTTAATCTATAGCATGCTCAACTGATCACCATCATGATAAGTTACAAGCTCATATTATAGAGATGTTTTTTCTCTATATAAATAATGCAATACTAACTCTCCTCCATGATGCGGCACTAAAAAAAACTCTGAATATGTTGAAATTTAGGTTGAGCTCTAGGAACGAGGAATTGGGCTGCAAGACGCTTTGGAATGCATGAATATATGAATAATATTTTAATTTTCTATTTTATTTTTTATTTGAAAATATATTTTATGATACAAAATATTTTAAGAATATAAAATTTATAATAATATTTTATAAATATTTAACACAATATAGCTTATCATTATCTAAATATTACAAAAAATTTCAAATAATATTTTTTTAATATTCTATACTTTATATTCTTATTTAAACCTACATTTTCTTATAAATTATATTACTATTATAAATTATATTTATATTTATAAATAAATATTATAACACTTTTTTCATTTTAAAATATATTTAACATACAAAAGTTCATATTTTTAATACACATTTATATATTTTAATGAGCTTTTATGTCTATATTTAAATTTACAATTACTAAAAATATTACATATGTATGTGTTTTATTTAATTTTTTGTTACAATTTATATCATATTGAAATAGTTTTAAATTTTATTATGACATCTGATTAAACTCGTGATTCAAGCCTGATTGAATTATTGAATCTATTTCTTCAAGTTCCTTGTATGGTCCAAATTTTACAATCTTGATGGGAACTAATTAAAGAGAAATAACAAATGATAAAAAAAATACAACTTGATATAATTTAATAGTCAATCCTCCAACTTAACTCTATAAATTTCATTATATTTTAATTGACCACAGATGTCAACCTTTTAAATACTAGAAGAATAGTTTAAAAAAATGTATAATTTACCTTTGTTTGCATGAAGAGAGGAGGTTGTAGGTGCATTGCAGACCTGATGCATGAGAGCCAGGCTTTGTTTATATATATATACACCATATCCTAATCCTGATCATAGAGACATGCAGAGCTATGACTCTTAAAGAGCCATAACACATAAGTTCACACAATACAAGCTGCAATTCACCACTTTCACAAAATCATCTATTCATTGAATTGCATCTGATGGCCTAATTCTTTATGTTTCCCTTTTATTCTCCACCCTTCATCAATTATGTTCATCGCCCTTCCAATTGACAATTGAGGCGAAGTTGCACTTTCACCACTCTTTAATATACAAATAAATCCACTTTACTGTTGTAATTCTATGTGCCGTCTTGCTTCATAAAATCTAGAAAAGCATTAAAAAAATCATTTCAGAAGTTGGAGAGTGTAGCAAAGTCCAAGATTTAGTTATTAGCAGTCACCAACACTTTTATTTGTTCTCTGCACTTTTCTTAAGCCATATTTCTGTAATTTCATAAAAAAATCATTAGAAGGAACAAAAAAATCAATTCAGAGGTTGGAGAACATAGTTGAGTTCGAGATTTTTCCATAATCGATCAAAAGTGCTTGGAATCCATCTCATCTTGTTGGGTAGTTTGGTCATTGCGGGCATTCAAGGATGAGAAAATGTTTGCAATTGTTTCTTGCTTAACCCAGATGTGTATCCCACTCCAAGCATCCAATAATTACATTCCCATTGAAGTTTTGGCAAGTTTAGGGTTGGCAATTCAAAAGTTTTCCACCCATAGAATACTTTAATTTATTGGTGAAAAATCTTGGAAGATAACAATCATTCTAGGAGACCTTGAAGACCCTTATAAGTAATGGTAGTGGATGGATTTTGCTAGGAGTTTGTTAGAGAACATGTTTTTGAATCAAAGGCTACATTCATGGTTCCAAAACTATTACCATGATAGTAAGTATTTATAAAGAAGCAAATAATATTGATAGTTTAGCCTTTAAAATGCTAATAATCTTCTTTTCTTTTCATTCTTTCTTAGTTTTTTAGTCATGGGCCAATAGTTTTCGAGTTTTAGTTAGTGTATAGTCTTGTAATAATCTATCAATTTATTCTTTCAAACTATTCAATGTCTTATGGACCAATTTATTGAAGCTTCTAAAGTACAAAGTTAAAGTATTCCATCAGCAAGTTTGTATGGATATTGGAAGATTATTATTTTTATTGAAAATGAGATTTTATTAATGTTGTTGGGAGTTGTCCGATCTTTTGAGTATGATATGTTCTATTGAGAATTGTGATCAAGGATTGTAATCTCTAAAGCATGTATGAGCTTCAAACATGGATATTGAAGGAAGAAGTGACTATAATTGATAAGAAAATTCAAGAAATAAATAATACATGGGAACAAATAAGGGTTTCAATACTATATGGTGGTTGGTAAGATGTAAGAGGTTGAAGTTTAATCAACTTTCTTATCAACGGTTCTAATTGAATGGTGTTTTTGAAATGTCTTGACATATTTAAATTTATTAAAGATACACCTTTGTTATTTATAATGTTTGATGTCATTGAGAAAGTTGTACAAGATCCTTGTTCATGTGATAATAGATAATGCAAGCATATAAGCTAATGTAGAGGATGTTACAACAACAACAACAAGCCTTTATCCCCGTGGGTTAGTGCATGAATCCTTTTTCTCCATTGTGTCCTATTAAGTGTCAAATTCTCATTTAAACTAAGGTCATTTTTTATACATCATAACCAAGCCTTTTAGGTATACATCTATAATTATTAACATAAGGCTCATCTAATACAACTACTCTCCTAAGTAGGTGGTCATTAGGTCGACATTTTATGGGGCCAAACCATTTAAGGAGACTCTCTCTAATCTTATCCGCGTATATATTCATTTCACATTCTATCTCTAAAAGTAAAGCCACTCATCCACCGAGCATCCTCATCTTTACAACACCTAACTTAATCTTATGCTTCTCTTTTACTCTCAAACATTATGCGCCATAAATCATTGCAAGTCTTACCACCATCTTATAAAATTTTCCCTTAATACTAAGCACTTTTCTATCACACAAGTCGATGCATTCCTCCACTTCAACCATCCAACTTGAATTCTACTAACAACATCCTCATCTATTTCATCATCATTTTGAACAATAGATCTAAGATATCATGTTCACTCTTTTAAAGACTTGGTCACCCAATGTTACAACCCACCAATAAATCTTCAACAACTAAAATTACACTCCATATATCCAGCTTTAGATCTACTTAAATGAAAACCTTTAGACTCTAAAGTTGACCTCCATACTTCAAATTTCTCTTAAACTCCTCTCTAGTCTTATCAACAAGAAGAATATCATCAACAAAAAAGCATACACTAAGGTACATCCTCTTGTAAATGCCCCATGAAAACATCTATAACTAAAGCAAAAGATATGGGCTTAAAGCCATCCTTATTGTAATCCAAATGAAATAGGAAGATATTTGATTAATCCTCCTTGTGTTTGTATGCAAGTAACTCTAGTATACATATCCTTAATGACTTGAATATAACTAATATTAACTCTTTCATTTCTATAACTCTCCAAAGCACTTCTCTTGTAACTTTATCATATGCTTTCTCTAAATCAACAAATATTCTATGTAGATCCTCCTTGCCTTCTCTATACTTCTCCATCAAATCTATCAACAAATGTATAATATCCATAGCGACCAACCCAGCATGAAACCAAATTGATTTTGAGAAACTTTTGTATTACATTGTAACCTATGCTCAATTACTCTCTCCTATAATTTTAATGTATGCCACATTAAATTAATTCTTCTAAAATTTGCACACTATGTGCATCACCTTTATTCTTAAAAATAGTAACCAACAAATTCTTTCTCCACTCATATAACATCTTTTAATCTTAAAATAATATTAAAAGATTAATTAATGAGAAATTCCTTGATCTCCTAAGCATTTTCACATTTCTATTGCAATATCATCGGTCCTATTACTTTTCTACAATTCATTTTATTTAAGGTCTCTTCAACTTCAATTCTATTAAAATGATGAAAAAATAAATTTCTCTATCTTCATTTAGGTACTAAGATCGCTATAGTCAATCATACTCTTACAACCTTCAATGAAAAGTTTATTAAAATATTTCATCCATCTATGATTCATATCCTCTAAGAAAAATATTTTATAATTTTCATCCTTAATGCATCTCACTTGAACTAAATCTTCACATCTCCTACCTCTTTTGCTTGGCTAATTTATAATTACATTTTTCACCCTCTTTGGTATCCAATATATTGTATAAATCACTAAAACTGAATTTTTTTTTGCATTATATATTATTTTCTTAGAATCTTCACGGATCACTTTATATCTTTTCCAATTCTTGAATTTTTTACAATTAAATCAAGTTTTATAACAAAGCTCTTTTTTTTTAATCTTTTCTTGCACATTTTGACTCACCACTAACTATTTTATTAAAAAAAAAGCTTTTTTAATTCCCTAACTACATTTAATGTAGGGGATGTTAATGGAAAAAAATATTTATATTTGTCCAACTCACTGTCTCAATCTAATAGTAAAAGTACCTTGGAGACTTGTCATAATAGGAAAATGCTTTGATTAAAGCAAAAGAAGAAGCAACTTCAATTTCAATCATTATTGGGTATTGAGTTTAATGAGATAGTTTATTAGTAAAGATCTTATTAGACCAGTCTTGCAAAATTTACTATTACTTATTTGACTTTATAAAACATTCATAGAGTGAGAAATCAATTAGAGAGAATGTTTACTTCCTAAGAATGGAATGATAATGCATGACCAAAAAAAAAAAAAAGATGAAAAAAGTTATTCTAAGAGATTATACTTTTAGCATTATGATATCTGCTCTTAAAATCAAAAGCCTTTAGTTGAAATGCAGAGAATGGTTGATGATGAAAAGTGTCCTATGTGGGCTTTTTCAAGTGCTATAAATAATGTAAAAGAATAAAACAAAGAATGTAGGTTGAGAATAATTTGTTTATAATGAGATTTGACAAATTATTGATAGGAATGGAACAATCAATTATATTGTGATTTGCATTTTGTTGGATATATTCTAAATCCTTTATTTTTGTTTTGATTATAACTTTTTGAATGCTAAAATTAGTTTGCATAAATATGTGAAGAGCATGATGTGCTCATCATATAATTTTAAAAGTCTAATAAACAACTTGAAGAATTCATCATTAAGTTTGTTAAATATGTACTTAATATTATTCTAATTTTATTTTTCTAACTCATAGTTTATAGGATGTACTTTAGAAATGAAATATTAGAATTGAAAGCATTCAGTAGTTAAAGTCTTAAGTCTTATATGTTTAGATTTTACATGTGAATGAAATTGAAGCACATTCAATTAAATGCATACAAAAAAGAAGAAATCATTTGGTTGTGACTAGGATGAATAGATGGTTTATATTATGTACAATAATAATTACAACAACAACAACAAGCCTTAATCCCACTAGGTTGCTACATGAATCTTCTCTTTGTGTCTAGATGTCAAATTCTCATTTAATTGTATACTAAGATCATTTTTATACATCTTAACCAAGTCTTTTAGGTGGTACCTTTCTTCATGAAAATCTAATGCATCTACTCTGTATGTCAACGGTAGGTTATGTGGCCAAACCATCTAATGTCCCTAATCTTATCTATGGAGTACTCAACTTTTTGAACATACTCATTTTGCATTCTATCTCTAAGAGTAAAGCTACTCATAAATTCATCTGTCTGCAACTTAGTCTTGTATATTATCTATTGGCCAATTACCATAAGTTTTGACCATCTTATAAAATTTTTTCCTTAAGTTTAAGTGGAACTTTCTATCACATAATAGGCGGATGCATTCCTCCACTTCAACCATCCAACTTGAATTCTACTAATAACATCACCATCTATTTCACCATCATTTTGAACAATAGAGCCTAAATATAATGCTCACTCTTATTGATCACTAAAGTCTGTTATCACTAAAACTTCTACAACTAAAATTACACTCCATATATTAGTTTAGATCTACTTAGCGAAAACCTTTAGACTCTAAAGTTGACCTCCATAATTCAAGTTTCTTGGACTTCTAAGTCTTAGAAGAATGTCATCAAAAAGCATACACCAAGGTACATCTTCTTGTAAATGCCTGTAAGAACATCCATAACTAAAGTAAAAAAATATAAGAGCTTAATGTTGATCCTTAATGTAATCCAAGCGAAATAGGAAAATATTTTGTCAATCCTCCTTGTGTTTGGACACAAGTAACGACTCAGTATACATATCCTTAATGACTTGAATATAACCAATATTAACTCCTTTGTTTTAGAACTCTCCAAAGAACATCTCTTGAGACTTTATCATAAGGTTTCTAAATCAATAAATATCATATGTAGATCCTTTTTACTTTCTCTATGCTTCTCCATCAAACCTCTTAACAAATGTATAGAATCCATAGTAGATCTACATGAAACCAATGATTGTGAGAAACTTCGTATCACATAAATAAGATTACTCTCTCCCATAATTTTAATGTATGGCACATTAACTTAATTTCTATAATTTGCACATCACCTTTATTCTTAAATAAAGGAACCAACAAACTCTTTCTCCACTCATCGGCATCTTTTAGTCTTTAAAATAACATTAAAAGATTTGTAATAGAAATTCCTTGATCTCTAAACATTTACACATCATTGGAATATTATCCTTTATTTTACATTTCATTTTCTTTAAAATTTTAAATTACTATCTGAATAGAAATGAAATTCTATTTTTGTTTATATTAATTGCTAAAATCAATCGTACTTTTTATCCTTCATTGAAAAGTTTATCAAAAACCTTATCCACCTATTTTCAATATCTTTTTTAAGAAAATTTCTTTATTTTTTTCCTTAACCCTCACTTGAACTATATCTTTACTTCTCATATCTCTTTGTTTTAACTTATACATCTTTCATTTGGTGTAATATTATATAAAAATAAAGCTAAATTTTTTTTTATATATTGCTTTCTTAGAATCTCTGAATATTTATATCTTTAATTCTCTTTTTTCTAAAACCAGTTTATATACTTCTTATTTCTTATCTTTTTACTCATAATACCATATTCTTATTAAAAGCTTTTCCTTTTGATTCTCCAAGAATATCTTTATATTTAATTTCACTGATATTTTTAAAATATTAATTTCCTTATGAACATCCCAAATTCTAATTTCTTGTAGACTCTTAAAATATTTTATTTGTGTTCTTTAGTGTAAAATCTAGGATAATAAATTAGTTTATTTTTTCTTTTACAACCTTTAAAATCTAAAAATATAATGATGTTTGATACTTAAAATTTCACTTGGAATGACCTTACAATTTTACAATCTAAAGCGATCTATTTTCTTATCAAAAATAATCAATCGTGTTTCTTATCCATTTTATAAGTAATAATATGTTCATCTCTTTTCTTAAATAAAGTATTACTAAATCATAAGCTAAAAAATAATAGTCTACCTTCTTCATTAATAAAAAACCATAACCATTGAATACTTTTAAAATCTTCTACTAAAACATGTCCATTTAAATCTCTCCATAAATATTTTTTCTTGAGGTATCTTTTTGTATTAATCCCCTAATTCATTCCAAAATTTTTTCTTTTGAGCTTACCTCCAAACCTACTTGAAGCATAGACACTTATAACATTGATAATCTTGGTATCAATGATAATCTTTAGAGTATAATTTTATCTCCACATCTATTAATCTTATAATTATCCTTCTATGTTTTTACATTCTAGTTGACATAGAATACCAAAGTTTAAAATCTAAACTATCAATCTCCTTGGCCTTCTCACCATTTAGTTTCTTGAACACATAAAATATTTATCTTTCTATGAACTATAATATCTATTAATTCCATTAATTTACGTAAGAGTACCTATATTCCAAGTTAACTTCATACAAAGGAGATGATTCTTTAATTTTTATTTCTTGATGATTTGCCATCATATAATGAATAAGTGGTTAATCAAAATGAGAAAAAATGAATAAAGTGTGTTGGATCGGATGATTATGAAAATATTGAAATTTATGCCGTAAATATAACATAAGTTAGTGGAAGTTACAATAGATTCACCAAACATAAATATGGAAAGATATTAAATATCTGAAAAGTCAATAACATATATTCATTATGAAATATGTGATAAATTATTGTTTAATGTCAACATATTATAAGTGTACTTATTATAATAAACTTGATGCAACAAAGAACAAAGCGATAGTGTTGGATGAGAAAAATTAAATGAAGTTACTCACATGTTGCTAGAGGTACAATAGAGTCATCAGATATGACAAATAATTCATTAAACAATGTTAAATTATTAGTAGAGATGATAATGATAATATTTATTTTAGGCATAAAAGACTTAGGGTTGTAAAGATTTCAATTAGAATTTAGTTTTATCTTAAACTACTAATTCTTATGTTTTTTTTTTTTTTGAATTTGGAACATCTATTCTATAATTTGAACTTTGTGTTTTTATTGTTCTTTATGAATTATTTTTTTAATCAACTTTATGTATTTTTACTAATTTTTATAATTCATGACTTTTTTTTTTTTGTTTTTTGAAACCTACTCAGTTTGATTTGAAACATATTTTTTGCTTTAATTTACGAAATTGCCTTGATTCCCAATGAAGTTTTTTAAACCTTTGAGCTAGGGAGGTTGACGTACTAGTCATGCATGTTATTCAAGTACATGCATTTTCAATTTTATCTTAATAATTGGGTCCGCGGATGGTGTATCTAACATGTATTAGACACAACATAGTCTACAATATACCTCATTACATTGTTCATTATATTAATTAAAAATAAAATTCTCTAAAACTCTCATTTATTAATTTATCAGAAATAGTATTTCTATCATTCCACAGTGCATTATAGAAGGAAATGCTGGTTTCTCGTTGCTTTTGGAAGAACTCCACAGGAGAGATACCTACTTCCTCAACATTTTATGCTTCTATCACCATGACTAGATTTTTAGCTTAAAGGTATTCTAGTAGGGACCTTTTCTCCATTCAGGTGCAAGCAAGTGTTTTTTTCCACTGGTGTTGCTAGTTTTTCTAGTTCAAATCATAGTACGCATTGTGTTGTACTGCTCAGTTACACTTAGTTTAATATTGGTGCGAGCTTTCTGAAGTGCCATTCATTTGTCTATGTGACGTTTGCTTCATGCTTCTGCGTTAACCATCGTTTTTCAAACTTCAGAAAAATACTATGACAGGATCCAGGTAGTCATAGAGAGAAAGTACTAGTATAGCATGTTCTTCTAATTTGCTCACTATTGTTCATGATATTATAGTTTTTTTTTTTGGCAAAGACTGCAGCTGCATCTGTTGTTTCTTACAGGTTATTGGAAGTGACGAAGGCCCAATTGAGTCCTCAATAGCTAGTGATGCCGATGAACTAGACTCTGATTTTGGGATAAAGACTTTGAATCCGAGGTAATTTACTTCGATTGTATGCTGGAAAAGTAGAGATGTGCAGGTTACTGGTGGATTTTTTGTATTTGGAATGCTATTATTTGTGATATTGCGAGTATTGACGTGTCTTGGACCAGCCCAAATCTTCAGTAGTACTGATGCTTATCGCATATATTTTGCACATAAGAATGAGTTTTCCTTCATTGTTTTCAAAAAAAAAAAAAAATGCAACATATCAAAACCATAACAACTATCTTTTGACAAAGTAACATATGGCTACCGGTAAAAATACTTTGATTAGGTTGAGTCCACTATCTTTTTTCGACAAAGTAAACTAAGGACCTTGACTTGTGATGAAACCATGACAACTCAGGTGACAAGGACCATGATAATACCAATCGTCACAAGCAAATCTTATATTTCATCATAAGCATAAAATAAACTTCCAAAGAAAATACATAGCTTTTAGAACACTTAATCATAAAACTTTATATACCCAATAAGTCTTTAAAATCTTTCAAAACTGCCAAAAGCTATACAAGTTAAAATGTCGACTAACAATTTCCTTCTTATTTTTGTCTAAAATCAACAATTTAATAATGTATAAGCTTGGTACCTAGTGAGATAACCAATGCTAAAATAAGATTTATTATATAAAAAAAGAATCAACATGCATGTCAATCGATATTAATATGAATATTAATAGTAGAAAAATAGCATGCTTTATATTTAATAATGGAACAACAACTATGCTTAAATGTAACACATGAATAATGATCAACAATAGTTTACATGTAATAGTTTAACAGTACCTTTATATATGAAATGACATGCATATATTTCATTTTCTTACATTTTTATTTTTATTTTTTTAATATTACAGATATCACTTATAATTATATAAAATTTGATTAATATATCGTTATAAGGTTCATCACTGGTAAAGAGATAAGGCTAATCATCTTAATTTCATTCATATCAACCCCAACATTAATTGATCTATTCCAATCAATGTCAAGAGTCGAGTTGAAAGATTCTCCACAAAGACTTATCTCATCGAACTTTTACTTTTCTACATAGGCCGTCTCAAGCAATCTACTTATCACAACTTTTATGGCATTTCCCACTTATCATTACTATTCATATCATTGATATGCATTCACGTTGGAAGCACCAACAATCAATCACTTGTCATCATGTACAAGGAACAACGTATGATAATAAAATCATAATTTATATTTATCCTCACAATTCAATAAAATAAAATCAATAGAAAGTGTGCAAATAATCAATTGCATCATCGAATCAATCTTTTTTTTTTAATCAGTCTTATTATAACAATATCCTCAACATGCAGAATTATAAGTGTATCAAGTACACAGTAATAAACAAAATCCTATAAAAGATCTGATTCTTAATTTAGAAATTCAATATCTCTTCAAGGTTAAAAAAAAAAACTCTCAACGCATACCTCGATGCTTCCTCGAATACACAACCAAACATTACAATTTCAATTTTTTCACTATATTACACTATTAAAATAACATAAATTAATGCATTTGAAATCTTACCTGAAATCTACATCGCCACTTGCAATACTTCTAAATTTATAGCCAAAATTACTGATTATAGGATTAAATTGTAATGTGAATTTCAACATTTAAATAACTTTCATATTAATGTAATTACTATACTACTTACAGAAGTTCTAATAGCCCAAAATCTGAAATTTTACTGAAGATATCTGTTTCCAGATTCTCCTATATTCATAACTCACAAACGCAAATAATTTCTAAAAATCAAGTGATTTCATTAATATATATATAAACAATACCTATATATTACCTTAATTCTTCCTGGCAACACTTCAGAACCCGCTCCTGCTTGGCTCCCCGGCAAAACCCAAACCCAAAAATCCTAACAGCAGCTGCGGCTATCCTTTGGCTCCTGTCTCTCGCTTGACGCGGGAAGGAACCGAGCCGGCGGCCGCTGTTCCCCCTCCGTCCCCACCTCACGTGACAAGGGAATCCGAAGTGAGCTCGTCTTGCGTGTCACCGGAAGGATGCTGATCCCGTCCCGCTCATTTTCGCGGCACAGGCGCATAACTTGCGAGAAACGAGGAAATAGAGCTGAATGGGATTTATTTAAAGTGCCATATGTATAAATATAATAGCTTAAACTCATCCTAGCCGCTAATCAGCTTCCACCGATCCTGCATGCCAAGTGGATATGCTACCGTAATTACGTGAAAAAATGGAGAAATTACACTAAATTTAATTGCTTATTATAAATATATTTATACATATTTAAATATAATAATAATTTATATGTACATCCATATGTAATTTTAATTAAAAATTTTGTAAAATTTTATGAAAATAATATAAACAATTTCGGAGAATGTAAAAAATGAGAAATTATCAAAATAGATCTTAATCTACCTTTTCAATTTTGATTACTTTGAATATTGCAAGTATACTTTGGAAATTGAAGATTCTTTTTGTTTCCATTACTGTTAGTTATTCATTTCACTCATCATTGCAGCATCCTGCTGCAATCAATTACTCTCTTCACAAACTCTATTTTTTAATTTTAAGCTTAAAATTAGAGACTGCCTAGTGGCTGACGGGTTAGAATTACTGTTGCATTGTCATAGTAGGCTAAGGACATATTTAGCATGGTGGTGTACTCCTGTAATGTCATTTGAGCACTACAATTGCCATATTTTGAAAATTTTTATTAATGTTTTCAAATTGATTTGCTCCTGTGGTGGTAAAATTTGATTTTTTTTAAAATAAAAAAATCTATATATCTCACCAGCTTTTAAATAATAGATTCTGACACTTCAATTTTTTCAAATAATGTAAAATAGATCCTAAGTATGTCATATTTTGTCATACACCAACATTTTTCTTATACAACTAGCTAGTTGAATATAATAATGACTTTTTTCATTTATTTATCACTTATGATGGAGATAATGTTGCAAATTTAGAGGTTATTTTTGTTTTGGTATGTATAACTTTAATGATATTTCTTCTTTGAACACTCTGGAGGTCATGGAGGCTCTCCTGAAAGAAAAAAAAATTGTTGACTGGTAGAAATGGGTTATTCACCCGGAGGCATCTGCTATACCAATGTGGTAATATTTTAACACCTCAATTGCATGGCATAGCTTTTATGATAATCATCATATTTGTAGGCACATGCAAAATGCCAAAGAGCTTATCATGTTTATGTGCTACTATTTAGAGTGTATTTGAGATAACTTTTAGTTATTTTTGAAAATTTTAAAAAAATTTATTTTTCTTAGAAACGACTTTACAATCATCCATAAAAAAAAAATTTGCATCTATCTCAAATAGCTCTTGGGATCTAACGTTGAAAGAGTTAGAGTAATTAGAAATTAGGTGTGGTGTAACTTATTGAACAATTTTAATGTGCTACCTTAATTCTGTCTGTGTGCAACATTTATTATGATTTCACATGATTCTATGATACAAGAAACTTTGTAAGATAAAGAATAAATTTTGGTAAAATAAATATTGAGTATCCGATATAATCTTAATCAATGTAAAATTTGCCTTGTGTTCGATATTGAGGGATCAACTGAGGCTGATAAGTTCTATTATATCAAAGAATGAGGTTACGGTTGCAATTATAATTTTTGATCAAATTTTAAATGAAGAAGTGACTAGATTTTATGAGTTTAGAGAAAACCGAAGATGCATATATGTAAATTAACAGAAGATGTAACTAGATCACCTAGGCATAAATCTTTTGTTGGTCCGTAAAAAAAGGCATTGATTGATAAAATATGAATGTTACGATAGATATATTCTTTTACTTGGATGGATAAAAAAAGTTAGTTGTTGCAAAGCTAGTTAAGACATAATTAAATTAAGAGATGGTAAGTAGGGCTTGTTTAGCTAAGTTTGTAAAAGTAGGAGTTCAGTTTGGCTGGGACAAGAAAAGGTAGAAGAGACAAATAAAGAGGAGAAAGTTAATGTGAAAAGAATAGTAGGAGTAATGGGGTAACACTTGGTTAAAGGCAACACATCGACTTGTGTAGAAAGAAATGTTTAAACTTGAACTAAAACCATACCTACCACTCAACATGAATGCTTAATGAATGGAGAGGTAGGATGCATTAAATGATGTAGTTGAATTAAAGCTAATGATCATTCGTTGGCCCATGCAGAGAGAGGCTAATATTTGGGAGCTTGATTCAATCCTTGCTCAAATGGTGAGCATTCGATAGAATCTTCAAATGAAAATAAGGTACACATAAATGTTAGGATAATGATTAAACTTAAAGCAAAAATTAAATGAAGATAAAAGAATGATTATACCAAAGATTCTAAACTCATACATAAGTTTATAAGGCATAGTGATATTCACTTACATCCACAACTGCACAAAGATCAAATATTTACAATATTTCAAGAGAGATATGTGGTAAGATTACACTTCATATAAATAAAAATAATATGCCACTTTTATTTGCATTTTAACTACTAAGAGAGAATAAAACCGCCTATTGATGAGGACTAAATGTGGAGAATAAAGAGTTAAAGATGCTTCTTCTCTTCTTTATGGAGAGAAGTTCTTCCTTTCTTCTCATCTCTATTCCTCCTCCTTTCACTTTATTGGCTTTGCGATAGTAACAAATCATTATATAGATTTTTATAGTAAAGAGTTTACTTTCTAATATTAATGATCAACTATCATTGACACTATTGTAGCCTCAATCATAGACCTTTATAGTAGCCTCTACTTAGGACTCTCATGTTATTAAAGTAAACCATTATTTTAAAAATTAAATATTATAATCAAATTTACTCAAAATAATTAACAAAAATTTAACTCTATATTTAATAATCTCTACTTAAAGCTGGATTTTCAATGTACTAGCTTAGTCATTACATTTGAACACTTTTCTCTATGGTACCTTCATGTCATTATTTATTGAGGTTAATTAAGGTTTTACAAACTCTCAACTTTTCAATGAGTAATAGTTTTGTGAGCAAATAAGTTGAATTTGATCTCAAATTTGATGTAAGTACTTTATTATTATTAGTATTATTATTATTATTATTATTATTATTATTATTATTATTATTATAATTATTATTATTATTATTATTTCAATTTAAATGTCTACCATGCTCTTTCACTTCATAAAAGTAAAAAACACAATAAATATATTTTGATAAAATATACCCATAATTTACTAGTACAAACATAAGGTGACATAACATAAGGATTCTCCTAAGAAAATGATTTGGGATGACCTCCATACATTTGTGTTTACTAGTTCTAGCCTTTTGGATATGAGCACTCTTGATCTTTTAATAACTAAGCTTCTTTTGTTTCCCTAAAACTCAATCTTTATAAAAAGCAATAGATTATAAAATTATCATTATTAAAATGGCATGACATATTTTTGCAATTATTAATCTACTAATATGTTTGACTTTCCTAAGCTTCTAAATATTATCACTTACCATGTTGATTATCACATCTCCAATATTCATAACATTCAAGGACTCATCATAATAAAGAAATAATATCCATACATTTGTGTCTACTAGTTCTAGCTTTTGGATATGAGCTCTCTTTAATCTTTTAAAACTAACCTCCTTTAGTTTTCCTAAACTCAATCTTTATAAAAAGCAATAGATTATAAAATTATCATTATTAAAAGTGGCATGACATCTTTTCACAATTATTAAGCTATGGATATGTTTGCCTTTGCATAGCTTCTAAATGTTATCACTTACTAGGTTGATTATCATATCTTCAATATTAATAACATTCAAGAACTCATTATTAATAAGAAACAATTTGTCATAATTATTTGTGCAATAATTTATCATCAAATTTTTATTAGACTATTTAAAAGATGCACCTTAGTCTAATATCCATGTCATCATTAGAGTGTCGTTACTAGATATTTATACATCAAGTATGTATTCCATTGCATTTATCACCTTTTCTTTTAGCTTTTGACTATATTTCTTTTCTACTTTAGCATGTGGCTAGACTTATCACCAATATTTTTTGAGCAATCTCAAGAACCATTTTTCTTTGATTGATTAAAATTCTTGTTGGATGATTTTGATACACTTTTTCATTTGTTGCAATGTTCTAAGCTATTATTAATGTTGTCAACATTTGAAATTTAAGATGATATACTTTCAACTTCAAGTGTTATCCAATATCTTTGTTGAGGATAAGGTCTCGGACATCATTAAGCTTCATTGAAGATGATCTATAGGAACAACTAATAGCTACTATAATACTATCTCAACTCTCATGTAATTATGGAAGCTCAAGGCATATATCTCATCATCAATTTGATGTTAACAAAATTTAACTATTTTCTTTTTTAGTCAAACTTGTTTATGTGATTTGTGTTCAAAGTTTTTTTTTTCTTTTTTACATCCTAAGATCAAAATATTTGTACATGATATGTACTTTTATTAACTATAGAGGTCTTTTCATACATACTCAAGTGTGCATCATGATGCTTGCTACTATAGTTTATTGAGAATGTTGAAGGTAGTGCATGGTAATAGATAGGCAAATGACTCAGAGTTTATCTATCTGTTAACTCTCACTATTCGATCAACTAATGTTGGCCTATAATTAAAGTAAAAAAGCAAACAAAATTCCATGGGATCTCGCATGTTTCCACACTTCCACATTCCTACGTTGCACGAACTCCTTAAGTCCTCACCATATTGTAACTCTCCCTCCATCGACTAACTCTCTCTTTCAGAAATCACAGCCCTCATCCCTCTCATCACACCTGACCCTCTCTCGATCTCGTGTCCACTTCCTTTGTCTCACACTAGTTTCCATGACTTTAGCAACAATAGATTTAAGCATCATGAACCCTCCAAAACCACCTCATTTTCTTCAGTTGTTGCCTTGCCATTTAAATCGTCGTCAGCAAGACTCCTCTCCAACTAACTCCTTGTAGCTACTCCCATGCATTCTTATGAATTCCTTTACACATGGTCAGCAACCATCTGACCATGCTTGACCCATCTCCTCCCCTATCTTGTGTTCCTTATTTTCCCGTCAATTCCAACCCAAGCTCACTAAAGCAAGCCCAATCCTCCCTAGCCAATTGAGCCCATGCCCAAGCCCAACCTTTTATCTCTTTATCTCTCTCTTCCTCACTTTTCTCATAGAAAATCAAAACTAAAATAAATATAAAGAGAAAAAATTATCACCCTCTCTCTAAATATTATGTTCTCCAATCAATCATTGTGAGAAGTTAAAATGCTAGAAAAATATCTAAAATTAAGTAGTCATTCATATTATTCCAATGTGGCTAGAAAATTTATAAAATCAAGTACTTTCATTTATTGGTTCTCGGTCTTGTAGGAAAATTCATATTGTTATTTGTGCAAATATTGAAAACCCCATTATGCTCAATAGAGTGTGATAAGTCGAAGATCTCGTTACACTCATCAAGGTGTGATGAAATTGACTTAGTTAAACCCAAAACATTAATTGTCATGCCTAGTTAGCATGTCCTCTACCCCTATCTATGGGAGATATTGAGGCAATCAAAATTCTATGAACACATTATAAAAGAATAAGAAAAATATAATAATTTAAATTGAATAATATGGCTAATTAAACTTTATAAATACAAGTTTATAAATTAATAATAAAATTTTATTTAATGTGAAAGTAATGATTTAATTGAATTTAAATGAAATTTACAAAAAAAAAAAAAAAACATAAATTTTGAAGCTCACAAAAGAAAAATGGAACTCTTGAATTCACCAACAAACATAACTAACACTTTCGATGACATTTAGTGATGTTATATATTGCATTAAATAAATTCAATAAAACCAAAAGAATTTCATTTGAATAAAACTGAAGGAGAGATTAAAGGCTACTTTATGCTCATGTATTATGCTTTTTTAAACTTTCAAAATTCAACAATTTTAAATTAAATGAAAGAGATCAATTTCATTTTAAATGCATAACAAGACTTTAAATCACCATTGAATCTATAATATCTTGTGCAAGAGGACATAAGTCAATCTTTCAAAGATTTTAAATGAAACGTTATGTGTGAAATGATAAAATACTCATACAGAATCACGTGATTACTTTCAAGTTTAAACATATCATTTTAAAATACACAAATGCCTTTAAAATGTAGAGTACATTAAAATCTATGTAAATATACTATAGAGATAAAATTATAGCTTTAAAGATTATTATTAATACTAAGATTATCAATGTTATAAGTGTTTATGCTTCTCAAGTAGGTTTGGATGTAGGCTCAAAAAAATATTTTGAAATAACTTAGAGAGTAATACAAAAGATACCTCTTGAAAAAATGTATTTAGTGGAAGAGATGTAAATGAACATGTTGGTAGAGTGGTGGCAAATTTAAAATATTCAAGATGGCTATGGATTTGGAGTGATTAATGAAGGTAGAGTATATATATTTAACTTAACTTATTATTTTATAGTTGCTAATATTTTATTAAAAAAGAGATGAGCATAATATTATTTATAAGAATGAATCTAGTAAATAAATATTGATTATTTTCGATAAGAAAAATAAATCATTTGATTGTAAAATTATAAGATTATTTCGGTGAAAGTTTAAGGCAGATTAACTCTTAGTTTTATATATTAAAATGAATGATTGGAAGATGAAAAATAAATCAAATATTATCTTAAGATTAGATGGAGGCACTTAAAAAAAAAATACTAATATATATATTTTTAGTAGTTGCAAGAGCTTAGAATTTGAGATGTTCATAAGAAAGCTAATGTTATGTGGAAAAATACCATGAAATTAAGCAAGTTAAAAATGTGATTGAAGAATCGAAAGGAAAAAACTTTTTTAGTAAAATTAATTGATGGTGGGGTCCAAATATGCAAGAAAATAATAAGAAGCTTTGCTATAAACTTTATATATAAATTGAGAAAATTAAGAAATATATAAAAAGTGTAGATATTCTAAAAAATTTAGATTTTAGTGATTTATATAATAGATTGGATACCAAAGAAGATAAAAGATATATGTATAAATCCAGAGATAAGAGAATTAAAGATCTAGTTCAAGTGAGATGTATTAAGAATGAAAATTATAAAGTATTTTTCTTAAAGAAAATATTAATTATAAATGATGTATGTGATTATATATAAAATTTTGAAGGATAATAATATAAATATTAATATGATGGAAATAGAATTATAGCTTTAAATAATGTTATTGATACTAAGATTATCAATATTATAAGTATTTATGCTCCTCAAATAAATTTGGATATAAGATCAAAGAAATTTTTATAATAACTTAGAAGAATTAATACAAAAAATACCTCTTAAAGAAAAAATGTTTATTTTGAGGATATTTAAATAGATATGTTGATGGTGATAAAATTTTAAAAGTATTCATATGTATGAATTTGAGTGACTAATAAAAAAATAATATATCATTTTATATTTAACTTTAACTTATGATTTTGTAGTTATTAATACTTTATTAAATAAAAGATGTGCATATTATTACTTATAAGAATGAATATAGTAAAACTCAATTTATTAATTTATGATAAGAAAAATTGATTGATTAGATTGTAAAAATTATAAGATTATTCTAAATGAAAAATTCAAACTCAATATTAATTTTAGATTTTAAGATGAAACATTGAAATTTGAAAAAAATAAATTATTGTCTTAGATTAAATAAGAGTACTTAAATAACACTAATATAAATATTTTAAGACAAGAGCTTAGAATTTGAGATGTTCATATGCTAATGTTATGTGGGAAATGTGAAATTAAGCAATTGCAAAAAAATGAACTTAGAGAATTAAAATGAAAAGTTTCTTTTAATTAAAATAGTTGATGATAATCAAAATGTAAAGAAAAGATAATGAATAGAAGTATTGTTATAAAATTTAGTTTAGACATAAAATTTAAAATTTGACAAAGATATAAAGTGGCTTTTGAGATTCTAAAAAAATAAATGTAATGCAAAAAATTAATTTTAGCGATTTATACAATAGATTGGATATCAAAGAAAGTGAAAGATGTATGCATAAATTAGCCAAACAAAAGATAAGAGAAGAAAAGATCTAGTTTAAATAAGGTATTTTAAAGATGGAAATCATAAATATGTAAAATCTACTTCAAATGAGGTGTATTAAGAGTGAAAATTATAAGTGCTTTTCTTAAAAGAATATTGAAAATAAGTGGATGGGTTATTCGATAAACTTTTCATAAATAATTTGAGAATGTGATTGATTTTAGCAACTTTAATTTAAAAAAATAGAGAATTTTATTTTATCATCATATTAACAAATTTGAAGTTGGAGAAGCTTTAAAAAAATAAAGTGTAAAAAAATAGTATAACGATGATATTTTAATATGGGTGTGAAAATGCTTAAGAAGATTAAGAATTTCTTTCTTATGAATCTTTTAATGTTATTTTAAAGATTAAAAGATGGCCATAAGAGTGGAGGAAGAGTTTGTTGGTTCCTTTATTTAAGAATAAAGGTGATGTACAAGAGTGTGCAAATTATATATAATTAAGTTAATGTGTCATGCATTAAAATTATGGGAGAGAGTAATTAAGAATAGGTTACAATGTGATACAAAATTTCTCAAAATAGTTTGATTTCATGTAGATCTACTTTGGATGTTATACATATTTGTTGAGAGGTTTGATAGAGAAGAATAGAGAAAGTAAGGAAGATCTACATATGATATTTGTTGATTTAGAGAAAGCTTATGATAAAGTTCCAAGAGAAGTCTTTGGAGTTCTAGAAAAGAAAGAAGTTAATATTGGTTATATTCAAGTCTTAAGGATATGTATATATTACATTACTTGTGTTCAAACACAAGGAGAATTGACAAAATATTTTCCTATTTTAGTTAGATTACATCAAGGATGCTTTAAACCCATATATATTTTACTTTAGTTATGGATTTTCTTGCTTGACATTTACAGAGGATGTACCTTGGTATATGTTTTGTTGATAATATTCTTCTTGTTGATAAGACTAGAGGGAGTCCAAAAACTTAATTATGGAGGTCAACCTTAGAGTTTAAAGTTAAAGGTTTTGTTTGTAGATCTAAAACTAGATATTTGGAGTGTAATTTTAGTTATAGAATTTATAATGGTGGTGTTGTGACATTGGGTGATCAAGTCATTAAAAGAGTGAGTGTTTTGATATCTCTATATTATTCAAAATGATGGTGAAATAGATGGGGATGTTATTAGTAGAATCCAAGTTGGATGGTTGAAGTGGAGGAATGCTCGGCCATTATTGATAGAAATGTATCGCTTAGACTTAAGTGAAAATGTTTTTAAGATGGTGGTAAGACGCAATGATTTATGGCACATAATATTGGCCAATAAAGAGAAGCATAAGACTAAATTAAGTGTTACATAGATGAAGATGTTCCGTGGATGAGTAGCTTTACTCTTAGAGATAAAATGTGTAATGAATATATTGGGAAAAGGTTGGAGTAGCCTAGTGGTAGATAAGATTAGAGAGAGTCTCTTTAGGTTCACCATATAAAGTGAAGGCCATCCAATGACCGATTAGAAGAATAGATGTATTAGATTTACCTTATGATTAAGAAATGTAGGTAGACCTAAAAGATATGATTAAGATGTATAAAAAATGACCTTAGTTTATTAGAATTAAATGAGAATTTGACACATAATATGACACAATGGAGAAGGAAAGATTCATGTAGTAGACCACATAATAGGATAAGTTTATTGTTGTAGTAATCAAAATAAAAAAAAATTATTTTATCATCATATTAGTAAATTTGAAGTTGGTGAAGCTTTAAAAAAAATAAAGTGTGGAAAAATAGTTTAACGATGATATTCTAATAGAAGTGTGAAAATGCTTATAAGATCAAAAATTTAATGGCTTATGAATCTTTTAATGTTATTTTAAAGACCAAAAGATGAGATGAGTGGAGAGGAGAGTTTGTTGATTCCAATATTTAAGAATAAAGGTGATACACAAGAGTGTGCTATAGAGGAATTAAGTTAATGTGTCATACATTAAAATTATGGGAGAGAGTAATTGAGCATAGGTTATGATGTGATACAAAAGTTTCTCAAATTAGTTTGGTTTTATGCCAAGTAGATTTACTATAAATGTTATACATTTATTAGAGGTTTGATGGAGAAGTATAGAAAAGTACGGAGGATCTACATATGATATTTATTGATTTAGAGAGAATACATGATAAAGTTCCAAGAGAAGTCCTTTGAAGAGTTCTAGAAAAGAAAGGAGTTAATATTGGTTATATTCAAGCCATCAAGGAGATGTATGCTAGAGTACTTACTTGCATTGAAACACAAAGAGGATTAATACAAAATATTTTCTATTTCAATTGGATTACAAAGTCCATATTTTTTTTTGCTTTAGTTATGGATGTTCTAACTAAGCATTTACATAAGGATATACCTTAGTGTATGCTTTTTTTGATGACATTCTTTTTATTGATAAGACTAGAGGGAGTCCAAGAGAAACTTGAATTATGGAGATCAACCTTAAGTCTAAAGTTTTCATTTAAGTAGATCTAAAACTAAATATATGGAGTATAATTTTAGTTGTAGAATTTCTAGTGGTGTTGTGACATTGGGTGATCAAGTCATTAAAAAAAGTGGCGTTTGAGATATCTCAACTCTATTGTTCCAAAATGATAGGTAAATGGATGGAGATATTATTAGTAGAATTCAAGTTGGATGGTTGAAGTGGAGGAATGCATCCGACTTGTTATGTGATAAAAAAGTTTGCTTAGACTTAAGAGAAAATTTTATAAGATGGTGATAAGACATGTAATGATTTATGTGAATGTCCAATGAAAAGAAGCATAAAACTAAGTTAAGTGTCATGGAGAGGAGGATGCTGGTAGATGAGAGGCTATACTCTTAGAGATAAAATGTGAAATGAATATGTTTGAAAAAATGTTGAGTAGCTCGTGGCATATAAGATTAGAAAGAGTCACCTTAAATGGTTTACATAAAACATCGTCTCGATGAATAGATAGATAGATCTTAGATTTGCCTTATGTTAAGAAAGGTAGAGGTAGACCTAAAACACTGATTTGTTATGATGTATAAAAATGACCTTAGTTTTTTTAGAATTAAAACAAGAATTTGATACAAAAAATAAGACACAATGGAGGAGAGAATGATTCATTTAGCCAAGTCAAGGATAAAGGCTTATTATTATTATTATTATTATTATTATTTTTGTTGTAAATATACTATATGTTAAAGTTATAAATACAAGTTGGACAAGTATGCATAAATCCATAGACATATTATGGAGCTATATCATGAATGCATTTAAATTCATATAAGAGATTATATATAATTACATTGAAATTAATGCAAGCATATTAAGATACAATTAAACATGCATGTCCTTCGACTAATAAATAAAATGATTGAAAAGATGAGATATGATAATGTTGCACGAAGTTAGAAAAAATGAATTCAAACCACTTGTCTCGTTGAGTATGTAAATATCTTAAAATGCTTGAAATTATTTTAAAGTATAAATCATGTTCAAGATTAAAGTCAAAGTCTAATAAATTATATATGCTCTTTAATGGGATATTTCATCAAAAGCATAAAGTTTAAACCTTACTAATCAATCTGATCCTCCTATATGAGACTAGAGTTGATAATATTGATACCTATAATATTTTTTTAATGATTAAAAATTTGAATAATAAGATGCAAGTAAAAGACAATTATGAGTGTTTTAAATATCTCTCCTCGATATGACCGTGTTGAAAGTTAATCTCAACCGGAGTGAACTCTTACCAAAATGTCCCATACATTTATGTTCAAATCACTTGCCTTAAGAAAAATAAAATATCAATAGTTGCAACTCAAAGTTTAAATGTTTAAAAGAAATTTATCAAACAAAATTTAAATCAAAAATTAATTCACCATTTGTAATATTTTATCGAGAATAACAAATTTAAGATTAACCTAAGCTTGCAAAGAGTTATATCAAATACATGTTTATAGTAAACTCAAATCATCTCGTAAGAAGAATATAACTCATGTACTATATCCGCTTGATTTTGCCACCAAATAATACCACAAAAGTGGTTATTACTATCTAACCATGTAGTTCATCATCAAATGATACTACTAAATTATGATCACAATTGTTGCCCATAAATCATAATATACTTTATAAGATAAAGCTTTCTATTAGCTAAAGTTGACTTAAAATTATCCCCATATACAAACATCCACCCTAAATCTATAAGATCTCTTTTGGACAACATAATCTATCAACAAAGATCTCTCAAAAGATTGAGTTTACCTTCTTTAACTAAGTAGATCAAAGACCATAATAGCGAGACAACAAAACCATTAGATTTTGATCGACTCATCATCATTTTTTCTATCATTTGTTTTAAGTTAATGATGATAAATTTTTTTAAACTTTTAAACCTAATTTGCTACAATATGTTAAGTATTTACCAACATAACAACTAGCCTTATTTGAACATTCACATGGCATCATTGTGAGGGGTAATTTATTATAGCACACCTATAAAAAAATATGGAATCAGATCTAAAGTTCTCATAAAATTGAGGACAAAATATCTATGCAATTTATTTCAAATCTAATATACTTTTAAAAAATTTGACCCAACATAAGTTAAAACTCTCTCTCGAGAGGCCAAACACAAATTTTGGAGACCACAACTAACTATGACTTTAATCTCTTCTCTGGTTGATATAGATTTATTTTAATATAATTAATCTTATATTTGCATCTTCTAGAAGCTAAAATTTTGTTTATTAAACTTGTTGATTTTGATCATTTCATCTTTCATGTTCAGATAGATAACTTTTAGATAAAAGCTCTCATACAATTTTAGAATGATGATAAATATTCAAGCATAAATTAAATGAAGACAAGATAATAACTGCACTAAAGTTCCCAAACAAAGATATAAGTTTACATGAATCAATACAACTCACTTACATTAATAGCCGCACATAGATCCAATATTTAATAAGTTTCAAAAGAGGTACATGGAGGGATTATACTTCATATGGATAAAGATAAATATACCACTATGCCTATCTTTAACCACAAAAGAATGCAACCATCGGCTACAAAAGAGCTGAATATGAAGAAGAAGATACTGCTAATACTTCTCTCTTCTCTACTGTGATAATTTCTTCTTCTCTTCCCTTCTCTTTATCATTTTTTCTTCATTTTTTTATTTATTTGTGATGGGTATATTTTACAAATAAGAATTATATAGATTTATATAATAACTTCACCTTCCAAAATTAATGCAGAAGAAGAAGAAGAAGAAGAAGAAGAAGAGGCTAGTTGAAGAAAGAATTGGCCACAAGAGGCTCCGTATCCAAGAAAGCAAAAGAGTTAAATATTTGAAGAAAGCTGCTGGGGAACTTGATATGCCAATGGCAATTCCAAAGCAAATGATTGGTTTTAGCCTCCCATTTGAGGGGCTTCACAAGTAGAAATCTCCCCAAGTCTGGTCTTGCCCCCCATATTTCTATTTTGAGAATGTTGCTCTTGCTCCTAAAGGAGTTTGGGATACCATCTCACGTTTTCTGTATAATATAGAGCCCGAGTTTGTAGACTCAAAGTACTTCTGTGCTGCTATGAGGAAGAGGGCCTACATCCACAACCTACCAATTGAAAATAGATTTCCACGTCTTCCTATCCCGAAGAAGACTATTCAGGAAGTCTTGCCTACCACAAGGAAGTGGTGGCCTGATTGGGATAAGAGAACCCAGTTTAATTGTTTGACAACTAGCATTGTTAGTGCTAAGCTGACAGATAGGATTAGAAAGGCTTTGGATGATTGTAGTGATGTACCCTCAACAGGAGTTCA